>CAJNDS010001802.1:220000-272500 GCA_905221605.1 Symbiodinium natans
AAACGCGCAGGTTTGGGGGCACAGGACTGTCAAGCGAGGCACGTCTATGCAACATTGCCAGTCTTGTGAACACGGCACTTCCAAGTTCTAACCCTACCCCCAGTCGGCCATGACCTGCGGCGGCCATGGCAGGATGAACTCTAGCGGGATTGCACTGCGCTTAGTTAAACAACGCTCTTCTGCAGAGACTCCTCGCATTCCACGTGTCACACTTCACAAACACCAATGACCCTTTGCACAACTGGCGCCTGCCGAAGAGCGATGTGCAAGCATCCCGCAAAGCCCTGACGTTGGGAGGCTAGTTCTCATTGAAGGCGTGCTTTTGGGGTGCCCTGGCCTAGTACACCAGAAGTCGACAGACAGAATGTGCCTTGTGCTCTGGGGCACGAAGATGTCGAACATCTGTCATGGCAGCGGAGCCCGCGCGCTCGTCCAGGCACCGCCTGCATTCCAATGTTGTTGTCGAGGGTTGCAAGAATGAGTTGGGCAGTTGCACTCAGCTTGCATCGCTTTTGAGACATACTACACTAAAACACAACTTGCAGGCAATGGTGTAGACAAGAGTGACTAGAGGGATGACTAGAGGGATAGGTGACTTGATACATCAACAGTTGACCCCCAGCCTGAACACTTCATAAGGCTCTTCCCAGTCTGGTGGTATCCTGCCAGCCTGACAACAACGCACAAATGGAAGCAGGTGCCCGGCAACCATTTTCAGCGTGCTGCTGAAGGCCTTGGGTTTTGGTCGCTGGCCGGCGGACGCAACCCGGAAGCCGTCCGAAACCACAATTTTCGGGCAGGCGCCAAAGCCTTGGCGTGTAAAAGACAACTGATCTGCAAGGGCACATCTCCTCCAACTAGCTGATGTGCTGCCACGAAACCTCCCGCCGTCACGCAGGAGGACAGCACGTGCTCGAGCATTGCAGTAGATGGGTTGGACGGAACCGGCGATGTAACCTCTCGCAGCTGCGATGCATGACACCACCCAATTTAAAGGACTGATTCGCTGCAGCTCATTCTTGCTGCGTTCAAGCAGGCGGGAATGCACCCACCTCTTTAACTGCCGAATGGTCGAATAGTGTGGGGTTTTTGACAGCTGCAAGATCTTTTTCAGTGCAGATGCACCCTCCAGGAAACAAAAACTTGAAACCCGCGCTGGGCAGCTTGAGCTTTCCGTACATACTTGAAGCAATCTTGCCACCTATAAACATTCAGAAACTTCGGGGGGCCCCTTGAGCACTTCTTTGCTTCAGTTCCACCTAACGTCCTAACGTCCTGTTATCTCAGTGGGGGCCCCGGTGGCCAAGTGACGAGTGCTCGAACCCTAAGCTTCGCACCTATCCGAAGGCTCATTTGTATGCATTCCGTGAAAAATGCCTATAAGCTTTTCCCCTCACAGTGCTTTGGATTCGGCACTAGTTTCATGGCAACGGGGCTTGCTGATGGCGGCGAGACCCACCCGACGTTGTTAGCAACGCCTTGTTTGGGGCAGCAGTGCGCGCTTGTCGGTGCACGCTTCACAGAAAGGACTACTGATGGAAAAGATCGGGGGTCGCAACCGCTAGCAGCAGCGGGGTCAAGCTGTTTTTTGCATCTCGATATGGGTTGGAGCCAGCCAAGCCAAGAAATGCTCGTTGGGCAGTCGTTCGAAAAATTCTTCGAATTTGCCCGGTGGATCCATCTTGGTGTCAGGCTCTAAACTTGACGTCTTGTGTGCTCATGCTCATGCAATGCCATTCAATGCCTGCACGACAACACACTGGGACCAAAGCGGATCCCAAAAGTCTATTGTTTTGTTGAAGCCGCATTCTGGCAGAACTGACTGTTTTAGCACGAGTCACTACAGCCTGGCTGGTTCTTTCTCAAGATGTGTTTTGGTTCAATTGCCGGCCTGACACTTCCCTTCGTCTTCCCCTTTCCTGCTTAGATGCCGACGGGCTTCTGCTCAGTGCGGCCGCATTCCGGAACATTGTTCGATGATGCCTTCTTGGCATTCTTGTTGAGGCGCCTCGTTGCCTACTTATTTTGAGGCCACATGCCGGCGCCATTCCTGGCAAGCTTTGTCGGCCTCACAGTCCAATTATTTTTCGTCTGCTGTCCTGTGTGCAGCGCTATGCTGCTGCTGCTCGCCTGCTGTCCTGGCTGCTGTCACTGTAGTTCACCTGCTGTCCTGGCTTTCTTGCAGTACTTCTTGACGGTTGCCCGACTGGCGCCAACCTGTCCTCTGAATTGGGGAACTCGCCGTGACCTTCTTGGCGAACCGGAACCGTTGCCCGCCCTGACAGCACCTGTACCAAGGTTTTTTGTTGAGGCGCCCACATTTCGCTACTGTTTGTCTGCCTGCTGGAAAGGGTTGTGCAGCACCAGGCTGTTGAAGCCCAAAGCCAAAAAAACCGTGATTGCAGTGCAGCACTGGTTCAACGCCCATGCAACAAAACACAGCCAGGCAACCAACACGATGGTCAACATATCTTCCACCGCTGGCATCTCAGGAGGGCAACAGCCAGGAAGGGCTTGCCTGCTACCATACGAAGGCGTCATGGGGAGCCCAAACAATTGGAAATCTGAAACGGAAATGGGTGATGTTGCTGTTGAGAACCCGCTTGAGCCACTGCCGCTGCTCATGAATGTTCACACTCACAGCACCCCAAGATTCTAAAGATTACACTATTAACTACACAAATGGAAGGCATTCCAGAGATCGGAACAAAGGTCAAGAAATGCCGGGCCGTGCATCAACAACTAGCAATTCGTCGCGTGTTCACGGATACACGAAAGTGCAGGGGTGTTTCACGGGTGCAGGGGCACTCTCTTCAAGTCCAGTCCGCAAAGTCCTAGTCAGCAGAGTACCCAACAATGCAAGTGAAAAGAGACCAGTCTGGGGGGGGGCCCTAACATCTAGCTACTTGTGCTTTGGAATCTTCGTAAACCTGATGCTGCTCTTTTGCGCTCTCCACTGCCACTTTGTGCAGAGTCGGGGAATTGAAATCCACTTCGCCGACGGCGAAAGTCTAAGCTTTCGAAGGGAGGTACGGCATCGCGTGCGCCTCGTGCGCATGCAGCCTTGGGTCGACTCAACTCTGTGAACACCCACTCCACGGCCAACGAGTAAACCCAAACACTGTCCCCTACTGCAACCCTGGGTTCTGCCCACGGATGTCCCTTGGAGAGCAATGCATGCAATGCTCCTCCTCCAACCGAAGTCCAAGCTGCGCGCGGGGCATCTGGAACCAGGGCACGCCTCGGCAGCATCCGAGGAGCAGGTGAAATCAAAACTCGGGAACCAAGGTATGCTTGTGAAGGCTCAGGCAAGCATTACGGTCGTTCTCGGTTGCGGATTCCGGATGAGCGGACTCGCTGCTGCTGACTTTTAAACCGTCTTGAACTACAAGTAGCTTAAGGTGCTGTGGTCGCAGCGACCGTGTAGGACAGTGTCCGAGCCCGCAGAGCGGAAACACTACAGAAACACTACAGAAACACGCGGGAAGGCAGCTGCTACCTCCTTGCGTTGCACCTGCATCATGTATCATTCGAGCTCGGCACATTCCCAGGACTCTTCTGCCAGGCGCTCTGCTGTGTCGTAGAACTCGCCGGTATCCTCGTCGACACCTCTAGGCTGTGGCCAACAAGGGCTTAGCTTTGTGCCTTTTTGCCTTTTTGCGCATGGCATAAAAGAGCTTGTAGGGTGTCGATCTTGGGTCTGACCTCCAGTGATGTACAAGCGGTTGTAGACAACCTTAGTTCTGCCCACAGCCACCTCTGGCCACAAGCAGGCCTTTGGAGGTTCGTTGCCACAATCATCGAAGGCATGTACAACAAGTGTGTCAGTCTACATGACTCGCACTTCCCAGTTTGATGGCATGCGGCAGAAGTTATTCTGCACCAAGCTGCGGCCATCGCCCCGCCAACGCGACCGCAGTGCAGATTCTGAACACGGCAGTGCAGGGGAGGCGATTTGCTGAACAGACCCTTGGGTCTACAACATGACGTAAACAGCCTCTGCTTCTGCAGCATGACCTATTGAGTCATCTACTTCAGCAAGTTACTCATGTGCGCAAAGATGTTTTCTCCTTGCCCTTCCCTGCCCGGCCGGCAGCTGACGCCAAGTGCCGTGCCACCTAAGGTCACCATGGGCCATGAAATTCTGCCCCGATTCTGTGAAGATTGGAATTGAGAGCACGTGCGGAGCTACAGCCACGTGTACTGCATATTTGCACCGGGCGGCAGAATGTATTGACCATACAGTCACGTTTCACAATGAACCTTCGATGTACTCCTCCCCATCAGTTCATACGATGTTGAGCAGTCCATCCGGATACCGAGAGACACCTAAAGCGCGTATCCCAATGTCAGCAGCATTTGACCCCAGCTGTTAGCCTACCTTGCGCCCTGCAATGTTACCTGTTGCTCGCTACATCTCGCTACCTTAAACATCCGAAGCCCCGAGCCGCCCCGACCAAAACAACCCACCCCCAAACGTATTCGGTGGTTAGCCGGGGCCGCCAGAGAGGCTGTGAGGCATCAGCAGAAAATCGGAAGCCGGCAACCTTGTCGAGGCAACTAAGCGACTGGGTGGGAAATTTTAGAAGTGTGTGTGCGTGAGGTGCCTTTAAGAGCAGCTGAATTTGAATCATGTTGGAAGTCCCCCCTACATTCCCCTTTCCCGCGGATTGCACCCTCCCAGCACTACCCAAAGCCCAGCTACGCGCTTGGAGAAGCAGCGTGGACGCCCGGAGGCCACGATCCTCAGCCCGAAGGCAGCAACTATCGTGCGCAGGCTTTTGCAATCCTAGAAATGCACGACTATCGATCTCGCCAGCGCCCACTGACTTTCAAGCTAGGATCAGCGAGCCCTCTATTCGACCCCAGGAGCAACTCGCCCTGGAAGGCGCAGGCGCAGGAAGAGGCACCCACCTGGAGAGACGAGCTCGGTGGTGGAGGCCCCCAAAGCCCCAAAGCCCTGAACCCACAAACCCTTACCCCCGAAGCACTGTGCCGGCCCAGCCTTCACGTGGCTGGTGGGCGCCTCCACCGCACGCCAGCCATCTTCAGGGAGCTTGGGGTTGTAGGCCTCGATCGCAGGTTCTTGAGACATATGGGGGTTTCCAAAAAATAGGGGTACCCTTTTTGGGGGTTCCTATAATAAGGATTATACTATGTTGGGGTATATTAAAGGTTCCCTATTGGGAGCAATACCCACATGAAAGGGGGATCATGAAACAAAGCAGGGGCCACGATCCTGTTCTGGTCCCTCCATGGTGACGTAAATCCCGACACTCCCAACCCCAGAACCTGAAGCCCAAACCCTAGAGACAACATCCAGTGTGGCGAGCGTCAATTGTGACGCCTCCCACCAGCGCCACCACACGGCCCTCAACCTAAACAACAAAGACCAAGATCCAGGGTCGGGTCCAGGGTTTGCAGCTGCATCGGTTCAATCACTTTTGGGGGGGGGGGGCTTGGGAGGGGACTTTAGGGGGAGCTGGGGGAAGGGGGGATGGACTGTTTGGGAGGACCCAGGGGGTTTCGTGGCGTTTCGAAGCCGTCGCCTTTGAAGGCTTTAACGCGCATTGTGAGCAGTCCCTCTTGTTGCTACTGCCCCTCTCTCTTGCTCCGCTCTCTGTCCTTCTAGAGGCGTGCGAGCCGATGGTCGAGACAGTGTCAAGACGAGGTAAGCGTTGCAAATGTCTCTCTCGTAGGGTCCTGGCCGCTGCAGCGCCGAAAAACGCCGCCCGCTCGAAAATTCCTTGGCGAAACCAAAAGGGCTGCACTGGAGCTTTGGATCACACAGGATGCGTTACAAACCAATCGAATAACAAAGAAAAAAAACGGACAGAAGAACTGTCAGATGTGCCGAGAAGCCCCGACCTACGCCGAGGTTTGTGTAGGCGGCAGCTGGGAGCGTGGTCCAGCTGTTTTCTGCGGGGTCGAAGATGTCGCAGAACATCTCCTGCTCGCTGCGTGCGCTGGTGAGTTGCGTAGAGCTTGCGGGTCGCTGATCTCTGCAATCCACAGTCCCTGCCTATCTCGTTCGGAACACGGTGTCAGGTTCCCACCACTCTGTCAACATCTATCAACTTTACCCACGACATGAAGGCCGGGAAGTCGTTCAGCCGCACAACGCATCGCAGCAACATGCGTCACTTCCACACAAACGCACTTCTGGCAATCCGGAATCAGAGAGTCCGCTACAAAGCACGGCGAATTCGCTGCACGGTCTACTCGAAGTTTACTCTGCATGGCAGAGTCGGGTCCTGGAGTGGGAGGTTGCGCTGGTGGTCGACATACCTGAGGAATGTGAGCATGGCGGCCTGTTGGCCAAGAACTTGGAACCCCATGCACGCCGAACATTAGGTCAGACCATGCGCGCTCCATATTCTTTCAGAACCGAGCGAGTGTGTAAAACCTGGCTAGTGGATCCTACTGGCGCGTCTGCAAAGACGGAGGGTGTAGGGTGGCTCCCATCTGCATCCAAACCATTTGTGCACTGCACTTTTGTTCCAAAGACCCAAATCCTGGAGCCCCCTACTCCCTTCATGTCCAATCAGACATCAGCCGGTGTCAAGGATCCCGAGGCCTGGTGAGGCTGGCATTCTTACACGCTCGGACTTCAGGACATGGGCTTGGGGCGTTTTTGCTGCCGACCTGGTCCTCAGATAACATTGCCATTCTGCCCGTGCAGCAGAGAACTGTCCGTTGCTCTGTTTACAAACTCCCCCCTTCCGACATCTACCCAGGGGCCGGAGACCTTAGAGTAACGCGAGCAGGCATCACCCTCAAATAACCCCCAAACAGCCCCAAACCATCGCAAGAATTCGCAAGATCAGCCTAGGCCAGCAAGTACTCGTCGGTAACCTTGCAGCTGCTGGCTCCGAAGCCGGGCCCCTGACAGGATGTGCATGTACAGACCCAGCCGCACATAATTCGGGACATTTCGTGACTCTATGTGTTCCTTCCCTGTGTTCGGTCCTGACCCCTCCCAGCCTTGACGTAAATCCAGCCTCCACGGCTGGCGGGTAAAGGCGGGTAAGGACACAGCATGCTACATGTGGAGAAACATGTTGTCACGGCATGAGGCCGTCCAAGTCACCTCAGACTTAGGCACCACAAATTTTAGGCCGCCAGCACTTAGCAGTCGGTGCCCAAAGCTATCCTGTGACACTTAGATCACTTGAAGGGTCTCCTCTGCACAGATGGCATCAGCTCAGACGGGCAACAAACCAAGGTCGCAGCCAAAGAAAAGGCGACGCGACCAAAGCTGTCAAAGATAGGGTCAATCTAAAGCTAACTGAAAAGCTGGGACACTCCGCACTTTTCCTGGGTTCGCTGCGGTGTGTGTCCTTGTTCGAGCCTGTCGTCGACAAGACGTTCCGAGGCTCTGGTGTGCATTCCACATGCACCTGGTGCACAGCTTCCTGTACTGCGTAGATGTTTAACACCCCGCCTTCGAAGCTGGTGAAAGTCGTTCCTAGACTAAGCTAGCTTCGACTGTCGTGGGCTAAGTTGATTACTCGGATCATTTTCCTTTAGTCAACAAAAGCGAAAACAAAGTTCCTGAAAGTTGCCAGTAGAACGGATACTCCATCCTTTGTTCTGGCTTCCTTCTCATCTTGAAACTCACTCCTCACTGCTCGACTGAGCGCTGCTGATCCTTCCTCTGCTTTTCCTTGCTTCTCTTCTCCTTCGCTTCTTTTCCTTCATTCATCCTTTCACTTGCTTCTCCTGTTCCTTGCAGATCCTTCCTCCATCTTCATCTTCGCTGTCCTTGATCCACAAGTTCTGGTTCACGTCGTAGTAGAGCCATGCCTTTGTGGCCTGCACCCATTTCCACTGGAAATCTGATCCTTCGTAAGGAAAGATCGCATACAGTTCCTGAGCTCCTTCACTTCCTCCAACTCTGAATTGGCTTCGATCCTGTGGGCCAATCGCCTTGTCCTTCTTCTTTCCTTCTCCTGTGCTTCCTTCACTGTCTGTGGCCTTCTTGAGCTCTTCCTGAAGCGAGACGATCTTCCTTTTGTCTGAGGCTTGCTGTTCCTTCATTCCTCTGACCAACTCACGAAGCTGGGCCATCTCAATCCTCAAACTTTCATTTTCATCTTCTTTTCCTTCTCTTGTTGCTGCCTCTTGCTTCTTCCTCTCTGCTTCTGCTGCTGCTACCTCTCGTCTCTTCCTTTCTGCTTCTGCCGCTGCTGCTGCCTCTCGTCTCTTCCTGTCCTTTTCCTCTGCTGCTGCTGCTGCCTGCCTTTTCTTCCTTTCCTCTTCTGCTGCGGCTTCCTGCTTCTTCCTTTCTTCTTCTGCTGCGGCTTCCTGCTTCTTTCTCTCCTCTGCTGCTGCTGCTTCCTGCTTCTTCCTTCCTTCTTCTGCTGCTGCTTCCTGCTTCTTCCTTTCCTCTTCTGCTGTGGCTTCCTGTCTTTTCCTTTCCTCTTCTGCTTCTTCCTTCTCCTTCCTGGCTTTCTCCTCGGCTTTCCTCTTCCTGATTCTTTCTCGCCTTTCGCGTTCCTTCTGCCACTTCTTCTCATCCTTCTCTGCCTGCTTCTCTGCTTCCTGTGTGGCTCCTTCTTCCTGTGGTGTAACTCCTGCTGCTTCAGCGGCTGCTGCGCTTGCCTGCTTGTCAGAGCTGCTGCTCGCTCCTGTGGCTGTGTTCTTGGTGCTTCCTTTTCCTGGCCCTTTTCCTTTTCCTTCCTTTCCTTTCTGGTACTTGTAGACGTAGTCGACGCCAACTTCGACCTTCTCGCCCGTGATCCTGTGCTGCTTGTACACCTTGCCATTCTCCACGTAGATCTTGTACTCGGTGTCGTCGTAGGGGTACGCAAAACCTCTTTCCTTTTCCTTCTCCTCTTCTTCTCTTTTCCTCAGCTCCTCATTCACTTTCCTGATCTTCTCTTTCCTCTCCTTTTCCTTCCTCTTTTCCTCCTGCGTTGATGTAGTAGACGCCGACGAAGATCTTGGTGTGGTAGAACTCGATCCTTCTTCTTCTTCTTTACTTCCTTCTTCTCCTCGACCATGTCCTGTTCTTCGTAGCTCTCTTTCCATCTCTGCTCCTCTTTCTTCTTCTTGAAGCTTCCACCAAATCATTCCTTTGATCTCTTCTTCTTCCTTCTCGTACTCGGCGATCTTGGTCTCCAAAGCTTCTATCCTTTCCTTCAAGTGCCTGAGCAACTCCACATCTCGCAGGTGTTGGTCCTCAATCTGTTCCTTGAGGCTTGCCTGTTCGCGACGCTGTTCTCTGAGCAACACGTTCGTGGTTCCTTGGGCTTCTTTCAACTGGTTCAACTGAGAGGTGAGCTCTCTGAACCAGCGTTCCTTCTCGGAGGCACTCGGTTCCATAGCTGCTACTTCCTTCTCTACAGCTACTGTCTCTTCCTTTTCAAGGTTCCTAAAACAGAGGTCCTTCACTCGAGGCATCGAGCTGCAAATGTTTCCTACTTCAAGCTGTTCCTGCAATCCTAATGCACATGCACTCGTGTCACTGCACATGCCGACATGTTCCTGCACAGTTCCTACACATGTACTGCACGACTGCAAAAGACATGTTCCTGAAGCTACTTCAACCTTTGAGCAACCTTCCAAACTTCCTGAAAGCAAAGAGAACAACAAAGCTGCAAATGCGAAGTTTCCTTTGGACTTGATTCTCTTGACTGTGGCCTTAGCTTGTTCCTGCTGTCGATGTTCTTGAAGCTCTTCAATTCCTACTGGTTGGTTTTGTTCGTCCTTGAAGCCTAGCCAATGCATCAACAACTTAATGCGTTTTCCTGAAAGCGGCTTAGTTCCTATATCAGCAGTGTTATCCCTGGTACCTACCGGGTGGACACTAAGAATTCCTTGTTTGTGGAGGTCCTGGAGAAAGAGGGTCCTAATCTGCAAATGTTTCACTCTTCCTACTCCCTGCCTGGTAATGATACCACGAGCAGCGGAAGAATCTAGATGCAAATGCACTACGCACTTCCTACAGGTGAGGAATTCTATCGCTTCCTTGAGCAACAAAGAGTCACTAGCTGAACTAGCTGCGGCGTAATATTCTGCCTCTCCAGAAGACAGAGAAATACTCCTTTGGGTCCTAGAGAATGCATAGATCAGTTGAGAATCCAGAAACACAGTTCCTGAACTTGTGCTGCGACGACTGTCTTTCTGTCCTGCCCAATCTGAATCGGAGTATACCTCCAACAAGTGATGTTCCTTGGGTTTGACTTGGGAAAAGTCATAGGTTCCGTTGCGAATGCTCTCGTTGAGGTTTGACATTCCTCGAGGTGTTTTCCTATACGTGCAATGGTAACCATCTGTCTTTGTCATGTACTGCACAACATGAATCAACTGCTTCTTAGCTGCAAATGTTGGCAATGACATCTTGGACGCTAAACCTCTTACTGCGAACTGCAGATCCGGCCTGTCCTGACAAACATATAGGAGGATTCCTACACACTTCCTAAACGAAGCTGCTTGTTCCTGGTCAAGAGGGTTTGTGTTGTCTACTGCCTGGCTCTCCTGTGTGCACGGCGTCGGCTTTGATGCCTTTCCTGTCAACTTGAGTTCTTCACGAAGTTTTCCAAGATACTTTGGGTCACTGTGAATGTGAAGTTCATGATTGTGATACGAGTACTTCCTTTTGAGAAATCTCACCGTCTGAAGCGACTCGCCAATAGCAAGTTCCTGCGCAGTAAGAAACGGTCCTTCAATCTTCAGCTCGTACACTCGTCCTAAGTTCTTTAGTACAGGGTCGACATGATGACTCTTTCCTGCTGCTTGAATGTCATCAACATGAACCACAAGAATGCTTTTCCTTGAGTCTCGAAACAGAGTTGGACAAGCTACACTTCTCTCAAAGTCTTGTTCCTTAAGCGAATCACTAAAATGATCCGACCAAAGCAAAGCTGCGTCTCTCTGTCCTGGCAACACTCGGAGCAAGAGTAGTCCTTCCTGAAGACAAGAGGGATCAGTGTCCTGAAACAGCTCCACATATTCCTTCGGGAATTCACACGCCGTTCTAGTCCTTTGGGGTACTTGCAAAAACGCATCTTTGACGTCAATGCTGTAGACTGAAAACTCTTCCTGAAGAGCAATCACGGGGACTAACCTTGTGAGGCTTGCTGACGTGGCTGGTGAGAACACATCGCTTCTGTGTTCAGTTCCTTTAAATTCACGAGCCACTAGCCTAGCCCGTCTTTTCCAAGACCCTGACCTGAACCGCCAATCGAACACGAATTTGGTTGTGAGCCATTTTATGGGCTCCTGTTCGATCTCTTCTCTCTCATTCTCTCCATCGTCTCTCTTGTGCCAACCAAGTTCCTCCAGCGGTTTCCTAGCCAGTGCCTGCATTCCTGAAAGTCTCTCCATCTCGGTGATCATGGCCTCTCTGTCCTTGGCCTTGAGCTCTTCATCTGAAAGCTCTGGTGGTCCTGCGTCCTCATCGTTGAAAACTCTCTCTCTCTCCTCTTCGTCTTCTTCTTCTTCATCTCCTATATCTGAGTATGTGTCCTCCCAACAGATGTCGTCAAGTCCTGGCTCAGGGAGAGGTTCGTCGTTGTGCTCAAACACGCGTCCTGCGTTAAACGGTGGAAATTTCCTCTTCGGCGACTCGTCGGTCCTTGGGATTTTGGACGAAGTTCCTACGTCTTCATACTCATGCTTCCTGACTGCTGACGGTGCTCTTGGCAACAACAGTTCACTCCCTTGGCTCTCTTGCATGACCTCTTGATCAGTGCTCATGCTGTCACTACCTGCTTCATCAGATTCTGGTCCTCTGTTTTGCAGATGACTCAGCTGACTTGTAGGCGTTGCATCACTGCCTGCCTCATCAGGTCCTGGGTCTATCCACTCAGGTGCTGCAGGTTCTGCTTGCAGTTGTTCTTGTTCCTTTGCCTTCTTTGCCATTGCATGAAGGTTCGTGTTTCTTGGGGTGACTGTTCCTAACGGTTTTGGTGTACTCGCCCCGCCTGCGATGACAGGTGTCTGTATTCCAGGAGTAATGGCTCCAATGCCATGTTGATCTCCTAGAGGCTCCACCACTGTCACAGGCGCTGGTGTTCCTGAGGGGCCTGGTAGGTTCTTCCTAGGAACTACGCGAGTTGTGAGCGTCGTGTGCTTCACTTCCCAAGTGTGGATTCCTACACTAGTTAGTGCTTCCAGGTCAAAATGATGGGGGCATCTCTTCACAGATCTACTGGTCTTGATGCCATCCATGTGCCACGTAATGAAGACGTTGTTGTCAGTCTTTCCTAAGAAAACTCCTCTCAGCCATTGAGGGTCACCTTTCTTGACATTGACGCCAGTCCTGTTCGCCAAGACCATCAAACTCTCACCAAACTGGCAAAGTGTTCCTTCATAAGGTCTTCCTGCAACAAACTCATAAGGTGTCATACCAGTAGCACTGTGTCTGTGGTACCTATTCAGAATCCAAGCTGCATGCCTGAATGCCCAACTGAACAAGGGGTGAGTATGTGCTATCAACACCTTTGCCTGTTCCTGCAAACCTTGAATCAACGTGAGGGCTTGCCTACGCACAGTTTGAATTGCACGCTCTGCCATGCCATTGGTTTCCTTCTGGCCTGAAACTGCATCTTGAAGGGTTGTTCCTAGTCCTAGAGCTGACCTTTGTTTCAGGATGATCTGCTTGAGCTTCTTCATGGTTCCTTCATTGTCTGCCTTCAAATTGATAGTCTGGTACTGAAGTTGAGTGCTCATGTACGTAACGCCTTCGCCAATGTGCTCGATCAAACCTTTTCCTTTGGTTGCAGTTGGAATGCAAGCAATGCTCCTACTCCAAGAGTCAATGCAAACCAAGCTGACTGCCGTCGGGGCTTCATCATGACTTGTTCCTGTAAAACAGAAATCCATACACAATGTGGGTCTAGACGATCGTTCCTTCTCAGGGCTTTGAGTTGGATGTGGCGACTCTTTTCCTTTGCACGCAACGCATACTGGACACCAAGTGGCATACGGTAAATGTGTCAAATTGAGTACCTCAACTTCTTCAGGTTTGGGCATGACTTGATCCTTGAGCGGTTGTGGAATGGCATATTCCTGGTACTTCTTCTGAGCAGTGTTGAGTCCTAACCGTCTCTCATCTTCCATGATCTTCCTACTGAGCCTTCTAAGGAGGTCCTGTTTTGAGCCATTCTTAGACACTCCAAGTTCTGTACACAATTCCTTGAGGATCTTCAGGCTGTTCTGCTGGTTGTACTCATGACCATCATAAATGAACGTAAGTTCTCCATGAAGTTCATACCTGTGTGCAGGGGCCTGTGGTTCCTGTTCGTCAATCTCCATGCTTTCATTCTCCGGGACTGTTTTGAGCCTTTGTTCCTGTTGTTGGGCCTTTGAACCATCTACTGGGTAGACCAACCTGAACTTAGACTGTCCTGTCCATGATCTCACTCCGAAAGGTGATGAGAACTCGTCATACTCATCTGCAATCCATGGCATCTTGTCCTCAAAGAACTCATGGTTCACTGGGTCCTCTCCGTAGGTGGATCTATCGTTCTGGAGGTTCTCACGCTCTACGGGAATGTCCTTCAAGTCGAGCGGATGAAAACGTGTCTTCCTGGGCGTGTGGTGGTACCTGATCAGTTCAGTTCCATCCTTGCTAAGAGACCACTTGTCATCAGTGTACTCTTCAAATGTACGTCTGTCTTCCGCTTTCTTGGGTGTTCCTATGAGGTAAGGAGGAAATGCCTTGGACGAGATCAAGGTCAATACCTCAAAGTTCTGGCTCTCATCATAGATGTGGCCAAAAGGTTCTTCTAGCTCTTCATACCTTTCGTTGTAGTGCAAGAGCTGCCAGCCTTCGGTGTCTCTAACCAAAACAGCTCTGAAAGGATGTTTTCCTTGAGGATACATCATAGCTGGGTCAACATGCTCTGAGCTCTTTGGGCTGTAGTGGACTACATAGGGCTCGGTCACACTTGTCCATCCAATTCGACCTTCAGCTACGAGGTTCCTAAGCGTTTCACAGAGATAGATTGGCGTAGGGACTCCTGTTGTTTGGGATGTCGAGACTGTCCTGACAAAAGCTTTAGCGGTGAGGGAATTGTTGTTGTAAGCTACTGCTATGGAAGTGTTTCCTTCAACCAAGAAAGTTCCTGTCTCACTACCGTTCCGAAATTCCCAACCTTTCTTCAACAATTTTCCTACAGCTAAGAGAGGGTGAACAACTGATGAAATCAAGAAGACTTCCTCAACCTTCACACAGTTTCCACCAACATCCTCAAACTCAACCTCAATAACCCGCTGGTCCTGTACCTTTATCCTAGTTCCTTGAGCGTCTCGCAGTTCAATCCTGCGTCGGTCCGGGACCTTCCTACCGAAATTTCGCATCCACATAGGGGCTAATGAGATATCTGCGCCTGAGTCAAGCACAACCTCAATTTCCTTTGCACCTGGGCTCTCTCTCACTGTCCTAACAAAGTTCTCTGGTTCTGAGGTGTACCAACAGTACAAGGGGTCCTTCTCTATGTCTTCACTCTCTTCATCACTCTCACTTCCAATCTGAAATTCCTGCTCTGACTTTCCTGAACTAGCCGAAACCATCAAAACTCTCCCGAAGTAATCAATTTCAAGTTCCTCAGAGTCTTCGCTCAGCTCGAACTCCTCAGGAAAGCTGGTCGGTGGATCACCGATGTGGTGCATTGTTACCATCCTGATGATCGGCTTCTGGGTTCCTTGACCTGATGAACTGGCTGATGTTGTCGCTGTTCTCGATGTTGGAGCTTGGGTTGAGGCTGTTCCTCTACTTGGGGCTTCACTCTGAGTTTCCTGCATTTCTACATTCCTAGCCGTGTACCCCATGTCTCTCTGTTTCTTCCTACACTGGGCCTCAAAATGTCCATACTTCTGGCAGTAATGACAAACTCCTGTAGCTGCTTGGGCCTTTCCTTTGCCTTTACCTTTGTAGCTACCTTTGAACCCTTTGTAGCCTTTTCCTCTGCCTTTGAAACCTCTAAAGCCTCTACCTCGGCCTTTCCAGTTTCCACCTCTGCCTTTGCCTCTACCTTTTCCTTTGCCTCGACCTTTGAAACCACCTTTGCCTGAATCCTTGCCTGAATCCTTACCACCTTTCTTTCCTTTACCTTTGTACCCGTACCAATCTCTACCTTTGCCTTTCCAAGCCTGAGACACATCCATGGCTGCAACACCCTGATGATCTTCTCCCTTGTCGATTAGGTCAGTAGTGGTCCTATAGGGTGTTCCTTGGGACTGCGTAAGTGAATTGGTCCACTTCTCGGTCGACTCATAGTTCACAAGATACTGCCTAAGTGCCGGGTACTTCATCTTCTCATCTAGGTTGAGCAACAAATGTCTCTTTACTTCAGGCTTCATTCCTTGAATCAATGTACTCACCTTCAAGTTTTCCTGCACCTTTTCTCCAGTGGACTTCTCGTACTGCTCAATGCGTTCCTCATATTCAAGGATGTTCTCTGCAATGCCTTTGTCCTTGGCAAAACGGAAATTCATGATGTTGTGGAAAAGTTCCAGCGATCTTGCTCTATTCACAGGCTGGTATTCTAACAACAGCATCCTATAGGCTTCCATACCGTTCTCTTCTGTCGTATGGCGAACCACACGATACGGTCTGCCTTTGGTGTAAGACGCTAAAATGCTATACAACTTCCTGCTTTGCGTTTTGGCCTCATCAGTCATATCTTTCATGTCCAGCACTTCATTCTTCCTTAGGTCGTTCTCCACGAGGTCCATGGTTTCCACAAGATCTTCATCCATAGCGCCAAGCCAAACTCGAAGTCGTTGCTTGAACTCCATGAAACCATTCTTCTCTTCTTGCCAAGTTCCTGGAGAAAATACTTCTGGAGGCTTGATGAGTTTGTGAAGCTCAACGTCACCTGGCTTTCTTCCTTTCACTGCTCTCTCTAGGCTGCTTCCGATCTCCTCGAAAGTTGTTACTGCTGTCTCCTGTGCTTGAAGCAAAGTGTGCTGTGCCTCTGCACTCTGCTGCTGAATTGCCTGCAGTGTATTGCTGAAGCTTGCTGTGATGCTTTGCTCTCGGGCTGTGCCGGCTGCTGCACTGCTCCTCATCTCTTCTGCTAAGGTTTGTATTCCTTGCAGCGTTTGCTGGTTGATTTCTGCAAGTCTCTGTAGTGCATCTTCCATTCCTTTGGCTGCTTCCAAGTTGCTATACACAAGCACAACAAGAAACATTGTCTTGTGCTGTCTCCTCACTTCTGCTCTTCTCCTCATGCTTTTCCTTTTGGGCTCTTTCGCTCTCTTCGTTCTTTTCTGTACTGCTGTAAAGAACAATCGTGAGAAGTACGATAGGATGATCCAAGTAATCATTCCTAGAGGTGTTCCTGCGAAAACTGCGAGATGAATTCCTTCAAACACTAAGCTGTGCACGACGTCGTGAAACTTCTTTTCTAGCTGTTCGAACTGTTCCTTGAAAGGGATCTTTTCTACATTGTGAAACTTTCCTTCTTCTAGCTTCTCATCTACTAGGTACCTAGGAGCGTAGCCGGACTCAAGGCTCTCATCTTCTTCACTCATGTACATGTCGATGCTCCTAATCGTGTAGGCATTCATGAAGTCCTGGTTCGCGGAGTACTTGTCGTAGTTCTTCTGAGAATGCGTATTGGGCTTTCCTGGGATGCTCGTCCACACAACCATCAACTCACTCTCGTCCATCTCGGCAATCACCTTTCTCCCACGTCTTTCTTCCTTGGAGGATCTGTCATCTCCAAGGGCAAGTTCATCCTTGGCTCTTCCGGGTCCAAGGGCCTGCCACGGATTCTCTTCGAAGCCATATCTTCCTGGAGTCATTCTCATCCCGCACAAAGTGGCGAGGCTCCCCAGGGCAAAACCAACCAGCAGCACTATGCCTGCTGCCATTCCGTAGCATCTCATGTTCCTCATCTTCACTTCCTGAATCGTGTATCGTTCAGGGAAGCAATTGAAGCAAGGGGCAAAGTCCCTCACTCTTCCACCAGCAACCGTCAGGTTCCTGATGTGAGCACAACCTGGTTTGTGGTACCTTCTTCCTGCTCTTGTTGCTATCCGGACTGTGGGGAGGTACTCGAAGAACTCTCGGACTTCGACGTTCTTTTCCTGTTTCCACATTTGCATCATCCCACAGACGAGAGAAGCCATCATGGCTATGAGGACGATTCCTACTCCTGCTATGTGTAGCATCATCGCTGCCTCTGGTTCCTGGAACGGCAGCTCCGCTACCATGTCAAAGATAGGGTCAATCTAAAGCTAACTGAAAAGCTGGGACACTCCGCACTTTTCCTGGGTTCGCTGCGGTGTGTGTCCTTGTTCGAGCCTGTCGTCGACAAGACGTTCCGAGGCTCTGGTGTGCATTCCACATGCACCTGGTGCACAGCTTCCTGTACTGCGTAGATGTTTAACAAAAGCAGCAAAATTCATATTGTATCGGCAACTCACCTGTTCATCACGTGTGAGGCTTTCCGAATGATGTCAAAATTGAAATACCACGCCGGAATTCGTCTGTACATGCTCAAGATGAGGTCTTCTGCTGCTTTGCTTTCTGAGCTTCGGCGTCCTCTGCACAGGCATTTCCACCACGACTGAACCAAGGAAAGTCCAGCATGGGGTTCTGCACCAGAGCCTCTTGGTCTGCGGCATGTTCAGCAATGTCTCTCGTGCGGAATCGAAAGATCACACTGTAGCGGACGTTCGGGGACGTGTTAGTCCCCACCCGGTGGCACAGATAGGGATGCACCAGCACTGCGTCGCCGGGTGCAAGCCGAACCTGCAGGGGCTCTCCCACTTCAGGCCTGGGTGGCTTCGGCGCAGTCCCTTCGTTGCCCGAGAGGTGGGCGAAAAACCAGCGAATTACATCTGGGTTCCGGTGCGATCCTGGAAATATCGTAAAGTTTCCACAATGCTGCGAGGTTTGGTCCGACAGGCCGATCTTGCACAGAAGGCTAAACGGCAAGGGAGATTCTTTACCCATGCCATCTATGTGGAATTGCTGTGTGCTGTCGTCTCTGTGCACCACCCGGTAGGCTGCATCTGTGAGCACTCCGTCGCCAAAGCTCTCCAGCCGGTCTGTCACAGGGAAGCGCACGGCGAGTTGTCCGGCACCAGGCTGCACAGGAAGGCCTCTCAGGAGCCGCTGCACCGCCGCACCCAGGCACGTGTGGCTCACGAGCTCCATGATCGACGGGTGGCCGAGGGGTGGCAATTTGTGTGTCGGCGCCTCGCCTGGTGCAGTCGGTGCATCGGGATCCACCACCCAGGCCGCCGGCCCCTTGCCGAGCAAGTTGTTGATGCACCGTAGGGCATCCTCAACGCGCTCATTCGGCACAGCACCCTTCACGATCACGAAGCCATCCCGGGCGAACGTGTCGTACTCATGCTCAGTGAGGTCGAAGCTGTCAAAAGGTGATGCCACATGCTCAGGCTGGAAGAGCCAGCGGCTGGATGGGTCTTGCAGTGAGGTCGTGGCCACGAAGCCGTTGTCCGTGTTGGCGGCAAGATACGCCGGCTGCTCGGTGCCGTGGCCGAGCGACCGTAGTGCAATCCCCGCGGCATCGCGTGCCGCGATGGCGAAAGTTGCCCAGGGCCCACGGCCTCCCTTGCGATCCACAGAACGATTCGGAAGGATTCTGAGGCAGGTCTGCGGTTGCGGTGCCCATTTGAGACACCCGACAGCTGGCACCCCGTCGAGGATTTCCAGGTGGAACGCCTCAAGAGCAGGGTCCGCCTTCATATTTACAAGCTGCTGAGGTGAGGCTTGGTAAGCTCGGAAGATGAGAGGAGATGGTTGCAGGGTGGAGGAGTTCACCAGTCGAACCACTTGCCTGTCTCGAAGCTCCATTACGAACGGCCCCTCATCTCGGCAATCACAGTCCATCTCCATGGGGCTAAGACTGACAGGCTGCTCTGTCAGGGGCAAGCAGAGTACAGTACAACTGACGGAGACTGACAGCAGCGCCATTAATCCTCCAAGTCCAACTCCGCAAGACATCCCTGAAATGCTTGGAGCTTCAGGTAGAAAGCCCTCTCTCGCTGCAGCCTTTCTTCTCACCGGCCATCACGTCCAGCTCGGCCCACACCCCGCCAGCACCCCCAACGAAAAGCTCGCCGGTGGTGCGCACCTCGAGGCACAAGACACGCCTCTAGGAGTTCGGCATGCCCACCCACGGAACTCCCTGAGAGGCGCCCCCTTCTCCGAGGTCAGGACAGTGGAGCCGACTGGCCGTGTGACTTTGATGATCTTGTCCTTGGCTCGGGTCAGGTCATGGCCACTCAGGTGAAACACCGTGGATGCCACGGGACTATCTTGACATTGGTACTCGGATTTCAGGGTGAAGACAAGTTGCTGATTCCTTCGTCGACTTCCTTAGCTCGAAAGCTCCGGCATGCTTCAAACAGTTAGCTTAAGATCTCTGTCTTTCTTCGACTGAACAGAGACACTAAGTCAAAGCGTCTTGTAGAGGTCGGTCTTCAACGCTCTATAAGCAGTCGGACGATCTTGGCTGAAGGGGCGCGGGGGCACAAACCTGCGAGCGTGCCCGATCCTCAAGGAAGTGACAAAGTTCATGCCAAGCCGGGCCTGACTTTGCAGGTGTCTCTTGCGCCGCCATCGCCAGGAGTCTTAGATATGGCTTTGCGAAGAGTACTGGGACTGTATTGCTATCTCAAACGGCACCTTGCAGCACGGATCGGCACAGGGGGTCTTTGGGAACAACATACTGCTCAGTTTCTCAGAGAGGCTCTTTTGACGCAAGCAGCTTTTGCCGACTGAGTCGCTCCACCACATCCCACCTCGACAAACTCTTCCAGGGGCGCCGCTGGCGCTGCTGGAGGCGTCGACCCCGACGCCTCCCATCTCTGAGTGTATCAACCCCCCCTAATACCCCTCATGCAGTAGAAGCACACCTACCTATTTTGGAGAGGTGTTTATGTTAGAAACCCAGCCTCAACCCCAACGTAAGCCACTGACTAAGGAGTCTCAACTCTTGCCCGATACCTCAAAAGGGTACACGTGCCCAGTTTCTCAGGCAACTTCCCCTTGTAAGGGTAACAGAGGCTGCAGAAGCCAAACTCCGAACCCCAACATGCCCCACTTCCAAAAAACATGACCCGGGGGTGGGTTTGAGGAAGCTTACTTAGGGCCACAGAGACGCCGAGGCCACCTTGAGGCATGTGGCCTTGCAGCCTCGGGTCAGTTTGAGCTGATTTTGTGTGTTTTTTGGGGTTTTTGGGCTGGCAGCTTCCGAGAAGAGGGCGAGGGAGGAAGACTTCAGCGCCTGGAGTTGTTGCTTTACTCTGTAGTTCTGAGTTGATGGTGCAGATGTTCCAAGAAGAGATCGCTTCCAGGGTGTTTTTGGGGAATATAGCTGCAAAAAGGGACTCAAGGCACCCAGTTAGGCAGAAAGCTACACCAACTGCATTTCGTCAATCAGTTTGGGAGGTGTGGGTCATCGCGTGCTATGGTGTTCGTGGCGATCCGTTTGGCTCGCCCTGGCTCAGGCTGCAGACATCGTACCGCTTGCTGGCAGATGAAGGCAACGCAATCCATGAATTCAATTGTAGATGGAACCTGTAGTAGAACTCACAGACCCTGCAACCGCTTCTGGATCCTGCCCTTCCCCCAACAAATCTTCAGCGCGCGGCGGACGCGCTCCTGCGTCTCGTCTAGAAGTTCAACTTCCCAGCGCTCGGAGCTTGCAACGAACTCCTGGCTTCCATGCTGCGGCATGCTGCCAGCTTCCAGCCAAACTCCATGGATGTGTATATGTGTGTGGGGGTGTGTGCGTGCTAGGGTTCAATATTGAGGGTTCAGCTGTGACATGAGAAGAAGCTCGAGAAGTTCCTTGATCTTCGCTTGCTTCCCGTTCAGATCCGCACGCGAGACCTTGGCTGGGCGCAGCTGAAGAACTCCGCGGGCTTTGCAAGGGCCTTCAATACGGCGTCAGGCCAGAAATCAGCGCATCACTGTCATCACGAAAGCCCCCAACCTTGGAGGTTCATAGGTGGTTTTCTCAGTGCCTGCAAGTTCAGGCCACTAGTGTTATAACTGGCGATCATCTGATTTGGGATCCTGATAACCATACTCGGCCAGGCAGCCAAGCCCTGGATCTCCACCTGCAGGGCACTTCCAATACAAAACCGTTTGACCAACTCCAGATTCCTGTAATCATAGCACATCTCTGCAAAGAGCAATTGCAGGCTTCTGATGTTACATACCACCCTGAGCCGCAGATGGTGGCCCGAGGAGCTTTATGGCTGCTTGGTTACTCGCACCCCTCGCCTGCAGGCCAGGCGCCAGTTCAGGCGCCACGGCCGCATAGCCTCCGAGAGCTGCGAGTATTGGGCGGTCTTTCAGGGGTGATGGAATTCAAGGTTTTGCCATGTGGGGGGTTCAAGGTTTGGGGCAGTTTGGCGCTCAGAGCTTCTAAGGCTTTTAGGGCTTTGGGTGGGAGACTCTCGCTCAAGCAGCTCTCATGGATCTTCGCGGACTTTAGAGAGGGCACTTGCTCCCTCGGCTTCAGAACCACCCCGAACAGGGCCCGCATTGCAACCTGTGAATTTGAAGCTCCCTCTGGGTCTGAGGATGACAGTTATATACAGTCTTCGTCATCGTCCGTGCCTTCAGCATATCACATCTTTGACTCCACACAATCATCGAGGTCTGACCTGTTGTCCTTCCCTGGTGGTTCGCATGTTCCGCTGTTATATCTGTCTATCCCTGCATGCCCGGTGCTTCCCAGAATTCTTGAGCAAGATGCAAAATCTGCAAAGCAGATTCATTCGCCAACAAGTATCTCTGGCCTCCGTTTCCAAGGGCCCGCGCCTCGCCCCGCAGCGGTCGCACCTCATCGCCCTGCCGCTTTTGGGGTTTGAGACCTCAACGCCTTTTCTTTGGGCTCTCACACTTTCAAAATGATGGCTTGCAGGCAGATTCCACGATGGCATGTTGTGTCAATAGTCGGGGTTGCCAGGCTTTCAGGAAATTGAGCTGCTAGCAATACCCGGTTTGGAGCTCATGGAAATGCATACATGATGGCTTCAGAGCCTTTGACCTTGCGAGGCTTTGCAGGATCCATTCAGTGACCGGGTCATGATTCATGCATACGACTTGCTACTGCTGCGTTCGACTAACGACCAAGATCTTTAAATGGTTCCGAATCAGCAATCCTTGCCACTACGTCTAGGCTTATCTTCTTTCTATTTCTCTCACACACCTCGCATTCAAATGAGCTTTTCACTCCCAGTCCTCCTCTTCCTCCCGGCCCTCCTTCGGCGGCTCGAAATCTGCTGCCTCGAGGGGGGTTTTGAAAACTCACGACAGGATGCTAAGTCGCTACGTCTTTGCAAAGTGCTGTCGAGAGGGACTTTGGTCTTCGGGGCCTCCGTGGCCTAGTTAACCTGGTACGAGTCGGCACGAGCCCCGAAAGTCTCGGGACGTGGCCCACATAGCTTCAGGTTTAAGGGCTTGGCCTGGATGGCGCCGGCATACATTGGCCGCAGGTCCCCAAGGATTCCATCCAGTTGCCTTGGGAAGCTGGTACGTCGGCAGTTCGTGACGGGCGGTGCCGGTCCTGTTTGTTGCAAAACGCTGGGTTGACGAAAATGGTCAAGCCCAACAGGAGAGCCCCGCGATGAATGCTGGCCCAGCAACGCTTTCTTCCACGCGTTGATGCCCCCGGTCATCCGGACGATCCTGCCGCGATCCGCGCCCATCTCAACCAAATACCTTGAGAGCTCAGAGTTGGGAGAGGTGTGAGAGTTGAGAGAGCTGAGGCAAATCAAGAACTTGGGATGCCAGAGCACTGGGCAATATGCCGACAGCGAGACACGTGTCCACGGTTGATGTTGCCCTTCACGCAGGCATCCTCGTTTCCGTCACCGGGAACCAAGCACACATCTCTAGCAGTACTCATAGTACTCCCTCCAGCTTGGGGTCAGGGTTTCACTATGTTTCACAGCATCACTGCAACTAGACATGCACAAAGCTTCAGTCGGGATGCAACTACGCATGCACTTACGCATCACCTTGCACTTCAGCCCAGAAGCACTGAGGCAAACCAGCGTCTTGCCGGAATTGACCTGTGGCACCATTGAAAGATTTTACACCCATCTGCCCCAAGCCCAAAACCCTCAAAGACCATCTAAAACCCCAACAGGCCGCCAAAAATCTAGAACCCTCAACCCTAAAACAAAGCACAAAAAAACAAAACGTGAGCCCGGCGACCAGGTCAACCAGCTGTTGGACCAAGCCCTTCTCTGCCTCAGGTACTGAGAGAGGCAGCTCTCGCCTTTCAGGCCTTCCGGTGATCCCCCTAAATCATCCGAGGCACTCCTCCCGCTTTCATGATGAGGGAGTTGGCGGACAGATGAAAGGAAGTCTGGATTCGCGTCGTCCTCTTGCTTCTGGCGAAAAAAACAAGCACAGTCGCGCCTGCAAATTCTTCAACTTCTCCGGAAGACCAGGACATGTCTAACAGCTACTAAGCAAACTTTCAAAGCCCGGCTCTTGAAGTCGTCATCGTCTCTACTGTCCACGAAGACAGCCTGCAACACAGGGGGCCCCCGCTCATGTGCTTAGCAGGATGACCAGAGCCGACTGCAGGCGCTGGGAGCACGAAAAGGGATAGCTTTCATGATCCCACCCATACTTTCAACACACAGAGCCTTGTCATTCTTCATGAGCTGGTGCGCTTCATACACCGTCACATAGCAAAAGTCTACGCCACTGTCTGGAACCTCACGCATTTCTCAGTGGTCGTCTGAACATGGCCGTGCCATATGTAAGACTTATACAGACACGGCACGCCGTAGCCCATACCAGGCCAACCCCAGCTCTAAGACAGGCGGAGTCGCCCGACCGGCATTGCTTTTGGCACTTCAGCACATGAAGCAAGTAAAACATGAAGCTGGGACTACCTCAGGGCCTAAGAAGGCAATGATGAAGTTTGGGCGTTCATTACGCACAGCATCCTGCTATATCCTGCTTCAGCAGCTCGAGCAGCAATGACTGCGACGAGGGCTTGCGGTGTGAAGTCTACAGGGCTTCGCCATCAGATTCAATGCTGCCACGACCATCCCACGAGCGTCCGATCCTTAAGACAAGGTGCATGCCTCCAAGGACGTACACTTTGCCGTCCAAGAAGCAGGCCTCTGTGGATTCTTTTGGCATCCCCAGCCCCCAACCAGCGTCCACAAGGGGGCGCCGCTTGCAGCTGAAAGGCGCAGGCCCCGTGCCGACGAGTAGGCATGGCAGGAAGGGCGGACCACTCGTCGGTGAGGGAATCATACACTTCCGCTGAATTGAAAAACCTCAGCCACTCAAGCATGGAGCTGAAGGTAATTGACCTTTCGGTGTCATAGCCCTTCAACCCCACATGGTCGGAAGCCCTCAAGGACAATCAATCGATTAAATGACTGGGGTCAAGAAACTAGACTCTAGTTTTTCAGGCAAGTGCTTGCCACAATTCGAATCCCGCCAGGATGCTCGTCCAGGCTGCAAGCTTGCGGGTGCTTGCCGCAGCCGCCTGATCTCTGGCGACTAAACTCTGCAAATGCGACTCGAGGCGGGTGTTGTGACTGACTGGACCCGCGCCTGCAAAGAACGCTCGGCCCAGGCCCATGTCGCAGCTCGCACTGTCGAGCCTGCGTCGCTCTGGCTGATTCCACAGTAGCCCACGTGGCGAAGCACATGCTGCGCAACAAAGAACTCTGCGTCTCTCCTACATGTGGCATTTAGGAACCTGCACACACAGAGGCCGCAGAACAAAACTGCTGCACGTAGTCTTATGGACTGGTCGAGCCGGAGGGGCCTCAACTCAGGTGGCTGAGCTAACGCCACAGGCTGCGCAGGGTCCGCGAAACACCTGCACGACATACTGGTAGTATGCGTAGTTGTGGTGAAGCATACTCACTTGATGCGCATGGTGACACGAAAGCTAGCAGCTGGCGTAGTGTCGTGCATTGCGAACTCTCGTCTGAACTGAGAAGGGCTTCAGGGCTCAGTTGAGCCGCGTCTGTGCGGACAGGATGCCAATGCTCAGCCCAGACCTTCCGCATGAAGCCACCGAAGTGGAAGAGGCACATGGGCGGTTCTGTGATGTAGGAGGCTATGAGGAGCATGAGCCCCTGGTCATCCTTGCTGGCAACAGGTCACTCTTGCACATGCGAAACAGGTGCTGGGAGCATTGCCACTTTCAGCACGTTCTGTACCACTTCCCCCCTTGCAACCCGCACACAGCCCCTGGAAAGCCCCAAGCCCCGGATCCAAAACCCCTTGAATCCCCCAAAGCCCCAAACCCCGAAGCCCCACACCCTAAACTCTGAAACCCTCAACCCTAAGCCCTAAGCCTCGGAGACTCGGGAGCCCTAACCCACAAAAAACCGGGTCACGTTGAGCTGCTCCCGGAACAGCGGCCGCAGCGCGCGGAGCTCCACGCAGCGCGAGAGCGCCAAGAGGCCCAGGAGCAAGCGCCGGTCCTCAAAAGACATATTATGAAGGCATCGGGCTCAGGTGGGAATCATAGGTTTGGCGTTCAGGGTGGGGTAGCTTTAGGTTTTGTATGTAGTTTGTGAAGTTCAAGTTTTAGGGCAGCTTCGGGTCTGGGAGTCCGCGTTCGTGTCTCAGGGGACTGGGGGTTGCAGGCTCGACTGTGAAAGTAGCAACAGTGTAGCAACGAAGATCCCCCCCCCCCAGGCAATCGAAGCCATCGAACGTAATCATTAAAGTCGCGGCGATTCGAGGGCTCGGAGGGCGGGATTCTGAGCTTAGTGGGGAAGGGCAGATGAGGGGCAGATGTTTGCTGCAAGTTGGCCACCGAGTGCTAGGGCTGCTTCAGCAAGGTGCACAGGCCAAATGGCGTTCTTTCCCCTGCACCAGAACTCAGGGTCACTCGGGGTGGCGCTGCTTGGCCTGCGCGGCTATACACGTGCGAAACCTGGCAGCTCAGAGGCCTCTCGTACGGCTCTCAAACCTTCCTCAGGCAGCTGAAGGATTTCCGAGGAGCACCCAACGGATGATGCTTTTCTGGTGGCGATCGGGTTGGTTATTTGCTCCTTCAGAAGGCCCTCGGCTTCTGTCACGTGGCAAAACCATCCGTGTACATGCCGGCTGCTCAGGAGGAGTCGAGGAGTCGGTACTTCGCTCAGACTCTCATCTTAGACCCAAAGTCTCGCCTCCAGCTCAGGGCGGCCATACTTAGCGAAGAGCTCCACGCTGATATCCAGCACATCACCTCAAACGGAGGGACATTGACACGTGGAAACCGCAAGACGATTCTCGCAGTGGCATCTTCTTCTCGTCTTACTTCAGCCAAGGAGCTGGTTGGCTCCTCGCACATAGGGTACTTTTCCGACCCAAAGTCGTGGGTCCACTCGTAGCTGACCCCTGCAACGCACGCGTCAAACCTCGGTCAGAAGCGCTGGAGAATCGAAGGGCTGCCTGAACCATCCTGCGGCTACCTCTTTCAGGGGTGGAGTCGGATCAACTTGCCAAGCCACGCAGTCTTGTTGACCTGCCTCTTTGCCGACAGATCCTCCACCGCCTCGCAGAGGACAAACTCACAGGATGGTCCACATGCCACGGAACAATCGGAACATCACAGAACACTGCAGCAGGCCGTGAGGCTGTGACTCATACTGCCCTTTTACTACCAACACCCAGCACAGGGTCAGGCACGCCTGCCGAATGTAGCACTGGTGTCTCAGCGTGTAGAAGCCCCCGACCTTCAGGCATCTTGCGGCTTGGCGAGAGGAGACATCAAGGTCCTTCGCAGGTCCCTCGCAGACCCTCGCAGACCTTTCCACCTCTGAGAACCCCAAAACGCCACCTGGCCAGCCCACTGGCGATTGGCATAGTCGCAGAGCGCCGTGATGGTGCTAGACTTCCTGAGGGATGACCAGAATCCCTATTTCGCCTTTGGCCCCCCCCTCTTCTGCTTTTTCGGCACTTGTCGTGAAGCTATCCGAAGAGGTGGTGTAACAACCTCGACCCTGCCCAAGCCTCCGCTGCGCATTTAAAAGAAAGAGCCGCACCAAGCCCCCAAAACCTGCAAAATTTTAACAAAAAAACACTGCCCCAAAATCAAAAGACCCAACAAAACACGCCACTGGGCCCAGTGTCGGCTCTTGCGGCGTCCACACAGTGGTGAGGCTCCGGGCAGCCAGCTCCAGGTAGTGCTCCTCGCTGTTTAGGGAGGGGGCTTTAAGGACGCCAAAGGTTGGTTCTTTTGTTGGGACAGGGATTCGCCAAAGCTTGCTTTCTGTGCTTAGTTCTTGAGGCCTTTGGGTTCTGGGATTCGCAAGTTTGCTAGCTCCCAGGCTGGAGGAATAACTGAAAATGCCTTGCCATCTGCCGACTGATGCTGCTTAGGGGTGGTACATTCGCTCCAGCGTGGCGTTGCCGGCAGCCCAGGACTTCGCGCTCCTCCACACACTCATGTGACAGACACCCTAATGTGGGAGACACTCCTAAAGACCCATGTGGACACGTTCATGGGGATTCCTTGGAACTGCAGCCTCAGCCGAGAGCTGTTCTCAAGAGAAGGCTCCCCCAAGCACCCACAAACAGGCAGGAGCGCACCGAATGCGGGCGCTAGCAAGGAAGCCACGGTCACCGCAGAGCAGGCCTAGCCATCGTGCAGACAAGAAAGCTTTAAAACGTTGATCTAAAAACAGTCAGAGGTGCTGAATGGAACATGGTTGGTGAATCTGCTTCTATCTCCGACACGAAGCTCAAACTGCTCGCTCTGCGTCCAGGGGTCGATCCGCATCTGCGAGAACCGCGAGTAGAGAGTTGCCCGCCGACTGGACCTTCAAAAATGAAGGGTCCAGCGGGACTCGGGTCTGGCTGAGGCAACGGACATCGAGACCGCTACGGTTGCCTACGGGCTTGGTAGTTCTGCGTTGCAGTCAGATGCAATCCACTGAAGTAAAAAAACGGTCAGAAGTCCGGTTCTGCCTCGGTGGGTCCCGTGGCATTTATCATCTGGGCAAAGAAGCGGTTGGAGACCTTGCTCAGAACCTGGCGGCATCCGAATCTGAATGTTTGTGCGGTGCCCACAGCGTCGCAGCCCGAAGCCTCGCGGCCCGCGTTTACAAGGTCGTAGCGCAGCGTCTCGGTGACGCCGCTTTTGGCAGCCTGCCGTTTTGGGGAGATGGTCAGAGTCCTTCACGAACTCGGATGGTGACTTCAAGGCGGACATTCAAACCTCACCAACCCTGGTGAAACACTCACATGCATATATCTTTCTTAGTAGTCTTACACGGTCCGGTGCCTCATTCAGCTTGCCCCATGCTTGAACCACATCTGACAGCTTGTACCAGCTCTCGTGGGGCGTGGCCTGACCTGCAGCCCAAGACGATCAGAGAAGGGTACGATGGAGAACATTGGGCTACGCATGGCGACACCCAATTCGGCACTTCCCGGTCGCCTCCTCCAAGCGCCAGGGCGGTGAGGCCATCAGCGTTCTTCTCAGCGATAAACCCACCGCGACTGCGGATTGCCTGAGCATTGGTCTCGTTGGCATAGACGGACCCCAGCAGCAGCTGCCATGCCTTCCAGGGATGTGCAAACCCCCAAGAAGCTCTCCACAACAAGTGGACTTAACAACAAGTGGACTTACCTTTATAACTTAAAACTTAAAACAGAACTAGAAGTTGGAAGCAGGCGAAGCTCGGCGAAGCTCGGCCTCTCTGTGCCTATGCCCAGCCTCCTCTGCAGCGGCAGAGCTGCGGCCGTAGCGCTGACGAGCCCAGGTCTGCACCCACTGCTGCAGGTCGATGGGGCCAGCTCGCCAGGGGAGATCAGTGAGGAAGCTGTAGTAGAAGGGATTCCTAACATCTGAGAAGCAGAAAGGGTGCGCTCAACTGCGGGCCATCTCCAAACTCTATGCAACAAGCGAACATCAGCGAACCTGGAGACCAGGACCCCTCAATCCCCCTAAGCTCGACGACCGAGATTCTGATCGATTCCTTCGGGTGCTGCACCCGTCCCAGCCACACTGGCTGCATGCTTCAAGGCGTCTGGGAACTCAGAATTCCTGATGCCACGCGAACTACTATTCGTGCAGGGATGACTACACATCTGTTTGAACGGGAACGCTTGCCCAGGAATATCCAAACACATGCTGAATGCGTGAAGTGGTCAAAGTAGAAATGCTTCCCCACATTCCAGTATTGCCGCCGAAGTTGTGAAGAACTGACCAGATGAAGGGGGTGCCAAAGTAGCCGAAGTTGTTGAACTTATTCCATTCTGGGTCGACCTCGTCGAACATGTCCAGCATGACGAAGTGTTTGGGAGGTACCGCCGACACAAAGCCCTTCATGAAGGGGAGCTTGTCTTCTCCCCAGCCGCGCCAGATCCAACCCTGGTAAAGCCAAACAGCCCGCGGATCCACTTTGCTCCTCGCATGGTGGGGAGACACAGGGGCCACCGGGACCACACAGGCACCACAGGGACCACACAGGGGGGCACACAAGCAAGAAGAAAAGGACACACATCGGGGGTATGTGGCAGGTACGTGGTATGCCAGGGCTCATGGACTCGTAGGCTGCCTTCGCATGCGCGAAGGCATCGGGATCCACCGGCACGTCTTCAGCACGCCGCCACGGCCGTCCCTCTCGTCCCTCTGGGCCTCGGAGTGTTCTGGCCCAAGGCCCCTGGTTCTGGTTGAAGTACCCATCCGTCTCATACCAGTGATCTGTACCCCAGTCCTGGATCATGATCTTCATGTACTGCTGCTGGATCTTGGCAAACAGGGGATCTAAGTCGTCCAACCAGGCAGCCCCCGTCTTGCTGATGTTCGCCTGCGGGTAGAGCTCGCGGAAGATGGGCGGGACATTCCCCTGAAAAGTCGGCAGCACGGAGACCAAACCCAAGCTTCGGCTGCGGTCGAGGATCTGCTTTTGAAGCTCCCACTGCCCAGCCATCCAAGACAAGGGCAGGGGCATGCAGCCATCTCCACAGCTGGAACCGATCCCATGCATGGACTGGCCACGGCTCCAGGCCAGCCAGGCTGCACCGTTGCTCCAGGATGAAAACTCCGAGTCGTTAACTCCAAAGGCATTGAAGGTCTTGCGATAGACCTCCTCTTGGCCAGTGTACGCGATCACCAGGTTGATCCCATTTAGCACAGCCCAGTCGAGCCATGCCTCCCAGTCCTTGAAGGAGTACCACGTGTAACTGTAGCTGAACGTGACGACATTGTTGAAGTAGCTAATAGGCACCTTGCGGTATTTGGTAACCTTCTGGCCAACTCCTGGCCACGACTTTGGGAGGGAAACCTGATTTCCACCGGTTCGGTTCCAGGAGAAGGACATGTTGCAGCGTGTTCGCAGATACCAACTGGTGCCGTAGGCCAGCTCTGGGCCACTGGTTGCAGCGATGCGGACCCGTCCATCCTCCGCATCGCTGAGCTCAAAGCAGAGCTGGGTTCTTGCCGAGGGTGGCGCTTGGCTGCAGTTTGTGACGAGCCTGAGGTCAAAGGCCTTGGCCACTTCCCCTGTGCTCAAGCCCAGAACACGTGACAGGACAGACCCGATGGCATCCGCACTCCCACGTCCCGCGAAGGTGTAAGCGACCAATGCCTCTTCACAAGCGCCTGTTGCAAAGCTCCAGAAAAGAAGGGCACGAAACATCTGCATCTCCGCAGGCCGTGCGATTCAATCGTGGCGCTTCACAGCCAAACCTTCCCATAACCCTAGCTCTCTCAAGCCTTCTGCATGAGTGATGCACTTACCCCCACAAACACTTCAGAAGCAGACCATGTCAGACTTGCAGTTTTGCTTCACCTTGTTCATTGCGGTAGCCCTGTCCCTGGCCCTGTTGCTACGACGCGAAGAAACCACAAGCTGTCCTCCGCGCGGTTGGCGCTCAGAAGGTTCATCCGCCTCCAAAGCTGGCAGCTGGGTTCAGGGTCCCTCTGCTGCTTGGTCCCGGTGCTTCAAGACTCTCTTCCCCAAAGCTTGCACCTACTACAGGCAAAAAGTCTTGATACACTGCGACACACTGGCGTCTTGTGTGAGGACTCTGAGCTGATGTCATGTGCTCTGAGCCAGCAACTTGATGAGCTTCGGAGCACCTCCCGCAAAGAATGTCGTTGAACGAAGTCTAGGACGGCACCCACGGACCAAAACCAACTTGCAAGAACTGAGGGTTTAGGGTTCAGGGACGTTCAGGGTTTAGGGTTTAGGGTTCAGGGGCGTTCAGGATTTAGGGTTTAGGGTTTAGGATTTAGGGTTTAGGGTTTAGGGTTCAGGGTTCAGGGTTTAGGGTTTAGAGTTTAGGGTTTAGGGCTTAGGGCTTATGGCTTCGGGATTCGATCCTTCGAAGGAGCCGGAGAGACGGGGCCTGGCCTGCTAACCTCGAAATGGGGGCTCAGGGTTTAGGGTTTAGGGTTTAGGCTTAGGGTTTAGGGTTTAGGGTTTAGGATTTAGGGTTTAGGGTTCAGGGTTCAGGGTTTAGGGTTTAGGGTTTATTGTTTAGGGCTTAGGGACCACTAGGATGGAATGCACCTTCTCCAAAGTCACCACAGCAGAGTCTATCGACCGAGGGCCTGTCCCGGCTCTCACACCAAGCCGACCGTTTTCTTGGGCCGCGACAACCTGGCAACTGGGAAAAGCTGAGAGACCCCGACGACCACTCTCAAAGTAAACCATACATTCCTAAGCCTTTGAAGGTAAAGAGTTCACAAGTCCAAAAGTTATGTCCATGAGCTGCGGCTCTGTTCTCAGTACTGTTCAGCGTCTAGGATCCTTCACAACATCGCTGCTACATGAAAATGGCACTCGGGGGAAGCTCGAGATAGCCGGTCTCACCACAACATCCCGTCAAGCTCTGAGTCACTGTCTCTCAGCAATGGGCCCTTCACAGGCCTGTCCAGAACGGAAGTTCAAGGCCGTGCCCGCTTCCGAGGCCAGGCCATGGACGAAGACTCGACTGCCCACCTGCCCCGGAAACTTTGGAGACCTTGTTTTGGGGGCCTACGAACATACGGGACCCCGAAAATAGTCGGGTCCCCCTATAATGAGCAGCCCAAAACCCTGCAATGGCCAAACTCCCTTGGTCAAGTCTGGGCCTGAGTGTTGTAAGCAACCGCCGCTTCAGACCGTGTGAGTAAACCCCTTGAAAGACGTGAAGGTCAGACATATTCAGGCCCCCCTCGGCCTGGAGGTCACCCAACCGGCCATCGTCGCCCATGGGCCACAAGGGCGCGGCGCTCTGTGACGAAAACGCCCCCACGTGTTTCTCTCTGCAGGCTTTAGGGTTCAATCAGCAGAAGGTGTCCAAGCATGCTGTTCAGGGCGATCCAGGGCAAGATGAACGCAAAATTGTCGGTTCGTGGGTGTTCTTGGTGCGGTTTTGACTGAATGATGCTAACGCCTTTCGCGGTTTCGTGCGGTTTTTCTGATGCCTGCGGGCAAGAGACGACATGAAGGAAGCATGCGATCACGTAACAAGTGCTCAAACCATGGCAAAAGGTGTTTGCCGCCGTTTAGTCCATGGATAGCCGCGGGCGATTGGAAACAATACTCGAGTCCGATCGTCAATGATGACAGAGGTTTTTATACAAGCAAGAATTTTGTCAGCAATGATTCCAACAAAGTCAATGTTCAGGATGTGCCATTGCACCTTCAGGACTTGGCAGGCGTCCTGCATTTTTTCGAAACGTTCTGTGCACGAGCAATGGGTTTCGAGAAAAACTGCAACTTTGTGCGCCGCAGACGGTTGCTGCGCGGACATTAACTTCCGCCCAGATGCTGAAATCCACATGCCCAGCGATTTGATCCGCATAGGGCAGAGCCGGGTAGAGGCGATAAACGCATCACGTCGAAGTGTTTGGTGTGATTGCAATCTGGGCCAGTGATAGCGGCTTCCACTTCACTTAACACCAAAGGTACGCCAGCAAATCATGCTGAATGTTGGTCGACGATCTGCAGGCAATCTGTCAGCAACGAAGCTTCACTTTCAGTGAGGTCCCCGTTGGACAGCTGCTGGAATGCCTTCTTCCATCTCATCGCCTGGAGTCTCTCCTCAGCATCTCGCTGTTTACTGTCTCGTGGTCGCCGCTGATGTAGGCTCGTCCAGATCCAGAGGCTGACTAGCCAAAACCGTGGCCTCGCAGATAGCTCAAGCTTCCAGCTCAGGCATTGCATCAACAGCTGTCTCTCGGCCTCGGTCAGCCCAGGCTTCATGTTTCTGGTGGCTTCCTTCCACCTCCGGTTTTGCACGCGCTCTTCGTGCTCCTCTGCGTGCATGTGCGGGAGGCGCTCGAAGAAGCGGAGCCAGGCGACCAGGGTCCGCAGCCAGGGCCGCACCGTCTGCTGCAGCGCTCTCTCGAAGAGCGCGGCCTGGGCAAAACTCAGCTTTCCTTCCCGAAGGCGCTTCCTGGTTCTGGAAAGCCTGAGGCTCTGGCGTCGTTCAATGGGATCCTTGCTCCGCTGATAGGGGTGCCGCTTGTGGGTTGACATCCAACTGCACAGGTCTTCGAGCCTAATCTGCGACCTGTCGCCCAGAAGTGAGAGGCATGTCTCCACACGCTCCTTCTCTACAGCGTTCAGTCTGTCTGCTCGCAATAGCTTCTTGGCCTGCTGCCACCTGTGGGCCAGGAGCCTCTCCTCCTCTCTGGTGCAACTTGGGGGCCGCCTCGTCGACTGCACCCAAACGCACAAGCTCTCCAGCCACCCTCGGGGCCAGAGAGCCCTGGCAGTGGTGCTGATGGTGCTGCCCTCTACGTTCAGAACCTGGTAAGTGCTTGGCTTCCGAGGGCCCCAAAGAGAACCCAAGAAGTGCATGGCCCGATGTATCCGCAGAGGCCGGTAGAGAAGCTCCGACTCCCCTACGACGCACACGAGCTTCAGAGGCTTCAGTGCTGAATCCGAGCAACCGCTCTCGGTCGGCTGCAGTGCACGGAGGAGACCCTCTCTTGTGGAGGGCTTGGTGAAGTTAGCTTGGGCGAGGAGAACTGTGCCGAAGGCCGGCAAGTCCGACCTCTCAAAGATCCAGTGTGAGACACAGAGGACCTTGACATCACCTTGCTGGACGCCTTGAAGCGCCGACGACTTCTGCCAGGATCCCAGCTTGCCGCTGACCGCTGCTGCTGGCACCTCCAGTTGTTGAAGCTCTCTGGCGAATTCCAGGGCCTGCCTGGCCGTGTTGAGAACTACCAGAACGGGTGCCCACGAATCCACCTCAGGTACCAACTGCAAGATGTCACTCAAACCCGGAGAGAAAGGACATGCAAAACGATAACGGTTGACAAGGGTGGAAGGAAAACCTACATCTGCAGTCATTATTGATGTTTCACTTTGCATCTGGACCTGCAACGCTTTAAGCGTGTTCAGCAGCTCCGCGCATCCAGAGTTCTTGCCCGGTACTGGCAAAAAATAGGGCTCAAAGTTACGAGCGCGTCCGTCCTCAACAGCTTGTGCAAATGTGTAGGAAAGGTCAGCTGCCTCGCTTTGCAACGAAAATTCCGCGCTCATGCTGGCAGAAACTGCATTGCACACAATCCTCGCTGTTTCACTGTGCGTTGGCTGCAAAGCTGAGTCCCACAGCTTGACGATAAAGTGATGCCCACGTAGGCGATGCGCACTGGCACAGAGACAAACCACCACTTGGCTGCGAAGATCACGCATTCGCGAGCGCTGCGCGACCATCGCTGCCTGCAGGCCGTGGCCCTTCAACTTGTCAAGCACTCGTCTGGCAACGGAAGCCCGTCGTACGAAAATGACACATCGACCCGATGGATCGATTTGCAGAGCACGTCGGACTATCATGGCATAGATGAGGATCGTCATAGAAACCGAGGCGACCTGCAGGCGTAGGGATGTTCCTTTTGCTCTGGCTTCTGGCGCATCTCTAAAGAAGCAGTCTACCAGGTCTTGAGCCCGCCAGTCATCCGAGTCATCCGAAAGTCCGGTTGGTATCCTCGTGATGCGGCGCTCATGCTCGAGACGAGGCGTCCGCCGAACTCGTGGGCCTCTCGGCTCCAAGACTTGTGTCAGACTGCATAGGCTGTGGCGCCGAATCCGAGGAACAGCAGCGTCAGCAGGCAAAATGAACCAGGGCGGTGCCACATTGCAGAAATTCAAGGCTGGTGGGGCCAACATGGCTGGAAGTTCCAAGTACATTGCATCGAGTGCTGCTATGCCGATATCCCAAGCAAATCCTCCAACAAGCCTCCGAAGCCAGAACCAACCTGACACAAAATCTGCGCATTTTGGCCGGGCGCAGGCACGTCATCCATCTTCTTTGGCCCCTAAGTGAACATAAACCAGTAAGTCTCTTGCTCAGATGGGGCAAAGTTGCGCCATGGTGCGCAGCTTGCTAACGCTGCCGCCCTCGCGCCTGCACTGAGACCCAAGGGCTCAAGAAACCCATCTGTGGTGGGGGCGATGCTCAGATGTTTACGTAAGAACTGTTGGGACAGACGCATGAATAATCATGAGTATGATTCGGTTGGATGCAAAGTTTCGCAGCCTTGGGTCCACCGGGCCCTCCCTCCAGCTTGGCAGTGACCAGCTCAAGCATGCCTCGGAATTCGGGGGGATGATGTGACAAACATCCAGTGACACCAGCATTGCTGGAACTCAGGTCACATACAAGGGCAAAATATGCCCAAACTGCAAGAAACAGCAGCACTCGGGAACCGCTGTGCAACCATCATGGAATCTTTGACCTGGACTGCGTGCAGTGCAGCCAGGGCGGCTCTGCATCGACGGCTGACCTTTCATGTTGCGCCGCGCGAGCAGCTTGCCGGTGATGGCCTGGTCATAGTTGGATTGTTGAGTGCTGCTGACAAACTCAGTCGGTCAGGGAACGGCAAGTAGCAGGCAACATTTTGGTCTACACCCTGCTCCAGAATCTCGAAAAAGCGAGGTAGAGGCCAAGTATGTCGCAAGCAGTGACCGTTGAGCCAAACAACAGAATTTACACGCTTGCTACACAACGCAACGTCGTGTTTTGAACAACGGGCGCCAAGAGCCCGGCGCGCTCTTTGGCCGTCCTCGGCTTGCCGGTGGGCCCACCGCCCGCCACCCCTACGGCCCTACGTCTCACCACACCCGCCCTAACCCCCTCTCCAGACGCAGGACGCTAAAGGGACAAGGCAAGGTGCTGCTTCCTCTTGCGGCTTCTTTGCCGGAGCTCCTGGAGGCACAAGACTTCGGTCGCTGTGGTTTTCAGGTTGCTTCCGAACGGGCATCTGAGCTGTAACGGTGGAGGAGGGAAGTGATGGGAAATGCACGGCAAAGCCAAAGCCACTGCCCTGAACCCAACTTCCCTGAAGTCCCTCAGCGCCCTCCACTCTCTGAACTCCCCCGACTCCCCTGACGAAAGAATTTGAAGAACTTCTTCAAAGGCGCCTCCTCTCGCGCCGCCTTTTCGGCGGCCTTCGCAGCCTGGGCGGCCTCGAAAGCCAGACGTTCCCTGGGCCGAAAGGGCGGGGTTTACGTCTGCAGACGTGAGAGCATCGGGAGGTGAGGATTTGGAGAAGTTCCGGGTTGAAGATTTGACGACAACTCTTCTGCCTGGGGGGCCCCCAGGACTCAATTCCGGTGGCAAGCTGCGTGGCTTCCAGTAGGGCTAAGAAGAACGAGACCACACGCACACACCATCTGCACGCATATGCACTCATATGCACTCATACGCAAACACATGCACACAAATGCACACATAGCGCTGGGTCCGGAGACTTCTGGAATCGATCTGGCACCTCGGTAGTGCGGCTGTTTGATGATCGACACTGCCCAGGCGTTTGGGTTCAATTGCCACCCCCCGACACAAAACTCAAGACCTTGCAAATACAATCAGTGCTCCTTTGCTCTGAGGACCAATCTTTTGCTCTCTTGTCGGCTTTGCGACCTGGCAGTTCTTGGCGGAGTCCGACCACCGGTAAACTCCAAACGAAGAGAAGTACAGCAACAAAAGAGGTTCTTGCTTGCAAACACGGCACCTCAGAAGAGAACAGGGCAAGACTCTGATAAACCGCATTGTATGTCTTCCTGCACGAGCTCGGAGCCCGCAGCCCAGGAGCTGAACACCCTGCACCGTAGCCCTGTTCACCTGTTAGATCAAATCGGCCTCGCCCACGCTGTGGCACCGGGGGCGAAATGCCTGCGGCTGCTGGGCCTGTCGATCTAATTGACAGCCAGCTGGCGTCTTTCAGGGTTAAAGCAGGTAGCTTGGGGTGACTGGATACAAAACTTCAGGGCTTTGGGGGGGATAGGGTGGAGGGCGTGAGTTTTCAAACTCTCAATGTTGCATCTTAAATCTGCAGAGCTTTGCAGCTGCGACCACCTGGATCAGCTGCCGCTGCTTTGGGTGAAGCTTGAACGCTTCTCCTGCGAGGCGTTCCATGCACTTCCGCAATCTTGAAGTCTTTCGGGGGTACTCCACCATCCACAACAGTAAGCTCTGATTCTGCAAGTGCAAGATGTGACATAAGCATAGCCACCAGTCGCATGTTTCACTTTTCCCCCGGTCTGAACATACAGCAGCAGGTGTTAACGATCTGATGAATGCACTCACCGTGTCCTCTTGCGCTTCAACTTCTTGACCAGCGGCTTGGCTTCTGCCTCCTGGATTCCACTGCGAAGCATGTAACCTTCTTGAGGCCACGGGCCACAGAGTGCAGCCGTGTCGAAAGATGTCCCAAGAAGGAATTCAAATGGCCTAGGGTTTCCAAGGCTTAGGGCAGAAGGTCACTGAAGGTGCTCTACACTGGAAATCACCATGTCTGGCATCCCACAAGACTGCCTCGGCTTTGTTGGAGGTCATGTCACCTGCAAGAACTACTTCCTTAGTTGAGGTCGGGGCCTATTTCCGCCCAAAGGGTGTAGGTATTGACTGGTTGAAAGTTCAGAGCGCTTGGATTACAAACAGGAGCACCGTTGCTTGGATGTGCCAGTATCCGTAGACCAGTACGTGCCGCAAGATGTTCGGGCTGGATGGCCCAGTTCTCGGGGCTGGGAGTCCAGTTCTGAGTTGTTTGGGCTCGGCTTCTGCCAGCAGCGCATCGCCCCCGTGCCACCTTTATGAAAAGACAAAGATGGGATCTTGAGAAGCACGAACCTGACAAGCAAAACAAACATCCCACCTTGCACACCATAAGTCAGCTGGAGGCGCCGCTCCTCAGTGCATACGGGGAACAGAAGGCCTTTAGGGCCGGAAGGGTACCTAGATCAATCCAGATCTTCATCACACTTGTCTAACGACCACCAACATCCAGCTGGTCGTCACAGTGGGGAAGTTCCAAGACTATCATGGCAGTATACCTCCTCTAGGATTCAGGGTAGGGATGGGTAGGAGAGGTTGGGCAAGGAAAAATGCCGAACGAATTGAGCGACCCCATTGAATTTTCCACTGTCTATCAAAACTTATAGCCTCTTTGTTCTTAGGTGAAGATACCTCCCTGCCTCCAGGAATCTATCTCCCGAAAACCCTCTTCAACAAAACGATAGATGGCTACGCTTACTCTGGCATGCTGGCTGCGAGTGGGCGGCATAGTCAGCTTCCAGAGCGTCCGGGCCCTGGCAAGTCCAGACTCAAAGCGGCTCCAGACCGGTCCCTGAACCCACGGTCTTACACAAGTCCCGTGCCTCAGTAAGCACGCGCTCGAGCAGGGCTTGCTCCGCTGGCACAGCCTGGGTCCGCTCCTGAACGCCCAGACATTGGTCGCGTGGGGAGTTTGGGGCGTAGATGGGCTCAGAAGGATTTAGGGATGTGGAGATGTGGAGCACGGGCTGCCTTAAGAGGAAGCTGTCGGCGGACCCAAGTTGGAAGCAGGGCGGCAAGTCAGGAAAGCCAAGGCAGCAGAAGGTCGGCCAAAGCAAGGCAAAAAGCCAGCAATCATGCAGCTGCCGATATGACAGCCGATGCCCCAAACCAAGAGGCAGGGCTTCGACCAAAGTTCTACACAAGTGTGTCCTCGTATCGCTGGAGACGCTTGAAACGCGCATGCGTCTTCTGCCGTTCGTAATACTTCTTCTGCCGGTCCCTCTGCACATACCTGTGAGCCGCACGACTGTGGGAGCACTGGAGTTAGAGTGGTCACAGACGTGCCAAGGCACGCATTGTAAGGATTTGCCCTCCGTCCATGTCGCTGGAGTTTGGGCGGCATCACTTTACGTGTAGGTGGCAGATGTGTGGCTTGCGGTATGTTCTCGACACATGGGAGACTCTTCAGTCGTGCTTAGCACACTACTTTGAGTTCTGACAGCTTACACATGCTTTTGCGATGCAACTTTTGAGCCTTTCCACACAAGCACACAACCGAAGGCCAATCTGGCAGCATGGATCGGAATGGATCTTTCGTCAGCTGCCTGCTTAGATCTGCTTAGTACTCTTGCAGGAATCAGAACTTCCAAGAATTTATATCCTGATCTTGGCAGCTAATTGGCAAAAACCCGAGCAAGATCATCACTCGGTCGGCTTCCTGAACATGCGAGCTGGATCAGGCGTCTTCAACTGTTTGGCAGACTTGAATCTCATCGGGACGCGCAAAAAGATCAGAAATTTTTTCCATAGCAGCAGTGCAGTAGCGTAGGGAGCATTACAGCACCAGCATCTACTCAACCAATGCTCGACACGCATAATGCACAGTGTTTTCGTACTTCAGAGCTCAGGGAGTGCATCTGTTCGTGCATTTGAAAATCTATGCATTGCTAGTCTTAGACTTCAAGGCATCAATGGCATCAGCCATAGATCGCATGACTTCAGACCGGCAGGCCATTCGCAAAAAAAAACTCCCGAAGCAGCGTGGGGATGCTGATCAACCGAAGCGCGACTTTGAAGCTGCCAGATTGATCACGGCAAGTGCCCAGCAAAGAAGAGCGAACTTCTTTTACCAGGAAGTTACACGAAAGCATTGTCGCCCAGAATGCGACCGATCTCAGCTCGACTGAGCCCCTGGGCCGAAAATCAGCCCTGCCAAAAGCAAGCTCTGTAAAACTCTCATACAGATCCCACGCAGCACACCGTAACAAACAGCTCCGAAGCAACTTCCAATTGAGGAGATAATCAGCGCAGAAATGGATGCCAGGTTGCGAGTGCCAGCAGGGCGGCCCGCAGCCACGTCAGACTGCTATATCATCCATCAACTTGAAATGCCCGAATGTCAATCCGCATCTTCGGCATTTCCTGCCCTTACTTTCGAGTAGCTCACGCATGGCATTTGCCTCCTCCATTTCTGCTGTTGCTTCTTTTCTCCCATCTGGCTGCAAGCCACACGCTTCAGGGCTTCTCCTAATGAACACAGATTTCAAAGCCGCTCCACCAAGACAGCCTGGTGCCAGTCATAGCAATCCACAATAAAAGCATGAAGCTGCCAAAGAGCCTGGCCAAGCCACTGGGCGGCAATTTTTTTCTCAGCGGACGCCCCTTTACCGCATCAGCCGCACAGTAGACCGGTCTATTGCAACATTGAAACGAGCAGAGACTACCAAACCCACCCAGAGACCGCAAATCCACCAAAAACCAACAAAGCAACGCACCGAGTGAAACGTACCCCGCACTCAGAACAAGACGATGTCGAAGTAGTCCCACGTATGTGTCTTGCTCAGAGCGCAGCTTCGCAAAACGCGGTTTAGCTGATTGTCGCACTGCCAGGTTTAGCAAAATCTCCATATTTGTGCGCAGACAGGAGCATACCCCGGGCTTGGGTTGAGGGTTCAGGTTGAACTTTGTTACAACCCCGGGTCCGACCCCCGGGGGGGGGGGGGGGGGCTACCCTAACCTAGGTTGAGGTTCGGGTTAACCCGAACCCCAACCTGGGTTGGAGTCCAAGTTCGACCCAAACCGTAACCTGAGTTAGGGTTTAGGATAACCGATGGCCGAACCTCAGGTCTCAGGTCAAGATAATCTGAACCCCAACCAGGGTTAGGGTTGGGGTTAACCACAACCTCAACCCCCGGGTTCGGGTTCGGGTTAACCCTGACCTCAACCCAGGCTTAGGGTTCGGGTTAACTAACCCCTACCCTGACTCCCCCTCAACCCAGACCTGAGGTTAGGGCCTCCGGGGTTAAGGTTCGGGGTAACCCCGACCTCAACCCACGGGTTAGAGTTGGGGTTCAACTCCAACCCTAACCCCTCTTCCAATCCCTGGTGAGGCCAACCCCAACACTCTGACCTCAACCCAGATCTGGGATTGGGGTTAACCCCAACCCTAAACCGGGTAACCCGGACCTTAATGCGGGCTGGGGTTCGGGTTAACCCCAACCCCAACCCCTCCCCCAAGGCCTCCCCCCCTCCGGGCCTGGGGCTGGGGCTAACCCCCAACCCCAAACAGGGTCAGGGTTGGGGTTGACCCTGACCTCCACCCAACCTGGCGTTCGGGTTCATTTAACCCCAACCCGAACCCGCCCCCCCCCCTCCGGGGTTAAAGTGTACGGATTAACTCCAACCCTATGGGGTTAGGGTTAACCTCAAAACACAAGAATCATAGTTTTTCTCTCCTCTTCTACAGGCTTCGCAGGACGACAAGAAAAGGGGGTGGAATTTAGAAGAATTCTCTTCTCCTCTCGTCTTCTACAGGCTTCGCACGACGACAAGAAACAAAGGGGGGTGGAATTTAGAATAATTGGCCTCTTCTCCTCTCTTGGGCCTTTTGTGGAGGGTTCGGGCAGCAGTTTAGACGTTTAAGAGGCTTAATACTTGCTGGGCCTTCTGTGGAGGATTTCGGCAGCAGTTTAAGAGGCCTAGTGCGAGCATCGTGTTTTCAACTGGGGGGGCTGCGCCCCGCTTAAGCTGGGCAAACTCGCGCAAAACAAAACAAAACATGGGGTTCTCGGCTTAGCACGCCACGTCACTGCTTGCAAATAGGGGGGGCTGCGCCCCCGCAATCTCCCCCGCTTTTTTACTGTCGAGCAAGCTCGATGCATACGAATCATTTCTGAAACAAAACATAGGGTTCACGGCTAGCCCCGCGCCCATGTCACTGCCATGATCTCCGCTCCTTGAAACTCGAGTAATGAACACAAAAAACAAAAGAAGAAGTGAATGGGGTGCAACTGAGATGAAAAAGAGTCTGTCTGGGCCAGCTGAGTTCTTTATGCTTGAAGGGATGCTTGAGAGAGAGCTTCCCGTAGCCCCCCCTTGGCTCAAGATGCCGCTTTGCTCAAACTGCTCAGAGGCAGTCACTGGGCCGAAGCCCGGTTGGGAGAATCTCTGGACGCACCATTATCACAGTGCTGCACAATTCTCTGGCTCAAATGACGACGAGACTGAGGCAATCATCGTGGTCAGAGAGCTGCTTAAGGATCAACTCTGAAACTAAGGTGGATCGGGTTGGCGTCAGTCGATGGAAATGGACTCTGAAGCAGGCTGCGCGTGGCACAAATCGAACTAGACACGTTGCTGAGTCAAGTGCATCAAGGCCTTTGAAGATACAACGTCCAGAGGTCTGATCTTCTGATATGTTCGAGTTGGTGGCTGGTTCTGCCAGAATTCTCTTGAGCAAGTGATCAAGGCAGTGTGCAATGATGGAGACCAAATTGCAGGGTAGGAATGGAAGGTAGCAGTTCAGTCCAAAAACGGCAGAAGGCAGGCGATGGGGGCGGTCGCGTTTTCCACTCCAACGGACTTGCTTGAACCGCTCTCGCGCAGGGATCTTACATCTGTCTCTGCAAACAAACTGCGGCAAACGCGTTGGACCAGCTTAGGAGCGTCACTGCCACGGCAATAATATTGCCAAAAGCAAACCGGACAAGCGCTCCATGCGACGCCACCCTCAACAAGTTCACCTTCCTGGCTTTCCTCTTGCCGATGTGACGTGAGGCATCTGTCATGTATCAATCGTTTGGATATGGTTGCGCGGACGCCTTCTCAGAGACGAGCATCTTCTGCGGTTGGTCGGAAATGCAGTCCAGGAGCTTGTAAATCTTGCTTCTTGTCACAACCGCAAATGTGAGGACAGCGCATTAGACGTCTCCAGCGGAACATAAGGCCGATAATTGTTGGAAAGAATTTCGTGGTCGTTCTTGACAGACGCTTCTTTCGAGTCTGGGCTCGAGACGCGCAGGGCTCGGATCGGCCGTGATTTTTTCTTTTCCGTTGGTTGGGGCAGCTGACTGAGGTGACCGTCAATTTAAAACTTGAGTTGCTTGCGGTGCAAAGTTGCCTCCATCGGAAGAGAGGGAACTGGCCTGGTTTGGAGAGTCAGCGCAGAATCAAATTTTGCAGATGAGCCTTCAAGGTTCGTGGATCTGCTGATGGGTTTGGGCTTCGACATCAGGGGCTGCATCCCGTTACCCTTCGGCGAAGGGGGCTGCCGGGGGCTTCCAAGCCTTCGAAGCCTTTGAAGCCGAAGGGTCGAAGCAGGAAAAGGGGGGGGGAGGGGGGGGGGGGGGGGGGGGGGGGGGGGGGGGGGGGTTTCGAGGCTTCGAAGGGTGAGGACGAAGGCTTCGAAGGCGGAAGGGTGAGGACGAAGGGGCTTTGAAGGCTTCGAAGGTGAGGACGAAGGGGGCTTCGAAGGCTTCGAAGGCGAGGACGAAGGGGGGAGGGCTCGAAGGCTTCGAAGGTGAGGATGAAGGGGGCTTCGAAGGCTTCGAAGGTGAGGACAAAGGGGGGGGGGTTCGAAAACTTCGAAGGGTGAGGACGAATGGGAGGACGAAGGGGGGGGGGGCTTCGAAGGCTTCGAAGGGTGAGGACGAAGGGGGCTTGGAAGCTTCGAAAGCGAGGACGAAGGGGGGGGGGGGGTTCGAAGGCTTCGAAGGTGAGAGACGGGGGCATCTCCAGAGTCTCACTTCTCCGAGTTTCGAAGAATGAGATCCAAAAAACAAAACAAGATTCGGGGGTGGAATTTAGAAGAAGGCCCTTCTCTCTCATTGTTCTTAAAGGAAGCTAATCTTCAGAGTATCACTTTTCTGAGTTTCGAAAAAAGAGATCCAAAAAACAAAACAAGATTCGGGGGGGGTGGAATTTAGAAGAAGTCCCTTCTCTCTCTGAAAAAACGAAATTACAGGCCTTTGCAATCCCCCCGCTCTCTAAAAACACTCTCGTCTCTACTCCTCTGATCTTCGAATAATGAATACAAAAAACAAAAGAAGATTCGAGGGGGGTAGAATTTAGAATAAATTCCCTTCTCCCTTCTCCTCTGAGTTTTCGAAGAATGAAATACGAAAAACAAAAGATGATTCGAGGGGGGTGGAATTTAGAATAAATTCCCTTCTCTCTCCTCCTCTGATTTCTCGAATAATGAAATACAAAAAACAAAACAAGATTCGAGGGGGGTGGAATTTAGAATACATTCCCTTCTCCCTTCTCCCTTCCTCTCACTCCGCATTCTCGCTTCTCCCTTCCTCCCACTCCCTCGTCTGTGATTTAAAATAAAGTCTACTTCTATAAACAAAAACCGTCTCGTCACTACTCGGGGCGGAATTTAGAATAATTCCCTTCTCTCTTCTCCTCTGATTTTTCGAAAGATGAAATACAAAAAACAAAAAAGATTTGAGGGGGGTGGAATTTAGAACACATTCCCTTCTCTCTTCTCCCTTCCTCCCACTCCACATTCTCTCTTCTCCCTTCCTCCAACTGCCTCGTCTCTATATAATTTGAAATATAATCCCTTCTCTCTTCCCCTTCCTCCCACTTTGCAAGAAGTAAATGGGGGCCGATGAAATACAAAAAACAAAACAAGATTTGAGGGAGTGGAATTTAGAGCGAGTAAGAGGGGCGGGGCAGTTGGGGTTTGGGGGTGCGCGGAGCCTTGCGCAAGGGCCTGAAGTAGAATAGCAGAGATTGCGCGGTGGCAGCGGACCTCCGCACCTGAGGCACAGCGCGACGCAGCTGGACAGGCGTCTTTGCTGTTAGCCGCGCAAGCCGCCCCAGAGCCACTGTTTGGGGGGCTAGACCGCCATGCGTTTTGCACCGCCGTGCATCCAGACGCAGCGTGCTGAGCCTGGTTGGGGCACCCAGCGTGCGCAGCAGAGGCGCCTTTGGCGTCGGACTCTTATGTGCGGATTGCCCACTCTTGGGGCACGTCCGTGTACTGCGCAGGTTGGCAGGCCGGCCCGAATGCGGGCGTTGCTCAGCCTGACTCCGCAGCCCTGCCGACTGCCTGGCAGGCCAACAGAATTTGCGCACAGGCAAGAAGGGCGTTGATGCGCGCAAGTCCAAGTCAGCAGAAATAGGACACCATGCTGTCAGGTGTTATTCCCGCATCTGCGTAAGCAACCTGCGTAAACGACAAAGCCCGATGACCACCAAAAATGCTCCCTCGGGAGGGAGGGTTTGTTCTGACCTCTTCACCCCCGGAAAGCTGTCTTGTCAGTTGTCGACGAACGCAAGAACACCGAAGCCTGAAGCCAGCCCAGAAGCGCCACACCTGGGGCAAGAGGTCAAGGAACTCGAGTGCTCTTACAATAAATCTGCAGATACGATGCAGGGAAGGTGGCCTGGCAGGTAAAGCAGAGTGCATGAGAACGTCTAGCCTGGTCGTCGCTTTCAAGCCCGATTTGCGCCTGGCTCTGCAAATAACGAGATTTCTGTCCCTTCTGGAGAGGTTCGAGGCATCAATTGAAGAGGTCTGCCCACTGTCGGGCCTTCCGGAAAATTTTGGGCCTTCTGGCCAAGGTTCCGGCAACCGTTTGCAAGTTCTAATCACTTCTGGGCCTTCTGGAGAAATTTTTAGGCAGCAGTTTGAGGTCTACTCACTGCTGAGCCTTTCAAAGAAGCTTTAGCAGCAGTTTGAGAGATCTAATCACTTCTGGCAGCAGTTGGAGAAGTCGACCAGAATGAGCCTTCCGGAGTCTATGAGCCACAGCGTTATATAAGCTAACAGGGCCACAACCGGATTGCAGGCCGATGACAGCAATGACGCGTGAGAAGTGTCCCTGCCAGGCACCACTCCAGCATGAGGGCACCTCCAGCATGAACAGGCTTGTTAGGCACTTTTCCAGCAGAAACAGAAGCGTCCTCATCTGAGCCAGAGCGGGCGAATGCGAAAACCGACGCATAGCTATCCGAGCGCAACGTCGAGCGAGAGACTTAAGGGCACCAGTCACCTGACAACGGTGATTCGCATTACAATGGCTGGTACAGCCATACAGATCCCAAGGGGCAGCTTCGAAGTCCCTTCGCGCTGAAGGTCTGAAGCCCCCCTTCGGCTTATAAGAACGATCGAGGACTCTTCGTCCTTACCTTCAAGTCTTCGACGCGCTCTCCTCCGTCCTCACCTTCAATCCTTTAGAAGCCCCCCCTTCGTTCTCACCTTCGAAGGCTTGGAAGCCTCTTCGTTCTCACTCTTCAACGCCGAATCGAAGCCCCTTCGTTTTACTGAGGTTGGTGGGGGGTTCGAACCTTGGTTCAACCCGAACTCTTTTCCTTCTGTGGAGAAAGGGAAGAAGAGAGAAGGGACTTTAATATGGAAGCTCACTGTGGAAGATCACTGTGGAAGCAGAAAATTTGCCGGACGAACGTGCGTTCTTTGTAGACCTAAACCCTCAACCCTCAACACTCAACCCTCAACCCTCAACCCTCAAGAACCCTAAACCCTAAACCCTCAAAGCGCTTGTGTCTCCTGTGTTGCTCCGCCGCTACTTTTGGATCACAGCAACACGCCATGCTGGGAAAAGCCGGCAGAATCCGAGAACCTTCACGAAGGGGGGGCTTCAGTTGATGAAGGGCTTCATCCTCCCCTTCAAAGCCTTCGAAGCCTTCGAAGCCTTCGAAGGCAAAGAGTCGAAGGGGAACCCTTCGCACTAAAGGTCTTGAAGCCCCCCTTCGGCTCGTAATAAGAACGAAGGGTACCTTGTGGCCTGGAGACGCAACTTGAAAGATTAGGTGAATCGTGCTCATGTTGCGGAGATCAACTCTTCCGCAAGGTTTCCGGCACAGCTTTCCAACATGGCGAGAGCACGATTTTCCAACCTGTCAGTGGCAGGCCGTCGTGACATGAACTGCAGTAAATCCCCTGCTTATGTGGAAGGGTGTGCTGCTGTAAGTCTTGTGGACTTGGCCGGCGGTCCACCGGCGTAAACTGCTTAATGCGGCATGCTTTATTGCAACAGGAACGGTTGAGGCCAGCCACAATCCCTTCTACAATGAGTGGTGAATGCACCGTAACAATTTGGGATCTCTGCGCAGCTGCTTAGCTTGCCTGGAACTGCTCCTCTTCTTAAGCAAGAGTCCTGACACCCGTAGGTGCACCCTTGTGTGATTGGCGATGTCTGTATTTAGTTGGACCAGCTTCCAAGGCAAAAGCAGCGTGACTTGAGCTCTGCTTTCTGATTCAGATGTAGAATTCTTGCAGGCGCAGGGTAAGGCAGCTTGCAGAAGAAGGTGCTGGCAAGCCTGATAAACCGTTTGCCTTAGTTTCCATTGAGCTACTTTGGTGCCCACACGTGCTGGCAGGAGCCGTTGGAATTGAGCTGCTTAAACGTATGCGTGAGCAACAACCCTGCTCCGGTCGCAGACGGAGGACATGATACCCCGGCGCTCCGAGCACGCAGAGTGACCCGTCTCCCTGCTTACAGAATACCTCATCGAGGTTGCTGATCGGCTCCTTCACTTGCCGGAGACCTTTCCAGCATCATACTTGCAGCTCCATGACCCGCTGGTTCTCTAATTCATAGACCTGCAAGCAATGCTAGGCAGCAATGCGCTACAGCTTGACCGGGCCTTCCTAGGACTCCATTGGAGGGTATGGTTTCCTCACCGCAGTGACTGTTCTTCGCGGTTGCCCGACATCCCAGGAGTTCGTAATACACAGTTCCCAGCAATGCTGTGTTACAGTGATCCGAACTGCTGGATAGGTGCCCTACTGCTGGCGAGCGTTTGAGGCCACCAGAATGGCCCCGGGAACGCGCAGCAGGTCTGCCTATTGTTCCCACAATCCGAGCAACGCATCACAGACCTCCAGGCCAACGTGCACATGCCTGAGACTGTAGACGAGAGGGATAGAAATGGCTTGTTTACGGTACAAGAACAGGTGCAGAAGTCGAGCTTGCGAGAACGGGCGACGTCTGTTAGACACGCGAGTCTGGAAACGGCCAGGCCGAAACAGGTGCCTGCAATTAATGCGTTCGTGAGGGCCACTCGAACAGCTGATGGCTCCTGGCAATGATGGCAGTGGCCTCGCCCCCTGAGACTGCTTCTGCAAGAATGAACACATTCAAATGGAATCGGTGGCCTTTGGCTACTCTTGGATAGCCCTACTGGCTGATCACCATGCAGTGAGACGCCGCTCGATGCCTTCCATGAGCACGCAGCAGGCATATGGATACGGGAGCCCCTGTGCGGGTTCACCGAGGAAGAAAATGCAACAGCCTAATGGGGCCGCTGTCAGTCACTGTTTGTTGGAGCGTAAGACAAGGCATCCGCGACGCTTCCCTGTGAGGGGGTGGCGGAGTGGGGCTGTTTTTCGGAGAGTCTTCTCTTGGCCTTGTGTTCAAAGGGAGCATCAACCTGCGGTGCGGGCCCTCTTGTCGGTGCCCACGCAGAGGCTCCAAGGTAAGTCCCCAAGCTTGCAATTCTGACACGGTGCTCCAGCAAGTTTGGAAGCTGAAGAAGGGATCTTGCCCTCTGCACTCGTACGTTGAATCACGGTATAAGATGGTGCTTTCCCTCTGCCAGGTGGCCTTCAGCACCCAAGCAGCAGCTAATGACGGCGTGGCAAAGAGAGAGACCCCTACCTTACTTACGTTCAGTGGGGAGAGCAATGCTGGCCACCTTTTGTTCACGAAAGGCCTGCATGTGCGAGACTTTGGCCACGTCTTGGTCAGCAATGCGCCACAAGCTTGCTTGGGTACGCAGGTCTTCTTGACCGCCAATCATCCCTCCTGTCGCGCAGGCTGCCATTGCAGGCCCCAACTCCGTCTCGATAAGGCGGTGTCAGGAAAATCAGCGACCGAGCCTTCTGGTGAGAGAGAAGGTCGCTCGCGCAAACCCGGCCTTACTGCAATACAGAAAGCAAGAGGCTCTACTCGTGACAAAACCACAAACGCCAAAGGTGGGCCCCGTCGAGCACGCTGTGGTCATGGCAGAGAAGTATCTTTTCAGCGCCCCAAAGTTGGCAACAAGGAAGTTTTTGAAAACACCCATGTCCCATGTTCGAGAATGCCCAACTTCTGGGCAGCCTGGCGTGCCATGAGGCTCGGCTCATGTGTGCTTCACCCAGTTCCTCCTCAGGTAGGCTGGACCTAAGATCTTGGCAAATTGAGAGACGAATCCAATGGGTGCCTTGGCAGAGATTTGGTGCCCGAAGGTAAGTACTATGTCGATTAGCCCAGCTGAGCTCCAAACTGGTGCCAATTTGGCTCTCCCCTTCAGAATGATCCGACTCGCATGAAAGCGCATGAGCGTGTTTTTCCACTGCCTGGAGCACCAGTGATGAAGACGACTGGAGGGCACTCTTACGGGCACTTCCTCGATTGCGAAGAGCTGTTCCGGCCCACCCCAGGAGACTACAGATACAGCGAATTGACCAGAAGGATTGGCGGACTTTGCTGACCCCATATGTGGAGAAAGCTGTCAGATCGTCGTTGATTTGGCTGCGCTTCGATCCAATTGACGGAAGCGGAGAAGCTCGGATGCGTAAGTTGCACAGGCCTGCTCTGACCGCACCCAGGCCTACATACATGGCGGTTAATGCCGCACTATGGGGCATGTGCAAGTGGGCAAGCGCCGGTTGCATTGTGAGAGCTGCTTCTACTGCGCCCATGCGAGCTTTAACTGAAGCAGGCAGATTACTCCCCTCGACCCCAGGGTACAGAGCGGTGGCCCAGACTTGTCGAGCTTGTGGCAGGAGCAATGCATGGGACGCATTGCCGCTGAACGAGAGCAGCAGAGGCTTTTGCGTTAGGTCAAACCTTGTTTGCTTGCCCTGGCCTTCTTGGACTTGCTCCATTTCCAACCCTGTGACCGCATATGAGTTGGCAGTGTGGAGGATACTGTGACCGCACTCGCCCGGTGGGGTGAAATGTGTACGCAGGGAAGCCGAAGGCATGGACAGCATGCACCCTTAGGGCGAGGCTTTCATCCCAGTGTCGCCTGAGACCAAAGATTGAGGCCTGAGACTCCGGGGCAAAAAGCAGCCACGGTGTATTTGCCTGCGTAAAGAAGGCATGAGCCAAGGACCGCCAGCTGCCCTTTCGGGTATTAGGTCTACTGCGCTACTTGGGCGACCCGAGCAAGAAGAAAGGATTTCTCTTTTCCAGTGCATCAATACATCCGGGAAAAGCTGGATACGGACTGGCCCCACTGCTGCAAGATGCTCTTGCCCTTGACACCGTAACCGTGAACAAAGGAGGGGAGATGGCATCAGCAAGCGGTTCGCCATAAATAAGCAGGTCCCGGCAGGATCGCAATGCGGGATTGAACTCTGCCATACCCACTAGCAGGGAATGTTCGGCTCCGGTCGACTGGCCCTAAGATCTGCCTGCCGCCACGCAAGCTCATGCACATAACGACCCAGTGACGCTCAGGCAAACACCGAGTGCTGTCTAGCCTGTGCGCCTGCTAAGGAGGTGTTGCGAAGGCATTGTAGGTGAATTCGGTCAAGGTGTCCAAGCTCATTCGTGCGCTGCTGGCCTGGCTGTGTATGGTTGTAGCAACAGCGGGGTCAAAGCTTTGGGTGCAAGAAACCAGTCATGCCTTCAGTCAGGTCCTTGGGTTGAGTCATGTCCCTGAGGCAGGAAGTCAGTCTTGTTATAGCAAGTTGTGACGTGGACGGTGAAGCCAGGCAGACGTAGAGTGTATTCCTTTTTCTGAACCCGATTGGTGAAAGACCAATGTGTACCTTGACGTTCTGTCTGAAGGCGCGAAGTGCTTCTTAGACGGTCAGCGACCATTGACTCGTATGGCAGGCATGCCCCAGCTTCGGCGCTCCGGTTGACACAGGTCCTCGCCAGAAGCAGAAGAACACCTCTTGCGTCCTTCACCCTTTAGGGGACGACCGGTAGTATAATACTGACATTGGCGTGCGGTGATTGGGGGGCGGGTTTCCTGCACCTGTCCTTTAAGAACTTTGTAAATTGCCAAAGGGTGAAAGGGGTTTCCGCAGGGTTTCCGTTCATGTTTGTTAAGCTTCTGGAGGGTTTCCCTGGGTTTCCCTACAGTTTCGCGAGGGTTTCCGCGGGGTTTCTGGGGGTTTCCGTGGGTTTCCTTAGATTTCGTGCATGTGTTAAGACATATTGGATGGTTTTGGTAGGTTCCTCAAGGGTTTCGTGAGGGTTTCCGTGGGATTTCGTGCAGTTTTTGAACTTTCCGGAGGTTTGCCTGAATTTCTCTAAAGTTTTGTGAGGGTTTCCGCGGATGTCCGTGGGTTTTGTCAAGTTTTGCCTTGGTTTTTTAAAAAGCTTTCAGATGGTTTTTCTGGGGTTTTCTCAGGTTTGCAGGGTTTCAGTGGGTTTTGTTAGATTTTGCGTAGGTTTTTGAAGCTCTCGGAAGGTTTTTCTAATGTCTTGTGAAGGTTACCGTGGGTTTTCCATGGTTTTTGACAGCTTTGAAGGTTTCCGTGGGTTTCTTGGGGCTGTGTGAGGGTTTCCACGGGGTTTCTGTGGGTTTTCTTACATAGGTCGTGCGCAGGTCTTTAAAGCTTCCAGTGGAGCTTTGTGAGGGTTCCTGCAAAATCTCCGCGGGGTTTCGATTGGTTTTCTCATGCTTTGCGCGCTTTGGAAAAAGATGTCAGAAGCTTCAGCGAGGGTTTCCATGAGCTTCCATGGCACCATGGATTTCCTCAGCGTTACTTCAAGCTTTGGAATTTGTCACATGATGCGGTCGGCGCTCGTCCAGATAGGCAAGATGCAAGCGGCAGTGTGTCGTGCGGCTTTGCAGCGCTGCCAGGTGAGGTTGTGGAGGTGGATGCTGATGGCAGGGAGAATCAGAAGTGACGCGGCCAGGCAGCAGGAGCCGCTGGGGCTGGGGCTAACCCAGCTGTGTTTTTCCGCAGGAGTAGGCTTTCCATATGTGCTCCGGGTCTTTGCGCAGGAAATTGTTCCGAGGCCAGATTCTGGGTCCGCTTTTGTGTGCAAAAGTCACGTCCGCTTGTGCGTGGCCTCCCTGGTGCCCGTTTCTATTATGTTGATCACTTCCGCAAGAAAGCTGCCTGTGGGGGGTCGTTGTTCTTAAAAAAAAAAAATTCTCCACGCTAGGAGCTTGCCTGTGGGTCAGAGTTGCTGTAGCGTCGCAATCTGGGGAGCGCAGGGGCTCGAAAAATGCAGATTTAGCGATGCCAAAATTGGGGCCGCCAGGCGGCCCCAATTTTGGGGTCGCAGTTCCAGCCTTTTCATGTATTTACACATTATAATAAGGGAAGCTGGGTGCATTTCGTGGCCCCATTTTTGGGGCCGCGAGACGGCCCCATTTTTGGGGTCGCAAGTTTGAGCCCTGGGCTCACGCAGCTGGGTCTCGTCAGCGTGCCTGCGCCTGCCCTTGTTCCAGGAACCTTGGGGAGCAGCGTGCAGAACATAAGCTTGGGGATCAGGGGCTTGTCCGAAGCAGCTGCTTGCTTTTGTAATGCTGCAGCAGAAAGGGAGCTGCAACTGTGGAGGCCACTTTCATGCGGTTGTCTTTTAGCTTGTGTTTAGCAGCCCTAAATGTTGTTCCTTGTTTACAGGAGATTTCGG
>CAJNDS010001802.1:277500-418821 GCA_905221605.1 Symbiodinium natans
GCCGCGCAGCAGTTTCCAGTTTGAGGGGAAGCCATTTACCCAACGTTTCTCAATGTATTCTACTCCAAGCCTTCAGTACTGAGCTAGGCGGGCTGGCGCGGCCAGCGCTTGGCGCGGCTGCAGACCTAGGGGAGGAGGTCGTGACGGCCCGCTTGCTCCAGGAGAAGCTCTTGAGTGGTTACGCAGTCCAAAAGAACTCCGCTGGGACACTCAGTGCAAGGGTATTAGCCCCGAAAGCTATGCTCGCACGCTTTTACATAACGCTCTCCTCGGCTTGTTTCTTCGCTGCGCTTGTGCTCTCAACGTCACACCAACCCACCTTGAACCCAACACCCTACACACTTTCACTTGCGCATCTTCCAATCAATGCTGGTGAGAAGGCCAACATTTCAGCCTAGTAGTCCCGTTCGTCGGGTCAGGCTCATACAGTGCCTAGTAGTCCCGCTCGTCGGGTAAGGCAGCAAGATGTAACTTTCATTTCTATGCTTGGTCAAGACAGCCTAGTAGTCCCGTCCGTCGGGTGAGGCAGTGCTGTGGCCTAGTAGTCCCGTTCGTCGGGTAAGGCACTGAAGAATGATGCTAGCTGGTTGCCAGTTGTTATTTCAGTTTCTTTAACTCACACTGCAGTGGCAGCGGCCTGAGCGAGAATATCTCTGAAAAAGGCGTTCTCCATGAGAAGCCTAAGTTTCCAGCTCAGTGCTTTCACGCCATCCTACGCTAGCAGAAGCGGCCTGAGCCATAATTTTCCTCTAGTGAGGTCGCCTCCTGAACTTTAGCCTCCTGAACTTTAGCCTACGCAACTTCTTAGCAGGGTTTCACAGCTCAGACTTTTCCGCTTCATTTGCTCATTCTAGGCTGTGGTTGTGTAGCTGCCGTGTAGCCTTGTTTGTATTGTCAGTAGTTTCTTGAAGCAGCCGCTTAAGCCATAAGCACCACTCTGGAGCTACTGCTTTTCCTTACCTGCACGTTTCGTCGCTCATATCTGCTGCATCAGCCTGAGCGCGGGAGAGTTTTGTCTAAGTAGCAGCTGCCCATAGTCTAAAGCGCTAGCTCTTCTTCTCAACTGACCGAGCTTTTAAGTCGGGGATAACCTTTTCGGAACTGTGAATAATACTTTGATTGATTGCTCTGCTTTTTGAACAACTGCACTGCTCTACTCATGGGTTTGGGTTTCAGGTCGTGTTTTCTTGTCGGTTCGTAAAGTGCAAGGTGCAGTTTTTGCTTGCTGTACACGGACTTGGTCAAAAAAATCGTGTGAGGTCCCCCTCCTGGTTAAAGTCCACCGTGTTGCAGCTAGTTTGTGCAGAGTGCAGTTTTGCCTGCTGTGCACGGCCGGGTCACCATTGTACAGTTGATGAAAATTGACATCGTGCTTGTGAAACCGCGTGAGGTCTCCTCCTAGTCCACTGACCTCCGTGTTGCAGCTAGTCTAGCCCAGCTTTTGGCGACAGCTGCCGGGCGAGACAGTCAACAAATGCGCTTTTCTTGTCCTGCCATTTTCATTCGTTTGCTAGAGGCTTTACCTCACACACAGCGCTCAAGTTGACTTAGAATTAGCCGTCACTTTAAGTCATTCTACCCTCGATGCCCGCCAAGGTGTGGGACATGACCCGCCATGCGTCCGGAATGGAAGGAATGAATGTTGTTGTTGTTGTTGTTGTTGTTGTTGTTGTTGTTGTTGTTGTTGTTGTTGTTGTTGTTGTTGTTGTTGTTGTTGTTGTTGTTGTTGTGGTAGTAGTAGTAGTAGTAGTAGTAGTAGTAGTAGTAGTAGTAGTAGTAGTAGTGTAGTAGTAGTAGTAGCAGCAGTAGTAGTAGTAGTAGTAGTAGTAGTAGTAGTAGTAGTAGTAGTAGTAGTAGCAGTAGTAGTAGTAGTAGTAGTAGTAGTAGTAGTAGTAGTAGTAGTAGTAGTAGTAGTATTAGTAGTAGTAGCAGCAGCAGCAGTAGTAGTAGTAGTAGTAGTAGTAGTAGTAGCAGTAGTAGTAGTAGTAGTAGTAGTAGTAGTAGTAGTAGTAGTAGTAGTAGTAGTAGTAGTAGTAGTAGTAGTAGTAGTAGTAGTAGTAGTAGTAGTAGTAGTAGTAGTAGTAGTAGTAGTAGTAGTAGTAGTAGTTAGTAGTAGTAGTAGTAGTAGTTAGTAGTAGTAGTAGTAAGTAGTAGTAGTAGTAGTAGTAGTAGTAGTAGTAGTAGTAGTAGTAGTAGTAGTAGTAGTAGTAGTAGTAGTAGTAGTAGTAGTAGTAGTAGTAGTTTTTGTTGTTGTAGAAGCAGCAGCAGCGCAGCAGCAGCAGTGTTCGTCGCAGCAGCAGTAGTAGTACTGGTAGTGGTAGTCGTAGTAGTGGTCGTAGTCGCAGTCGAAGTCATCGTCGTCGTAAAAATAGAACTGGTAGTGTTGGGGTTTCAGAGCTTGGGTAGAGGTTGAAACTTCAGATTGGTTCCGGCTTCCGAGTGAAAGGTTTCCCAATACATAAACAAAGCGGGAGAGTGCTTCGCACCCCCATTTTGCCGTTAGGCAAAAAATTTAAGTGGTCTCAGTTGATCCGACAGCTATAGTAACGAATGTTGGCTCGTTCGCAACGGTTTGGAGTAGACGTTAATATTGTACAAAATATAATCATAACATATATATATACATATAAAAGGTCACATACAAGTGAAACACAACAGACAGGGTGTCAAGGAAACTCCTTACACCTTGTTGCCGAATCATGGTTTTAAGTTGGGCCCAAGAAGGCCCCTCCTGCGAAATCATTCAAGTTGAGGCCCTTCCGGCGAAATCATGGTTTCAAGTTAGGCCCAGGAAGGCCCCTCCAGCGAAATCATGGTTTAGGGCGGCAGAAGAGCTTTCCCCCCCACCCCCCCACATCAGAAAAAAGTCGCGAAAACGGCATGGGTACTTGTTTTTGAGGTCCCCGCGATGTCCATTCCGAGCCAAAGAGTTGCTGTGCAACATAACGCAGAATGATCTGGCAGCGATTTGTGACAGGAGAAGCACAGCTATAGGTTTTCAGAGAAGCACCACATGGAAGTACCCCAAAATTGACCATGAACAGGTATTATCATCGCACAAATGTGGAGGAAACGATTTGGGCTCGTTTTCCTATTCGGAAAGTTGAGGCATGTAATTTTGGGGTGCAAGTTCTGCCTGCTGTTCCGAACATGATTTGCAGTTCTTTTCCGTTTTTTGGCTACGCATGTATGCATGTTTGCAGCCTTTGCAGCTGACAGCATGAACTGGTTTGCTCGCGCGTTCTTTGACAGCCCCCACAGAAGTTTTCTTGGGCCACAGCATAGGTAGCCACCCCAGGTCAGCAGCCCCACGGACAGAATCCCAACCTCGTTCATCCAACCTAGCCAGTGGAGCTCCTAACTGCCTGATGTCCGTGCAAGATGGATGGCAGCTCTGGTTGCAATTGTTGCAAGGTTCTTGTGTTACATATAGTCGCGAATATTTCAATATCCAATATCACGTATAGTCTGCTTCTTTTGCTAGATGTATAGGCTGTGCAGCATGCGTTGTCTTCCCCAAGTCTTCAATGGGACTTCGCAGATGCTCGGTGTCAATCGGCGGGACATGCGGGATCAATGTCCGGCGGAACTTTTATGAACGCAGGCCAGGACACCGGGCAAGGCAAATGGTTGACTCACACTTTAACTTTCGTCTAACAAACCCACGCCGAGGGTGGGGCCAGAGTCCCCCAATTTTTTCGCATCCTCAATTTCAAAACCGTAGCAATGCCTGCTTCTAAAAAACCTTTGAAGGGTAAACAGGGGCCCATGTACACTTCAAAGGCTGTTTTGAGGACCCCGGCCCCTCCCTTTAAAGTTTCAAAGCCGTTACACTTTTAAAAATGCCGCCCCATCTAAATCTTGAAGGTTTTTAAAGTCATATAGATGTACAGGTATATGTATATGTATATGTATATGTATATGTATATGTATATGTATATGTATATGTATATGTATATGTATATGTATATGTATATGTATATGTATATGTATATGTATCACTCACTCACGGCCTTCGAAGAGTCTTCAAGCCGAGCAGGGGGACTTAGCCCCGGCGTGTTGGCAGCTGTTGGGCAGACCAACAAGTAGCAACGTTGGTACGGGAGACAACGGGGGTTAGGAACTCAGCCTTCCTGTAACCACACGACAAAGCCGAACAACAGGCAAAACGGCGGTGTCCATACCCCGCCTCACTGGTCGTTTGCCAGCTCGTTTACTGCAATGCATCCAACATTTCTTGGATCTGTCGCTCTAGCCCACCACGAGGGGCTTGCCCGAGCCTACGCTTCGCGCCGCTCGCAACAAGGGCTCGTTCTAGTGACTCAAACACTGTACACCAGTCACTGCGGCAAGCCAAGTTCAACTTCACCGTTCTTTTATCCCATGCTTTACGAAAGCGAGCAACATGAACATGCAGCGCAATGGAGTTCGGGTCTGAGCCAGGCTTTGTGATACTGTCAAAATGCTGTTTGAGAATGTCCGCATCCTCCTTGGTTGCCGCACTCCCCACTGCAGCATTCACGATTGCAGCCCACACGTGTACATGAATAGGCCCCAACGCGTCGATCTTCTTTTCATTGCCTTGTACAGCTTTCATTCTCTCCACATGGTTCTTTGCAGCATCACTTCCCGCAACAGCGATAGCACTGTCCCGAGGAACAATGAACGTACACAAGATGGCCGATTGCGGCTCTCTGATTTCCAACGAGTTCTTTAAACACAACTTGGCAAGCATCTCGAGCATCTTCTTCTCTTTGCTTGCAAGGCCCTCGTCATCCTGAAGCCGCGGTTGTTTCACAGGTCGTGCCCCTTCTTGCGTCTGCTGAAACCATGACATCTTTACCACTACACAATGAAGCTCAAGACCTTGGCACTTGAGGAAAATGCTGCGCGATGCACTGTAGCAACTCATGTAGCGACGAATGCACGGCGTCACAGATAGGGCATACCAGAACCGCTGGCGGTACAACCTTCGTGCATGTGACGCTGCCTGCGCCAGTACACCGATGCACCCGAAGAGTATTGCGTATGTGATTCGGCGTGGTCCGGATACTCGTCAACACATGCTTGCAAAAAGGGCATTGGTTACACACTGCTGCACGCACATGTGGGTGTACATGTCCATGTGTTCCTCCGTTAGTTCTTCGCTGATGCATAGCCAACGCTTGCGCAGTCCCAAAAGTGGCCGTGCATGCACTGCCATCTTCGCACTTGCAATCACACGCAAACAACCGCCCCTCTTCCGCGTCGCTACCCACCTGACCCTGCATTTGTCGCTCCTCGCTGTGAGGCATGGGGACGACGACGCCAGGAGGAGGAACACAAACGGAAAAGAATGACGAGCGAAGCTCAGGACAATCAATAGCCAGGAAATCCGCCCGATAATCTGTGAACACAAGGAAAAACCTATCTCCGATGCCATGTAATCTCTCTGCTGCTGAATCCAGTTTAAGCAATGTGGCCACGTCCTCCTGGAATTGGTTAACAGTATCCGCAAAACCTCCATCATCCCGGACTGTTGCTGTCGCATCCCAGTGTAGTTTGCCAAACACCACCGCCAAAACAGTTTTGTGAAGATGAGGGCATTATGTATATGTATATGTATATGTATATGTATATGTATATGTATATGTACATGTACATGTACATGTATATGTATATGTATATGTATATGTATAGGTATAGGTATAGGTATCGGTATAGGTATAGGTAGATGTATATGTACATGTATATGTATATGTATATGTATATGTATATGTTTCTGCATCTGCATCTGCATATGTATATGTATATGTTTATGTTTATGTTATGTTTATGTAAAACAACCGACTTGGCTTGGACCGGGACGCCACTCAAGTTTTAGAAGCCTGCAAAGCTTCTAAGACAAATTCTGGATCCAAGCCCTGAGCTGATGCTTGGACCACGAGGCTTGGGGCAAATCGTTTGATTTAGGCCAGGGTGCGCAGGTTCCACGGCCCCGCAAAAACGAAAACCATAGAGGAAAGCATCGCAATTTTAACGCTACGCGAGCCGCCTCGGCCTGAGCCCAAACCAGGGGGCTGGGGGCAGGGTGGGAAAGGCTTTGGAGGCCGATGGTTGGTTTGGTGGGGGAGAGGGGGTGGGGCGGGGTGGGGGGGAGGCAGAGGCAGGGAGGTGGCGGGTGGCGGCCCCTGTGGCAGGCTGAAGTGCCGCCTGGCAAAGGGGGGGCTACCCATTTCAGGCCAAAAAGTGCATAAAGGGGTGCAAACCTGGTCCCTGAGCTGTGGGGTGGGGTGCCTGCTTTGCGCCACCCAGACACCTACGGCCCAAGGCCTCGGCGGACCATGCAGTGACAATGGTCAGCAAAAACTGAACGTTGGCCCAAGGTATCAGCCGGCGTACCTCTGCAGCGAGCAGTACGTCTCGCAGGCCCTCCCTCAAAGTTCGATACTGACGCGTGCCAGGTGTGTCAGGACTCTGCCTAGCGTGCAGCAGATTTTCTTGTTTCTCCGTCGTCAAGCAACTGAAAGTTGAATTTGTTCCAAATCTTGCATCGTCCAAGTTTGTCCGGTTGACTGCAGCACCAGTTAGATCCCCAAACTGCACCTCCAGCTCTCGAAAAGAAGTGGGGTTACATAGGAGAGCTCTTTTTACAGCTTCCATGCGGCCAGTTCTTTGCAAGTTGCCAAGTCAAGTCCCTAGCTCGTGGCACAGGATCCGTCAGAGTGTCCCTGGTCGTACAGCTCGGCATGGCAGGCATGGCCTCTTCAGGAAGTGGTGGGCCCCTTCTATCGGGTCTGGATTTTCTCGAGCTCATTTTTGAGACTTGGGAGTGGGGTTCACTGGAGCTTCGCCGCGCGTCATGCCCAACCTCAAAGCTGGATGCAGGTGCGTATCGAAATGCTGACATCTGTGCAAAGGGTCAGTCGGACAACATGAGGGCTACAAACTTGCTCATATGTTTTCAAGCTTTCCACCCCCTTTACCGAGGCTATCTTGTAAAATGTTCGCTTCGTACTAATCCTATGCAGGCCCAGCGCCGCATGCGAATATCTTGACCTAGCATTCGCTGGAGGTCTGGAATGAGACGGGCGAATCTGTCTACATCCAGGATGATCCGATGTCAGCGTTGTCATGCTTCAAGCCCTTGTTGTTACATAACGGATCGGTAGATGCGGGTTGGATCTTCGCGTTGAAAACTCAAATGAGCGTTTATCGGTTTGTGCAAGCAGGCTTAGTCGTGGTTTGTGCACACTCAGCCCACAAGGGTTCATGCTCGTGGTCGGTTCGGTGCCGAGTTCTCTATCCTGTAGCAACGTCCGATCAGATGACTTCGATGTTGAGGATGGGTGGGTCTCCAGGAGCTGCAGAACTTAAAGGCCGCGTTGGCCGCCGCCGAGGTTGCATGCTTCGGCTTGCTGTCATTCTTTTTCCAATCTGAACATGAGGATCCTCTACAAACGGTTGCGCATGGGTGCGCCATGTTGCGCCGTGAAGCTGCATGTTGAGGCGGAGGCCTGTGTGGCCAAAGAAGAGCTGAGGGCGACCAGGGAAGAGCTCTTGAAGAGTCAGTCACAGGTTGTCCGGCCGCCCTGCACACATGTCAGCCCTTCGATCAATGCATGGCCATTGCTGTTACCATTAAGTTTGGAGAGCTTTCACATGAGGTCTGGAATGGGACAGGCGAACCTGTCGACATTCAGGATGATCCGATGTGAGAGTTATCATGCATGCTGTGGGGTTTGGCCAGGAGTCAAGGCTGTGGCCCTGGAATTTCTGACATGTGGGAGTTTCTGGTCTGCTTTGATACGAGGACGGCACCCCGCGATCATCGGCCTCATCCGAGGCATGCTGCGCAAGCACTTGGTGAGTCTGTATACAGCCAAGCTCACACTCATGGTCGGTTCTGTTCCTTACAATGGTGCAATTCGAGTTCTTTGTCCTGTGCATCAGCATAATCTTGCTGTTGAAGATGGGTGGGTCTCGAGGATCTCCAGAAGTTGAAGGCCGCGTTGGCCGCCGCCCAGGTTTCATGCTTGGGCTTGCTGTCAGTCTTGTTTTACTTTGAACATGAGGATCCTGATGAAGCGGTTGCGCCATGTTGCGCTTCATGTTGAGGCGGAGGCCTGCGTGGCCAAAGAAGAGCTGCGGGCGACCAGAAAAGAGCTCTTGAAGACTCAGCGTGAGGTGCCGCAAGCCGTGCACGCATTGGGGCGCGTGTAAGGTTATGCAAAATTCTGGGGAAGGACCGCATGGAAGGAGAGTTTGATTTTTGCTACAGCTACTCCAGTAAAATGCACACCAATGTAAACTGGGCACAGATAAGCAAACCCCAAGTACAAGTATGTGATGTTACTTTCCCTCAGCCAGAGGTGCACGAAAGAGACTGCCAGCTGGTCCGGCTGCAAATGGAGCGGCTTCAGCTCCAGAGGGGTATAGTGGACGCCCAGTGGGAGGCGCAGGTGCGCAGGGTGAACGACCTCCGGGTTCTTGCTGAGACAGCGCGGATTCCACTGGGCCTTTGATGAACAGGCCGAGTTTACGGAGTTCGGCAAGGGTTCAGCAGTCTTCGTTCAAGCATGCTTTTGCTCGACTTGGGTTTGAGCCGAATACAAGATGCCTCAAATGGCAGTAAGAATGCGGTGGGGAGTCAGGTCTGCGCCGCTCGCGCCATCAAGAAGGTGCGCCGGCTGGATTGCGTTTGGTGGCTTTTGCATGACGTCATGCGCATGGCTGGGGATGGCACAGTCGCAGTTCGATAGATGTCTTCTGCACATTCGACTCAAAGTCGCGAGGAGGTGTAAAACAGATCCCACACCCGAAGCTTTCAAGAGCAAGAACCATTGACAGTGGGTTTGGTTGCAAATGCTGTGGAGTGCCTTAATTTCCGGACGATGGCCTGCGCACGGTCAGCTACGAGCTCGATATACATGTATATATATATGTACATATATATATATAGGATGCATGAATTGATCCCAACCATTGATGCTCTCATCCTGGAAATTGTTTCCTGATCTTGTGTTGAGAATACCTTCTGGCGCAAAAGTGGGAATAGAACAGCAACCTTAGGATCAAAGGGGTCAAGTCCTCGCAGCCAGATGCTGCGTTCGCCACAATGTAATGGGAGTTTCTCAAACGCGGAGTACCGGGGACAAGTGGACACTACAAAGAGATCATGGGGCTTCCTTGGGGATGAGACAGCCTAGATGCTCTTCAGCTACAGGATGTGACATGACAACCCTCAAGTGCCTGCGGCAACGATGCAGCTCGCCTGGTATGTATAGTATAGGGTAAAAAACATTCCAGGCCAACAACCAGGCTCAGCGACATCATAAAGTTCTGCAGAAAGTGCCTTGGCAAGTGATGTGAGGAGAACTTGGAGGCTGTCCACGTCAACACGTTGTGTGGGGTTCTTGACAGCGTCAAAAACGATGCGCCTTGTCATGCCTCCCTGCTCAGACATGTCTAGGTGACTGGTCGGATTTCGATCAATTCAGGGGGGTCTACTAGGATGCCCAGCAAGCGTTTTAGGCGCTCATGCACGCGCAGCAGCCGCTCAGTGATGTTGCCCCTGATTTTTTCATCATGAAGCCTTCCTCCCTAAACCCTAATTCTGGAGTAAAGGGTGTTCCAGCGACGGATTGAAGTAATGCTTGCCATGGTGTCTTGGGCAGTGGGGCCGATGGAGGTCATGGGAGTGGCGGAGGCATCGCCGACGGGAGTGGGTGCCGGTGTCTGGGGCGGATGGGGCGGGGAGGCATCCAGGTAAATTACACTATGCTTGAAAAAAAGGATCTTGAATCTTAACAGGTGGAGGCCGGCTGCGTGAACGGAAAGAAGCACGGAACCGAGAATGGAAGGATGTTGGGGAGGGGAGAGGGTGGAGAGGGCGGAGAGGGTGGAGAGGGCGCGGAAAGGGCGCGGAGTACGAGCAGTAAGACCGCATCCAAAGCGAGGGCAGGATGACCGTCCCAACCGCTCGCACCGCAAAATCTAGTCTTAAGTGAGGGTGTGAGTTGGCTCTGCATGCAGTGCCTGCCTTGTCAACCCTCCCCGCTCAGGCAGGGCTCACTTGGAAAATTCGTGGCCCAGAACCTGAAGCTCCTTGGCCTGTTGGCGCTCTTGTTGGCAAAGAGGCTGGGCTCTGAGTAAGTTGTCAGTGACACTTGTCTTGTCCCAACTGGAGACACATGGGGGCTGCTTGGCCAAAGGGTTCAGTTCTTGGCCTTCCCCCGCAGCCGAGACTGTACTGCATGAGACCCAGGTTATATTGGCTGGATTTATGCTAGGAGCAAAGGTGCCTGGGCAGCCCCATAGTCTGCAAATACAAGGTGACATGGACAGAGGTTCCCCCGTCACACTTGGTTGTTGGCGGAGATGCATGGCAGCTGCGAGAACCTATTGTAGACTTGCCCTGCAGAGGGCAACCTTGGAAATGTTTCTTGTTCGCTTTCTGGAAGCTCGTTTTAGCAAGCGGTCAGGCAAAAGCTTCTACACCGGATCTTGCACAGGCAGGGGGTTAGCAATGTTCCACGACATTACCCAATTGCTTCCTCATGTCATCATGATCGGAGAGAGAGCCGCTGGCTCTTGGAACGCCTTGCCCTTGCAGCAGCCCAAGCCGCATAACGCCAGGTGCCAGAAGACCTAGCATCCACTTCAAGACAAGAAGTTCAGTCTGGCGAGCGCGCCTTTTGTCTGAGTGCTGGAAGGGTCCATTTTCAGGCTTTAACACCAAAAACGAAGTATGGATGGCCAGCATGACAAGCCTTAGCTCACATGGAGGTTGGATTCCTTGCGCGTGTGGTTCGTCACTACTATGCATCACTTCAGATTATGGTGTTCATAGCCTTTGTGGCCTTCCGCCTAGATTGTGCCACTTGGTGTGTTTTTGCGGTATGTCTTTCTTTCGACATGTCCTCCACAAAGAAGCATCTTGGGTGCCTTCCTGTTGGATGCTGTTCTCGAATGTTACGTGATTCCCACGGAGTCTTAGTAGCCTGAACTTTGAAGCCACAGGTGACAGTGGTAGGCGTTGATCGTTGATAGAACACACCAATAAGCAGTCAATTTCATGCAGGCCCAAACAGAATCAATGGCATGAGATTCCTGAAAGTCCAAGCAAATCGATACAGTGACTAAATGACCGACCTTTTGGGCAGTGAACGACAGGTGCAAACTCATAGTAGCAGCTTGGCAACCGAAGCAGTTTTGACCCCCCATAACACCCATTAGAGTCACCCAAGGGTGTTCACGACAGCAACGTAGCACTGTGATTCCAATACAGTAAGACTGATACTCCATAAAGATGCAATGAAAAGAAACGAAATCAGGAAGCCAACAAATGTGTTCAGGAATGCGAAGCAAAGAACAGAAGAGGAAACCGAAGACCGGGAACCCTGCAACAAGCACAAGAAAAACGCCCAACCTGGCAAGTGAACACTCCTGTTTGCGGAGTTATGCCATATGCTTGGGTGATTTGCCTGTTACCCCCCTCAAACGCTGAATTTCGATGAGACATACAGCTTAGAAAGCACTCGTCAGCTCGAAGCTCCAGGAAATAAACCCCGCGGCTGCTGCAGCTTCCAGCAAAGATCTCAGAGCACGGGCTCCGCTGACATTGAAAGATCCCGTCGCAGACGCCGAAACAGTACGCAGGCTGGAAAGAAGGCGGAACAGAATGATGGTCCGGGGCTTGGCTTTTCTTGGAGCTGGAGTTGTCAACGGCCAGGCCTTAACTCTAGGCTTTTGTGCGGAAGTCAGGCATCCATGTGTTTTTGGAGCACACTTCGGCTGATCCGCCACCTGCGGTGAGCAGCTTGGGCTTAGTGTTGCTGACCCGCCGCTTCTTTGGGGTGTAGGAAACTAGGACTAGAACTGTTTGACTTTGCCTATTCTGACATGCAGAACATGAGGCATCTCTGTAGGATTGTGCATCCAGCCAGTTTCCGAGAGCCGATGCAGGCCGGCTGGAGCGCATGCGCTTTGAAAGCAAGACGCTACTACCCCCCTAGAAACCTGAAGCGCAATGCGCATGCGCATGCGCATGTACATTGTTGACATCGTCACATGTCTTTTGGTTCTTGTGTTCAAGACTCTTTCCGACCCAGCACAAAGGCCCAAAGAGGGCCGGGCCAAGAAAGCCCTGAATGGTGCTGAGAGTTCGGGGAAGAAGTCACTGCGTGATCCAGATTCCTGGAGCACCGGCTTGGGGAGGGCCTTTCAAGGCAGCTGGCAGGCTCCAGAGTGCACATAGCAAAAGCTCGCCCACATGATATCTGTCCGTTGGCGAAGGAAGCATGGCGATTGATGCCGTCATATGCAAACGCATCCCCAAAAACCGCTCTAATACCACTTTAAGGAGAGCACTCCGAGACCACTCCTTGGGTGCAAACCTCAAAACGTCCCTGAGGCCGGAGCATGACTTCGAAGGTGGTACGAACCCCTCTGCGAGAGTGCGATTTGGCGCTCGCAGCGAAGCCAAAGGGCATTCCGTTTGTCATCTTTGGGGGGGCACCTCGTGACGCTTGCAGAAACACCGAGACGGCCAACCGAGACGGCCACGAGCGCCCTTCGCTGCATGCCTGCCGCAGCTGTTTTTGGCACCTCCTTTGGGTCCCGTGGAAGATGCAGGCCTGCTGTGTGGAGTATTAGGTCTTGGACAGTGGGCCTAAACCCTAAACCCTAAACCCTAAACCCTAAACCCTAAACCCTAAACCCTAAACCCTAAACCCTAAACCCTAAACCCTAAACCCTAAACCCTAAACCCTAAACCCTCTTGCACCTATGTCCCGGTAAACCTTATGCACTATGCAGCTAAGGGTTCAGGTTGGGGATGCTCCTGCTTGTCGGAACAGTGTCCGTGCCCGAAGTGAAGCAAAAGCTTAACACCCTTAAGCCCTTAAGCTCTAACCTCGAGATCCTCAGGCTCTAACCCTGCTGAAGCCCTGGCGCCCGGTCGCAGGCCCTGCCAGTGGCCCTGCCTGCTCTTCTTGGTGGGGGGGCTCAGGGTTGCTTTGGGGTTGGGGCTTGGGGCTTGGGACTTGGGGTTGGGTGGTTTAGGGTTGGGTCTTGTGCATGGAGATTTTGGGTTGGCTTTTTTGCGTGTAACAATCGAAGTCGGAGTTTTCATGACTACGCGAATTTGCCGTCACGGCATGTGGCACAATTCATCAAACAGTCCCAAAGACGTCAATCCAGGTTCTACTAATTTGGGAAGTGGGAGACAAACGGGAGACGGGTGTCTCAGCATCCAAATTCGAACAGTCCCAGACGCGCGCTACAGCTTCCGGGGTATGTTCACGAAGGGGGACGCCTGGGAGATGAAGTCCTAGACGGACGTCACAGCATCCAGGGCGTGAGCGAGACGCAATCCCACACACCTGTTACAGCATCCAGGGTCTGTCCACTTCACGAAAGGGCGACAAATCGGAGACAAACAGTCCCGGACGAGCGTCGCAGCATCTCGAGTCTGCTCATGGGAGGCAAACAGTTCCAAATGGGCGTCGCAGCAGTCAGGGTTTGCTCATTCACAAAAGTCGAAAGGGGCAGGCAACAGTCCCAGACGGGCGTCACAGCATTCCAGGGTGGAGGCAAATGGGAGACGACAGGCCCAGATGCGCATCACACATCCAGGTCACCACCGCAGTCTCAAACGGGCGTAGCAGCATCCAGCGTGCCGAGAAACGTGGGAGACATTAGTCCCGGGGCCCTTGTGCTCATGGTCAGCAACCAAGCAGCGTCTTCCTGGTGCAAAGTTGCGTTGAAAACAATGCTTTGTCAATGCCGACTTGATGTCTTTTGATGTCTAAAAGCATCTAAAAGCATGATTTCACAATGTTGGGTTGCTGCTTTCGTGGGAAAGCTACAGGTCACGACCAGTTGAATGTCGGGCTTTTTCCGGGTGCGGGTTGTATCTTCATGGGAAATATGTTGATCACAAGCTGCGAAACGCAAGTTGACTTCTTTGTTTTCCCATGCACAAAACGGTAACAAGAGGTTTCGGAATCCAGGACCCCGGGACCCCATTCAAGCTGTGGAGCGGGGGGCGGGTTTGTTCAAAAGGCATCGTCTGAAGCTGCTCGAATGCCCAAAGCAAGCTGGGACACTCCCGGGCGTCACAGCATCCGAGGAGCTGTGGGGCCCGTGCTGAGTTTCAACCTGCAAGTATGTCTGGGGAGTCCGCGGACTCCAGCTCGGTTGGGGTGGTGGTACTCACAGGCCTGTTCTGAAACTTCTGGAAATCCCTTTAGAAGAAGGCTGCATCCAGCTGGAGGCAGGACACCGACTGTGCACAACACGGTTGGGTGTGAAAAGCGAGATGAAGGAGAAAGACTGGCAGCAGGTGCAAATGCGGTCAGAATGCAGGTCATGAGGCTAGAATCGGCTAAAATGTGGTAGGTCAGGCACGACTGGAATTTCTGTTGCGTGGTTCCTTGATCTCTAGTACGGGTGCGGGCACGGAGCCCTGCAAGTAGTTTTTTTTGGACCGCTTTACATGCCACGCCGCTAAACTCTCCGAGCCCTTGAAGCCTCGACGAAGGATCCAGAAGGTCGCAGCAGGTCTGCATTCGGAAGGCTCCCCCTCAAGCCCGACTTGAATCATCCCGAGCGCAACCACAGTGAGAGGAACTCGGCCGAGTGCTTCATCGACTTCGGGCTTCTTTGAACAAGGCCGGCTTTTGGATCTGGGACGGCTGAGCCGCTTAGTGGTCTGGATGAGTGCTTGGGTTTGGGGAGTTGGGCCTGGGCCTAGGAAGGCCTCTCACTGCTGGCCACACGTTATTGCTCAAGAACGCTGCTGGCCGCAAACACAGCTGCTTAAAACTGCAAGTCGAGAATCACGTAAGAGGTGCCACCGGGTGCCCAATCGAAACCGCTCAAAGATCTCTCACAGCACTGACAAGGCCGGTGAAAACGGGCCGCGGGAGCCTTGCGCCTCAGTGCAGAGGGCCTTCGCCTGAAAAAATGTCGAGTGTTTCAGGTCCCAGAGATTGATGCCTTGGCTGGATTGAATAGTGCTGTTAACCTTACAATCCGTTGTTGCCGTCTGCGTGTCGTCCAAGATTCTGTAGAACGAGCTGAAGAGAGCACCTATGCTACACGACATTGTTGCCATCATCGTGTCTAAATGCTCATGTCTGTACATTTGTCATGTACCCTTGGCCCCCGCGGCGTCGGCAATTCTTGCAGCTCGACGCAACAAGAAGGCCATCACCATGGACGAGATCCATGACCGCATCCTTGGCAGGAACTGCGCAGATGACAAGGCCCTTCTTCAGGATCCCAAAGAAGTGAAACGCACCAGAAATCGCAAGCCCCAAACCCCAAACCCCAAACCCCCAACCCCCAACTCCAAACCCCAAACCCCACCCGCTAAAGCTCCGGAAGCATTATTCACGTCAGCTTGAGAACAGTACGAAGAACTTGGAGGAACTTGCTTGTTCTCTTATCTGCAGGGCTGGGTTCCATGAGGATGGAAAACATTCTCGGGCCCAGATCTGGCTGGGCTCTTAGGTCCTTTCTGCTGACGGGTTTCAGAGAGCGTGTTGCCGAAGTGGCGACGCACACACACACACAGAGACAAAACTCGCTTCAATCCCGAGACTCCCGAACAGCAAAGAAAGCCTATTTTTGCTAACCTCATGTTTCTTGCTCTCGGGCACGAACAGCCAAAAACAACTAACCTAATGTTGTTAAGCAAATGTTTCTTGTTTTACCAACAGGCCCGAAACACTCCGTAACAAAGTGGCGTGCGGCGTGCTCATACAATCGCAGGAGTGACGTAAAAAATGACCAACAGGCCCGAAACGCTCCGTAACAAAGTGGCGTGCGGCATCCTCGTACAATCGCAGGAGAAGAAACGACGAACAGGCCCGAAACGCTCCGTAACAAAGTGGCGGTGGCATCCTCGTACAACCGCACTTTAGACTGCAATTCGAGTGCTTGCCTCTTTTCGCAACTTCGAGCCAATCCCCAACGACATTGGTCCATGTTGTTCGCTGCTCTAGGTTTTGTCGCGTGCAAGCAGCAAACATCATCGGCCTCATTTCGGCCTCTGCCTTGTTTCTTTGTGGTACCCCCCGCGCTTCCCCGGGACCCCACAAATAGCAACTCTCCACTTCAGCTGCAACATGTTGCATGCCACTTTCGAGCATTTGCTCGATCCATCGTCAACGGAAGAAGGTTCCAGAGAACAGGCAGATGATCAGTCATGATCAGTCGCCTGGACGAAATCAAGTCGAGCAGATTTTGTCGCTACTTGCGGTGTTCCTCTGCGTCCTACCGGACTCAAAGGAGAGTGCTCAGATCAGTCTCAGATCCATGTACTGCTATCTGAGCAGCGTGCGTTGCGTTCACCCACCGTGTGCAGTGTCTGGACCCCGAAAGGGCTGCAGCATTTTTCCGAGTTGAGTTTATCATGCCAGGCAGCCCGCGTTGAGAGCACGCATGTGGTGTGCCACAGACACGCTCTCGTGCGTGCATCATTTGTGAGACACTTGCATCGAGCAGGCAGCAAAGATCCTCTGGTGGGTGCGAAAGGTGCCCTTGTGCAGAATGGGGAAGGGAGGGAGGGAGGGAGGGAGAGAGAGAGAGGGAGAGAAAGAGAGAGAGAGAGAGAGAGAGAGAGAGAGAGGAGAGATGGAGAGAGGAGAGAGAGAGAGAGAAGAGAGAGAGAGAGAGAGAGATAGAGAGAGAGAGAGAGAGAGAGAGAGAGAGAGAGAGAGAGAGAGAGAGAGAGCGAGCGAGGGAGGGAGGGAGGAGGGAGGGAGGGAGGGAGAGAGAGAGAGCCTGTCCCTACAGCTTTTGCAGCCGCTAGAATCATGTGGTTTTCCCAGGTCCGCCCTGTTGAGGGCCGGTGGCCCAAGGGCTTCTGCGACCCCTTCCTGTGCGGGCCTCATTCCAGCCTTGCCGCCCTCCTCCCTCGCTACCTCCCTGTGTGAAGGAGCAGCGAGTTTTGGAACGAGCTGGAGGAAGCATTGGCAGCACCTGCAGTGCAGCTGGAGCCGAGTCCTTTGGAGCCCTTGCAAACTTGCAAACCGCATTCTGGGATGCCCCAAAAGGTATATACTTCATGCCAAGGCCAAGGACACCACTGACCTCCTCTACTGGGTACGCAAGGTGCCCTTGTGCAGAGAGGGGAAGGGAGGGAGGGAGGGAGACAGAGAGAGAGAGAGAGAGAGAGAGAGAGAGAGAGAGAGAGAGAGAGAGAGAGAGAGAGAGAGAGAGAGAGAGAGAGAGAGAGAGAGAGATAGAGAGAGAGAGAGAGAGAGAGAGATATAGAGAGAGAGAGAGAGTGAGAGACGAAGAGAGAGAGGAGAGAGGAGACATAGAGAGACGAGAGAGAGAAGAGAGAGAGAGAATCGGAGAGAGAGAGAAGAGATAGAGAGAAGAGATAGAGAGAAGAGAGACAGAGAGAGAGAGAGAGAGAGAGAGAGAGAGAGAGAGAGAGAGAGAGAGAGAGAGAGAAGAGAGAGAGAGAGGAGAGAGAGAGAGAGAGAGAGAGAGAGAGAGAGAGAGAGAGAGAGAGAGAGAGGGAGGGAGGGAGGGAGGGAGAGAGAGAGAGAGAGCATGTCCCTACAGCTTTTATTCCCAGGTCCGCCCTCGGCGGGGCCGTTGGCCGATGAAGGGATTTTGCGACGTCTTCCTGTGCGGGCCTCATTCCAGCCTTGGTTGACGTAAGGCGTCTCGCGCAGGCAAAAGGCGTCTCATCAGGTCGTCGCACTGCAATTTTCTAGCATGGCGCAGTTATCTTCATGACACGTGGGCGTCCCGCCAGGGCGTCCCCTTGCAGTTCTGTGTTCTGGCACATTCCTTGATACAGTTATCTTTTGGGGTCTCGCGTAGGTGTCACAAGGCAGTTGTCCAGCATGTGTGGCGGATGTCTCACTGCGGCTGTAAAACCCGGACCCCTCCCGTAACCTACCATAGGCCCTACTACTGCATTAAAGTCGATTCTAGTTCTGACACGGAACCCCACACCCCTTACTTAAATTCAGCGCAAGGTTTGCGGGGTTCCGGTTCAATGGATGTTTTAATATCATAAACCGTTTGCGTCGCACTGTTTGGTCGGGAACGGACACACTCATCCCTTTGTGTTTCGCTATGTTGCGCAAGTAGTCTGGCAAGGCGTTACATCAGGGTGCATCGTTGTCCGAAATCTTTTGGAACAGGTGCCCTGCGCTAGCACTGGGTTTTTGTTTCCCAGGTGTTTTGACACGCACGAATCATGACCACCCATGTCTGCCCATGCCCAGCTGACTCTTGGCTCAGCTGGCCCTGACCTAACCCGAGTTGGGGCCGTGCATAGTTTGCGAGCATCTTTTCGCCCGCCCGCCCTTGCCCTGCTCACTCTTTGCCAAACTCTATGCACTCTCCACAATCGCCAACAGCTTTCCGCTTCCCAAAGTGGAGTAGCCCAACGCACAGCCGCACTGCTGCCTCCCAAAGAGGAGTAGCACCCGTGAAAAGGCCAGCGTGTGCAGGGTAGGACGTTGTTGCCCCTAGTCCCCCTCCCGTAGGGTCTTTGGGATCTAGAGGGCTCGCACTACCCGCTTTTCCCCCAACTAGGGTTAGGTCTTGCAGTGGGCGTTGTCTGAACGGTCTCGCGTGCTTTTTGCTTGTTTCTTGCTATGCTGCAAAAGTAGCCTGGCAGGCGTGTCTCCCTGGAGATTAGCTTTCTGTTGGTCGCCTTTTGCTTGCATGGGTTGCCTTTTGTATTTAGGGGCATCTACTTGGGGTGAGTCGCCTGTCGAAGGGCGGAGGAGTTCTGGAATCGCATCGAGTCGGCGCTTTGCCAGGATCTCAGAGCACCGAGCTTGACAGGCATGGCTTAGGCATTCCCAGGGCACTTTCTCAGAAGTGCTGAAGTCCCCAGTCCATCAAGTCATGGCTGGTCAAGAAATGCTTAAACCTTACTATTCGTACTTGGGTTTCTCCCCCCGCAGCTCTTAATATAGGATGTGTCCAGAGCTCCCGTTAAAACTATGAGCAGGCTCATTTTGGACCTTTCCTGGCTTTTATGACTTAGAAACTGTACCATGATGAGTGCCGAGGGCGGGTTCCTTGTCAAGAGAGTTCTTGTCACGTAGAAAGACCGAACAGCAGTGAGTCACGATGTCTGAGGCTGAGGCCTGAAGCTCAACACTGCCGCAAACCTCCAAACTCTCAATAAACCCAAACCCTAAACCCATGCCAGGGACTGTCGAGGTTAGGGGTCAGGGTCTAGAGTTTAAGGCTCACAGGGATTGACTCCAGATTTCTCGTCAAGAGTCAAGAAGAGATCCTTGAAGTAGAGCATGCTCGCGCCCTTGGCCATTTTCTTTGGAGATTCGTAGTTGACAGTTGACCTGCGCGAGATTTGGGCACGGACACGGGGCTACGTATCGACCGGTAGCCACGGACTGAGCTCATGCGGTGCAGGGCTGAAAAGGTTTATCGTGTTATAAGGTTTGTGCAAACATCGTACCTTCGGGGAAACACCCTTCGAAGGTTACAAATGCTGGCACCGCTTACTCCGCACCAGCAGAGTCCCTAAACACCCTAGATACCTTCGATTGGCTTCCAGGTACCCTAAGTCCACAACAATAGGGGTGACCGGGACCGTGGAGCGGTGGGTTGTGCGTCTTGCACATGCCTAGCGGGGGTTTATGGTTTTAACAAGATCTAAACCAATGGGAAGTCTAACACCGGACAAAAAACTTCGTCCCATCACCACTTTGACCAGGCCGGCGACTTGGAGGATGTGTTGTTTCCGGATGCATCGGCTGTCGACAGTGCCAAAAAGCTGAGCAACGCACCGTTCAGGGGGTTTGCGCGTCGCATTCCTGGGCAAGTGTGAACCTGGAGTTCTGAACCCCAGCCCCAAACCCAGACCCGGCTACAACCCTGAAGTTCGGGTTGTCTGGTTCGGGTTGTCTGTGCATGTGCTCAGTTTCGTTGCCATATTCAGATTCAGCCCAAAGCGACAAGTCCCCAAACAACAGGATTTGCAGTCGCCGAAGACGTTTGCGCGAAGCTACGCCTGAGCCAACAGAAGTGCAAAACGCTTTCACCGCCCATCGTTTCGTTTTGCTTGGTATTGGTTGCGCTTCGTGACAGTTCCAGCCACATACGGCAGTTTTTTGCTATGCATTTTCATGAAATCCCAATACTCTTGCCAAACATCAGAGCTAAAGTTTGGGAGCAGTGTCGCATCCGATGGCATGGCGCTTTGTGCGCTCGGGACGCGTGAGCCTCAGCAGCAGCATGTTGCCGTCCCTTGCATTGAGGGGTACTGTATTGGCTCTTTCCACAAATGCAATGTGAATTTGCGCACCGATCCCTGGACTCTGTTTGTTGCCGATGTCACCCTAGGCTCGGTCAATCGAGTCCTAGATATGGGGCTTTTGGGCACAAAGGGCTTTAGCGATCTCGTGCAGATTGCCTCGAGTTCACGTTGATGGGGGTTTGCGCATGGCAGTTACCTTTCTCTTCAGCAAATGCATATGAGATTCCCTCCTTGCTGTAAAGCTTCAGCCTTAAGCCGGTCCGTGTAGTTCCTCGGGCATCCAAGCCTAGACCATGTACCTGAAGTCCATCAAAGCTTTAGGGCTTAGGGATTTCTGAGCATGCTCGATCCGCGTCCGCAATCGGCAGGCGGGGCGACATGGCGCCCGTGCTCAACTCTTTGAGGTGCAGCGCTGCAATTACAAACCTGAAGCCTTGATGATGCAATGCACCCAGAACCCTAAACTCGAAGCCCAAAGCCCTAAGCCCTAAGCACTGAAAAGTCCTAAGCCCGCCCAAAAGGCCGAGCTTCCCCTGCCCCCCACCCGTCCTTTTTTGGAGATGTTTGCATTGTCACTTACAGGTTGAGGTGGGTTCCAGGTTTGCCTAAGCCCAAGATGCTACATGGCTACTTCTGGGTTTCCAGGTGGGCTGGGGCCTTTTGGTGCTGTCTTGGGACAAAGCTTTGTGAACACTCACCCCGCGAACCCTAAACCCTATGAAGGCTGCAGCCCTGCTTCATCGGAAGTGGGCTTTCTAATTTAGGGCTTGGGGCTTAGGGGCTAGGGGTTTGGGTTCAGTGTTTGAGATTTGTAGGTGTTACATGTGAAGCATGAACTTGTTACACTGCACAAACGAAGCTGATGAATCCTCAGCTGTGGGAGCCTCGAAGATTTTTCCTTCATCTTTCCCTCGAGGCCTTATCCCACAGAATCGGGCAATGGCAAGCTGGGAAGAGTTTATCTCTAGTGCGGAGCAGTCGCCCCCGCAGGCAGCTATTCGCGACAGGGTGGTAACTGTCTTTAAGGATGTGTTGCATGCTGCAACTCCTTGGGATGCTGAAGGGCTGACTGAGGATTCCTTGACAAATGCCATAACAGATTCTCCACCCGCTCTTGCACTGGCCCGGCGAACACTTCGGAATGTAGAAGCAGCTGCCAAAGCTCGACGAGTACAGGTGTCGCAAAGCATGGCTTTGACAGGTGCCGGAAGCGTGACAGCCAGTGCTAAGGCCTTGGCTGCAGCTATGGCGCCAATGAAGACGACGGACGCGCAGGACTTGTTATCCAAAGCACACCTGACAGGATTGCAATATCACTTGCAGCCTGACCAAGCCTTGTTCGACGTGTTGCAAGCTCACACGGATGAGGCACGAAAGAATGGAAAAACGCCCTTCCTTTTCGTGGACTTGACGGCAAAGGATACCCTTCCGCTGTGGGTGCCCGGCGACAACGTCGGGGGGAAATTTTCCTGGCGAGATGAGGAAGAGTTTAGTTTGGCCAGCACTTCCCCGATTGGGAGCTTAGGTGACCTCACCAGGGCGCTCAAAAGTGCTACCTCAACCCCACGCTTCTTCAGGTCGGTGCCGCAGTGGTCGGCAGCTTTCTGGCGATGGGCCGTGGCAGCAGTGTCTGCACAGCACATCACCATGCCACAGGTTCTGGCTCATCAAGATGTCGTGCTGCAACTCTGCGAGCAGGAGAGGCTTCGCTCACGTCCTCCTTACGCTGCTTTCTGTATGATGAAATGGCAAGGAAGCTCTGGGCTCGCAGAGCTGACAAGAAAGATCCTTCATTTGACCTGAACTCTGAGACTCAGAAGCTTGACAAGGACCTCAAAGAGATTGTCATGCAGAGGCTCAGCGTTGTCGTGCAGATCACAGAGGTTGAAGGCAGTGGACCTGCAAGTGCGTCTTCAAGGATGGACGAGAAGGTTACGCAACAGCTGGCCGCAGCGGAAGCTGCGCAAAAGAAAGCAGAGTTGGTTACCAAGAGTTTGGCAGCGGCTCAGAAGGGCATTCTGGAGAAAGCTGCTGCGTCTGCGACGGTGAACACCACAACTGCCAACACCGGGGGTCAGCCAGAGGAGCGGAAGTTGTCGGCCAAGGAGTTGAAGACACAGAAGTGGTTTCAGAAACAGAAGCAGAGAAAAGAACAGCAGCAGTACAGAAAGAGAGGAAACTGAGCAGGGGACACCGGCGCATGCTCTTGGCTGCCAGACACAGACATGCCTGCGGCCTTGCTGCGCTTGCCGCAAGTGACGCCTGATGGTCTCGCGTGTGCCGGTGACCCTCCAGCTTCGTTTTTGGAAGTCTTTGCTGGTGATTGCGTTCTCACGTTAGCCATGAGCCTGACTGACGTTGGCCCATACATGCCATGGGATCTGCGCTATGGACAGGAGTTCGATGTCACTGTGCATGGCAGTGCCATTTTGCAGTTGGCAGAGGCTGGTGCATTGTTTTGGGTGCATTTGGGAACGCCGTGTCAAAGCATGACTTGGGCAAGGTGCCCCCAACTTAGAACCACAGCTTGTCCACTTGGCCGTGGTGATTTAACAAAGCATCAAGCGCAGTTAGTTGCCAAAGGCAATGAGCTTGCCAAATTTTCCCTGAATTTGTGCTGTTGCCAAGCAAAACATGGGCGATTCTTCTCTATAGAAAACCCTGAGTATTCCTGGCTTTGGGTCCTCCCGCAAACAATTGAGCTGCGACACAGCGAAGGGGTAGCAGCTGTAAGGTTCCAGTTTTCCGAATACTTTGTGCCTTTCTGCAAGCCCACACTTGTCGTACACAACTCCCCTTTTCTGCACGTGCTAGCAGAAGGAGTCTTGCCGTGGCGAGGACCTAAGGTGAAACTCCGAGGGTTGGCTTTGTTTAAGGGGAAGCACCAATTTCGCACACACCTTGCCCAAACGTACCCACCGCTGTTGGGTCTTAAGTTTGCAGATGCAGTTAGCCAAACTTTGACGTGGGCAAGTCTTGGCGGCGATTTGAAAGAAATGTCGGACTCAATTCGGGTCAAGTCACATCACCTGCCATTGGCCTTGCAACAAGCTGAGTCGGAGGTAGTGGCGAACTGCTGCGTTCACTGGAAGTTAGTGCCAAGTGGCTTGGGAGCTGTTAAAGGGTTGAGCCCGCTGGAACACGTTGCTTTTGCACTGCAGGCATCGCATCCAGGTGAAACTCAAAAAGAGCTGCCGGCGATCGTGCAACAAGCGGTTACTTTTGAGTGCCGGCAAGATGCCGCAAGCGTTGATGCCTTCCGCCTGTCGCTTCTAGAGAAGTGCTTGCACATGCATGCCAAGATGGAGCTGGAGCACAAAGAGTGGACACGTTGCGCGCCCGTGGAACTGCACGCGCACGCGTCGGCAATTCACGGCCCGTTGTGGAAAGTGTTGCTGCAACAATGTGAGCTGCCGCATGCGCAATTTCTTCACGACTTGCAGTTCGGTTTCCCTCTGGTGGGCGAACTGCCGCCGTGTGAGGGTGACTCTGTGGACCAAAAGTTTGAAGCTGACCTCACTGTCCGAGAGCTTGAGTCCTCTCGTCAAGTGATCAACCGCAAAGTGTTGGGAGCAGTTTCTGAGCTGCCGTTTTCTGCTGACATCTTGCCGCAAACAGTTGAAGACGCAAAGCTGGGTTTCATGTCCTTCCCCAGAGCCTTGGTTCCAGAAGATGTCTCACATCTGTCTCTGACTAGAAGAATTCCTGTCAGAGAGGAACGCTCGAAGGGTTGGCGTACCAGGATCGTCGACCATGAAACCGAAAGCATGATTAATGCCGCCACCGTGCCTTGTGACAAAATTCGTCATAACACGTTGGATGATCTTGCCAGCATGACGTTGGCCTACTTTCAGCAAGATTGCAAGGTTCTGCTGTGGAAGAGAGACATCTCCAAAGCTTTCAGACGAGTTCCCATAAGGGTTGCTCATTTAGTCTTTGCGTGGACGGTGTGGCTGCATGATAGCTGTTTGATGGTTGCTCAGCACAAAGGCATGCCGTTTGGCACTGTGTCCGCGGTATACGCGTGGCACCGTGTCGGCTTTATGCTCTGCAGCATCCTGCAGGCCCTGTTCTTGTGCCCTGCTGCTCGCTATGTGGATGACTTCTTCGGGGCATCTCGGTTGGGGGTTCGATGGCACGCTGGTCGAATTTTGACCGTCGTCTCCAAGTTGTTGGGTTTTCCAGTCGATGATGACAAGTCTGCTGAGAACGATATTTTATTGATTGTTCTGGGTGCGGAGTGTAGGATAGATTGGCCCCGGCGTCAATTGAGCACCCGCGTGGACCCAGTGAAGGCAGTCAAATATCGTGATCAGTTGCTTCGCGTCATCTTGTCTGGAAAGCTGACCCCTGGTGATGCCTCAAAGTTGGCAGGCCGTTTGTCCTTCTCTGTCACAGTCTCGGGCAACAGGGTTGGCAGGGCTTTCATCAAACCGTTTCATGCCCAAGCGCACAAGCCACTGTACGGCAATGCTACATCACCTCTGTTGCGCCAAGCTTGCGAATGGTTTCTCAAGTACCTTGAGTGTTGCCCTACTTCAGTGCGGGTACTCACCCCTCTGATGCGTCCCTCGGCCACTTCGTGGACGGACGCATCAGGTGAGTCGCGTTGGGTGGCGGCAGTGCTGTACTTTCAAGGAACTTTCTACTGGACGCGCGCGCGCACGCCAGATCAAGTCTGGCGGCTGTTGCAGCCCAGAGGTGATCATCAAATCGGATTTCAAGAGTTTCTTGCAGTTCTTTTAGCTTGGGCCACATTCAAGAAGCTTTTGCAAGCTAGTTTGTGGCTAAATTTTGTTGACAATGACTCAGTCCTGCACGCGATATCCCACGGCAGCGGGGGTAACGATGAAACCTCCTTGTGCATTGGACGGCTGTGGCTTGAAATTGCGGCCGCTGGAGTCGACCTCCATGTGGGACGCGTTGAAAGCGCTGCGAACATCGCGGACGGTCCCACGCGAGACAGGCTTCAGTTGTTGGCATGTTTGAAGGCCACGTTTGTTCCTCCAGAGCTTCCGTCGTGGGTGCACACTCTGTGGGAGATTCCAAGCTTTGAGCAGTGATAACAGTTGTTACGCCTTTTGCTCTAGCATGTGCAGCAGAGTCCATGTTACACAGGCAATATATGTAGTTGGCTTTTTTTTTTTTTTGATATTATACGATTCAGTCTTTGATGCTCACTTTCCCTTTGCAGCCGCTTGCTCAATGGGCAGGCTGGAGCTCCCCTCATATGGTCTCGGTTGATCCATGTCTTCTCTGGACGAGAGCCTCCGAAACCACGTTTGGTTGGCTCAGAGATGGGTCCAGGAAACTATACAAGTTTGGACGTGCAATTTTGCTGACAGGCTGAGCGCGCAATTAAGGGCAGCTGAACGTCTGACAGTGAATGTCCATGTTTTACATCGATCGGGTGCTGGCGTGGTTTTGCACTCCGAAGAGGTGTGGCGGATGTTGCCAGCTGATTGGCGCGCAAGACGAGCTGCGCTATTGAAGCAGTGGCGTACACACAGTAGCTCGGATAGATCAGGGACCAAAAGCGCACCGGCCAAGCCATTTGGGGGACGAGCGCCTTCGGACTTTCTGATGAAAGTGCATCAGCTGCGTGATTCGCTGCAGTTAATGGAAGCATCCGCAGTCTGTGAACTGTGGCATCTTGAGGCTGCCTTGGTCCTTGTGTCCAAAGGCTTCGAACAACTACAACAACTGGATGGCTTGTATCGTAAAGACTTGAAGTCCTGGTCGGACAATGCGAGGGTCCAGACGTTACTGTTCAAGGCTCTTGATGCAGTCACGAATGCTGAGACTGTCAAAAGGGCAAGAATTTCGAGTGGGCAACCCAAATTGGAAGCGCAGCACATTTCGGCAGATGCAGTGGCATGTCAGGCCAATGAGTTCTGGGCAGAGGCTGATGGCTTGAATGTTTCTCCCGGGGGTCCTCGGGATCGCGTTGCGGCTCTGGCAAAAATACAAGCTCACGAGGCGCAGCGTATGCTGGAGATCAAAGCAGCGAGCTTGAAGGCGTCTACTCAGAAGAGGAGCCTAGCCTCGGTGGCTTCGGGCCTGCGTTGCTGGCATCAATTTGCTGTGACCGTTTTGCAGTATCGCCCCGAGGAGACCCTCCCGCCGAAGTGTGCCAGAGACATAGTTTATTTTGTTGCCATCTTTCAAAACCCAGGCACGGCCCGGAACTATGTTTCGTATGTTCGTTGGGCGTGCGTGTTCCACAGACTGGATTGCGCGTGGTTTGACCCAGAAGTGCAGATGGTTTTGCGAGGCTTGGACAAGCGCTACATTGAAAGTTTGCCTGGGCAACTGTCAGACAAGCCTTTGCTCACCGAAGATATGGTGGCAAGGCTGGTCACTCTCTGCAGTGAAAGACCTGGTTTTGAGGACTTGGGTGATCTGTTCTTGGTGGCTTGGCAGTTTTTGCTCAGGGTGCCAAGTGAGGGCATTCCCCTCCAGTACGGGGATCGCAGTGAGCTGCACATCCTTCCGGATGGCCGGCACTCCGCGCTAACTGTGGATGGGCAGTTCTGTGCGCATTTGCGCCTCCGACGCAGGAAGCATCGGCCACAGGGGTCACTCTTGTCCAGGCCGTGCTGTTGCAATGGAGAGCGTAGCGTATTGTGCGTAGGCCATCGCTTGGGAGAGAGATCAAAAGCATGCAGCTCAGGAGATTCAGTGGTGACTCGCTCAAGACATGACTGCTTGAAACTGTTCCATAACTCCCTCAACTTGTTGGGTGTCTTGGGCCCGGAAAGATACACATGGAAGGCCTTTCGAGCAGGGAAAGCCACCTCCCTTGTTAAGCAAGGGTTCCCACTTCCGCATGTTCTTTCAGCTGGAGAATGGAAGAGCCAAGCGGTGCTCAACTACGTCTCTGAAGATCACATAGAAAATGCCGCTTTTCTTCGCTTGATAGAGTCCGATGATGAGGCCTGACACTGTAGCAACGTTGGGATGAGTACAGCATCGTTGGGGTCCTGTTGACATATCCTCGTTTGCTTCAGCTGGTTGCCTGCAAGCGGTCGACAGTCTGAGACTGTTCCAATTATACTGCACTGCAGAAGGCCAGGAGGACCATTTGCAGGATTCCGAGGTATGGCTGTGAATACCCAACGAAGCTCACAGCGCTGGCCAAAAAGGTCGGTGTCAGTGAAGATGTTGCTCGTGTCAGGTGGGAAGGGTGATGGGAGGCATGCCTTTTTGGATGTGAGGGATTCGTGTGCGGGGTTTGTGTAGGTGTTACATGTGAAGCATGAACTTGTTACACTGCACAAACGAAGCTGATGAATCCTCAGCTGTGGGAGCCTCGAAGATTTTTCCTTCCCTCCCCTATGCACCCACCCGGAAAAATTTCGCGAACGAATCGGCAATGCCAGCAACAGTTTGGGGTCCTGTTGACATATCCTCGTTTGCTTCAGCTGGTTGCCTGCAAGCGGTCGACAGTCTGAGACTGTTCCAATTATACTGCACTGCAGAAGGCCAGGAGGACCATTTGCAGGATTCCGAGGTATGGCTGTGAATACCCAACGAAGCTCACAGCGCTGGCCAAAAAGGTCGGTGTCAGTGAAGATGTTGCTCGTGTCAGGTGGGAAGGGTGATGGGAGGCATGCCTTTTTGGATGTGAGGGATTCGTGTGCGGGGTTTGTGAGGTTTAGGGTAAGGGTTTGGGGCTTCGGCTTTAAGATCTCGGGTTCAGAATTCATGGCTCAGAGCTTGGAGATTCTCGGGTTTCAAGCTTTTGGCTGCTGGGAACTTGAAGCTTTAGGCCTTCGCCGGGGGGAGGCTCAGAATCCAGGATGCTGCCAAGTGCAACCGTGAGTGATTCAAGTTCTTTGGGGTTTAGGGGTTAGGGTTTAGGGTTTAGGGTTTAGGTTTTGAATCCGTGTAAGATTTCAGCGGCACTTGAGGTTTAGGAAGGTTATTGGATGCGTATACGTATACAATATAAAAGTATAGTGACTCTTAAACCCCAAGCTGTGCTTGGCCCAAGCGCACAAGCGCAGCTGCTTAAAACTGCCTACTTGCCGCGTGCGAGTGTGAGAGTCACCAAATCCCCAGTCTAAACCGCTCAAAGATCTCACAGCACTGGCAAGGCCTGTGAAGACAGGCCGCGGGAGCCTTGCGCCTCAGCACTGTGCAGAGGGCCTTCGCTTGAAAAGATGTCGAGTGTTTGCCCTTTTGGGTTCGTCGGGTCCAGGTCCCAGAGTTTGATGCCTTGGCTGGATTGAGTAGCGCTGTGGCCGTGCGGTCCGTTGTCGTCGTCAGCGTGTCGTCCATGATGGTGTAGAACCGGCTGAAGACCTTACCTATGCTGTACGACATTGTTGTATTCATTTTTATTTCGTGCTGGCTTGCTTTGTATAGAGCATCAGCCCATGAAGAGGGTTTGCATGAAAAAGCCACTGTGTTTGCAAAGCGGCTTCTCACCAACATTTTCTGAAGACCAACACTTGCCTTGTATGTAGTTGAGCCTTCCACGTTCATTCTAATGCATCTTGCATCCTACGCGCCTCTAGGGTTGAGGGTTGAGGGTTTTCGATAATGTGTGCAAGTGGATGTCTTACAGGATTTTTAGGTGCAGTGGCACAGCGGCAAACGTGTGCAGATGACTCATTCTTCAATACGTGGCCGTTTGATCCATACCCCTCCAGCAAAGTTTGATCTTGAAAGCTTACCTTTTTGCGGGTGGTGTTTTGGAACAACAAGTTTGGTGCATGCATAGGAGTGCTATGTTTGCTTGCATGGTGCTTCGCTTTGTGACACAGCTCAAGCCCGGAGGGCTACCCGATAAGCCGCATTGTATGGAGCTGACACCATGTAAGGTTTGTGTTTTCCCCAGCCTTGACCCAACGTCATAAGCTTGTTCACGACCGCGCAGCCAACATAAGCCAAACCAAGAGGGGTTCTATCTCACAGAGTTCACGGCAATGGTTGCCCATGGAACATCCCGGTTCCGAAGACAGGCCGTGTCCGCGAGTCGGGAGTCGAGCGCAGAAGGGAGCATAGTTCAGTGCCGAGGTGCAGTGATTGTTATTTCAGGCATGTCTGCAAAGATACACCGCCGCTGCAATTGTCGAACAGTAGATCCGATGCACCCACCGTGGAAGATCCATGCCCAGTTTGCTGATGCATGTGATTCCAGTCTTCATGAACCCTTCAGCGCCTGCGAGTGAGGCTGAAATCTCGCAAGGTAGCCTTTCTGTCACGGAGCCTCATGTATGCAAGCAGGCGAAACGCTGACGTGCCGGTGCGGGCTCTACTGATCGGCCTGGAGGACATTCTGCGTCCCCACGGACCACAGGGGGAGGAGAGAGAAACCCTCAACCTAAACCACAAACCCTGAACCCCAAGCCCTAATGAACCACAGGGGGGAAGGGTAAACCCGTAACCTTAACTGCTTTAACAGGTGAGACTTCTTGCAGATCATGCGTGTAAAAATGTACAATGTCTCTAATCAACATGCGTATACTGGTGTATGAGCCGTATACGCTCAGCGGCCACCTCGGACCCGTGTAAAGAAGCACTGAGGCTAAGGGCCTTTCGATCGCGGCTGTCGGGCGGGTCAACTGCAGCTTTTCAGGTCTAGGAGTGCTGCGCACCGCTTCTGTCGTCTCGGCATCCGCACGCCCCCTGTACAGCGACGACCAAAAGAGTCAGTCGAGATTACTTGGTGACGCCTGGGGCCATGCGTGATGCGTTGCACGGCTTAACCTTCTCAGCCGCCGCGAGTAGGAGAAATGGCGGGTCTGACTCTGAGCCAGAAACTCCAAGGCAAGAAGATCTCAGCAGCTGTAGGGAGAACACTCAAAACCCTAAAGAACCCTCAAGCGCACCTTGCCGGACGAAGTATGGTCAGTCTCTAGAGTGGTGTGGATTTTCGAGGTCCTGGGTCAAGACCTGGGCGTACGGGCCCATCGGAGGTTTAGGATGCAGAGCAGTTGCAGCGAGAACCCCTATAAAGAACAGTCGGGCATCCCCGCGAGCCCTACTAGCCCTAGCGCCAGACCACACCACACTCTGCAGCCTGCTTCTCAAGCTCCATCCTCGTCTTGTGGACCGCTGTTCGTAGCAGCGGCCGTTCCTTCGCCGGCAGTTGGGGGGATACTCCTTTCGCGCAGTTTGTGTGAGAACCCAAGAAGCTTCAACTCTGAACCATTCTGAGCCCTAAATCCCAAGCTCGATACCATATGCGCCGTACGCATCCGCACACCCTCATCTACATCTTTGTTTCAGGCCATGCTCGGCAAGCAGAGCAAGGCAGCATCCCCTTGGTGCAAGATCGACCTCACGGAGGAGGATGTGCAGCACACAATCTCGCTAAATTTGGGGTTTAGGGGGTCTGGCTCTGGAGCCCTGGGCAGCCTCGGGAACTCTGGCATACGCTGGCTGGCGATGTGGGTATTGCATGTGCTAGGCCTGGAGGAAAGGTGTCGACTGAGGGTCCAGCGTTTAGGGAAACTTGGTACCCTTTTCCCTTTTTTCGTGCAAGGTTCCCTTATAAAGTATCCAACCCCGAAACAGTTGAAGCTGCCATCTAATCAGACATGTCGCAGAGGAGCAGAAGCAGTGTGGTGCGAGCAGGACTGCCTGCAGTTGATTTGGAGGTTTGGGGTTTAGGGTTTAGGGCATTGCGCGGGTTTGGCCTCGTGGTTGGGACAGGTTGGAGACCTGAGTGAGGTGCCGAGGGTTCGCGTTCTGAGCAAGGACACCGCCACGCCCACAAGGGTCATAAGCTCCTCCGATGCTGAAGCCTTGCACTTCGCAGCCCTGAAGATCGAGATTCAAGCCCAACTACACTCCTGAATTAGGGTGGGGGTTTAGAGTTTAGGGTTTAGGATTTAGGGTTTAGGGGTTTAGGGGTTTAGGGGTTGTAAGGCCGAGCGCTCCTGAATCGCTGCCGGCAAGCAGGGGGCCCCAGAAGGGTTTAGGGTTTAGGGTTTAGGGTTCACAAGTAGTTAACGAGCCTCGGCGAGGGTTGCTAGATTTTCAGTCAACCATTCGCCCCGCCTCCTCCATTACGGAACCCGAACCCCCACTCTGTGGTTTAGTGTTGGGTTTGTTTTTGGTTTTTTAGGCTTACTAATCCAGACTTCCTACTTCTGAAAGGCTGGGGAAGCTCAAAAAGCCTGAGAAGCCTTGGGAAAGTAACGACAAGGTAAACAAGGTAAAAGAGTTAACTCAGCGCGAAACTACACAGACCAGATCACATGGTATTTTGGGAGGGGGCCCTCAGTTTTAAAAAGACATACGTTGCGTGGGAAATGTTTGGAGCCATTCCATCAGGTGGCAAATCGTCGCACCTTGTTTTGGAAACCGCGCGAAGCCGAAACACATGCCAGGATTTCAACATTCCCTGATATCAAGCGGGCAGTTGTTAGATTTGGGTCAACCATTCTCGTCGCCCAGTCTCCTGGCCTGTGTGTCTCATCCCCCCAGAGCATCCCACAAAGTCTCCCACCGATTGTCCTGGGAGTGTGGCCCAGCAGGCAACCGTGAAGAATCCCGCGGCGAAGTATCCTTGATAACCTCTCCGCAAGGGTAGGATGGCTACCACATCAGCTAGTTTTTTGGGGTGGGACTCTGTTAACAGATCAATTGTTCTTGCCGGCCTAGCAGCCTCCAAGAACACAAAGGCATGATAAGGCATGTGAGGTTCTATGGCCATGAATGATTCCAATGTCTTCAGGATCCCAAAGAAGTGAAACGCACCAGAAATCGCAAGCCCCAAACCCCAAACCCCAAACCCCAAACCCCAAACCCCAAACCCCCAACCCCCAACCCCCAACCCCCAACCCCCAACCCCAACCCCAAACCCCAAACCCCAAACCCCAAACCCCACCCGCTAAAGCTCCGGAAGCATTATTCACGTCAGCTTGAGAATCAGTACGAAGAACTTGGAGGAACTTGTTTGTTCTCTTATCTGCAGGGCTGGGTTCCGTGAGGATGGAAAACATTCTCGGGCCCAGATCTGGCTGGGCTCTGAGGTCCTCTCTGCTGACGGTTTCAGAGAGCGGGTTGCCGAAGTGGCGACACACACACACACAGACAGAGACACGATATTCACTTATGCACAAATGCCACTCATGAGCTTCTTTCCACTAGCTCCTGGTGGCCGTCCGGTTGGAAGTGATGAAGGCTGAGCACTGGCTTAGCCAGCTGCTTTCTGTACGTTGTGGCGGCTGATTTCTCTCGAACCAACCCCCGCCACAACCTCGACAGCCCCTCCTCAAAGCAAAGCCACGGGTGAGAGCGGTGGGAAAATCTTAATCACGACTCTGAGCCGCGTGGCTCGATGGGTATGAAGTGATCACTTTCCTTGATCACTACAGCAAGATTCTTGCAATGTTCATTCGTGTCCCTGCGTGCATGAATGCACTTCCCGACAAAACTCGCTTCAATCCCGAGACACCCCAGCTGCGGTTTGGGGTTTGGGGTTTGGGGTTTGGGGTGTGGGGTTTGGGGTTTGGGGGCGTTTTGGCTCTTGGGGGTGGGGCTCAGGGTTTGCGATTTCTGGTGCGTTTCCCCTCTTTAGGACCCTTGTTATGGGGCCAGCCTGGAGGCTTCAGCTTGCTTTACGTGCCTTGGGGTGTTCTTGCGATGAGCTTGCGAAGGACTGGAGACCCCAAAACCATCGAAGCTCAACATGGCGACAGACATTCCACCCGACACTGCCCCCCCCCCCGGGCAACGTAAACTGCGCAAAGCGGATTCATAAACATACCCGTACCCTCCGTCCCGCAAACTCTTGAAGTCCAAGACTTCGAATGAAACCCCTCACACCCCACGAAACGCTTGAAACCCTTGAAGGTCTAGACCCTCAGACGCATCCCCCCCTAAACCCAAAAACGAAAAACCCTACACCCCAAAACCTTGATCCAAGCAGCAAGGGAATAGGAAATGGCACCGCTTCTGGCGCATAAAACGAAGCCTCAGGATCCAAAGATCCTCTGGTGGGTGCGAAAGGCGCGCTTCTGCAGAAAGGGGAAGGGAGGGAGGGAGAGAGAGAGGGAGAGCGTAGAAGTAGAGCGAGGGAGGGCGAGCGAGAGAGAGAGAGAGAGAGAGAGAGAGAGAGCATGTCCGGGGCGGCCTCCTCTTTCGGGGGGGGGCCATGCGTGCAGAGAGAGAGAGAGAGAGAGAGAGAGAGAGAGAGAGAGAGAGAGAGAGAGAGAGAGAGAGCATGCGAGAAACATGTGGATTCCCAGGTACGCCCACAAGGGCGAGGGCAACTGCCTGCCAAAGGCTACCTGGATCTGGTCACGTGCGGGCCTCATTCCAGCCTTGCCGCCCTCCTCCCTCGCTACTCGTACCCGCCTGTACGAAGGAGCCTGGAGTTCTGGGACAAGGTGGAGGAGGCAGTCTGCGGTGACCGGGACCGTGGAGCGGTGGGTTGTGCGTCTTGCACATGCCTAGCGGGGGTTTATGGTTTTAACAGGATCTAAACCAATGGGAAGTCTAACACCGGACAAAAAACTTCGTCCCATCACCACTTTGACCAGGCCGGCGACTTGGAGGATGTGTTGTTTCCGGATGCATCGGCTGTCGACAGTGCCAAAAAGCTGAGCAATGCACCGTCCAGGGGTTTGCGCGTCGCATTCCTGGGCAAGTGTGAACCTGGAGTTCTGAACCCCAGCCCCAAACCCAGACCTGGCTACAACCCTGAAGTTCGGGTTGTCTGGTTCGGGTTGTCTGTGCATGTGCTCAGTTTCGTTGCCATATTCAGATTCAGCCCAAAGCGACAAGTCCCCAAACAACAGGATTTGCAGTCGCCGAAGACGTTTGCGCGAAGCTACGCCTGAGCCAACAGAAGTGCAAAACGCTTTCACCGCCCATCGTTTCGTTTTGCTTGGTATTGGTTGCGCTTCGTGACAGTTCCAGCCACATACGGCAGTTTTCTGCTATGCATTTTCATGAAATCCCAATACTCTTGCCAAACATCAGAGCTAAAGTTTGGGAGCAGTGTCGCATCCGATGGCATGGCGCTTTGTGCGCTCGGGACGCGTGAGCCTCAGCAGCAGCATGTTGCCATCCGTTGCATTGAGGGGTACTGTATTGGCTCTCTCCACAAATGCAATGTGAATTTGCGCCCCCCCTTTTTCTGGACTCTGTTTGTTGCCGATGTCACCCTAGGCTCGGTCAATCGAGTCCTAGATATGGGGCTTTTGGGCACAAAGGGCTTTAGCGATCTCGTGCAGATTGCCTCGAGTTCACGTTGATGGGGGTTTGCGCATGGCAGTTACCTTTCTCTTCAGCAAATGAGATTCCCTCCTTGCTGTAAAGCTTCAGCCTTAAGCCGGTCCGTGTAGTTCCTCGGGCATCCAAGCCTAGACCATGTACCTGAAGTCCATCAAAGCTTTAGGGCTTAGGGATTTCTGAGCATGCTCGATCCGCGTCCGCAATCGGCAGGCGGGGCGACATGGCGCCCGTGCTCAACTCTTTGAGGTGCAGCGCTGCAATTACAAACCTGAAGCCTTGATGATGCAATGCACCCAGAACCCTAAACTCGAAGCCCAAAGCCCTAAGCCCTAAGCACTGAGAAGTCCTAAGCCCGCCCAAAAGGCCGAGCTTCCCCTGCCCCCCACCCGTCCTTTTTTGGAGGTTTTTGCATTTTCACTTACAGGTTGAGGTGGGTTCCAGGTTTGCCTAAGCCCAAGATGCTACATGGCTACTTCTGGGTTTCCAGGTGGCCTGGGGCCATTTGGTGCTGTCTTGGGACAAAGCTTTGTGAACACTCACCCCGCGAACCCTGAACCCTATGAAGGCTGCAGCCCTGCTTCATCGGAAGTGGGCTTTCCAATCTTGACTCTTAAACCCCAAGCCAGCAGCAAGGATAATAGCTGTATGTGGATTGCAGGTGAGGAGATCTTGGGTTTCGCTCTAGCCCCAGCTGACAGACTTCCGACTCATACGGTTGAGGTTCAGGATGCTGTTTAGGTGGACTCTTGTTACCCTAAACAAACAGCCTATGTGTGATTAGCGGCACAGACTGTCGTGTATGAGGGCCTTTGGGTGCATCAATGCATATCCTGACGATTCTGTGCTTCCGGTTTTGTTTCGAGTTGCAGACAACCTTTGAAACTGGTATTGTCCGACGCTGAGTGACGGGTTTCGCTGCATCTGAGGCAACAGTAGCCGCCCGGCGTCAGACATGAAGCCTGGCTAGATGAACCCTTCGTTGCAAGGTTGTCGCCGCTGCACATTTGGAGTCGCAAATGGCAGGCTCGCTGACGTTGTCGCACGCGCCATGGAGGGCTTGCAAGTGCGCCATGCCACAAGACTTGTACACTGATGACAACATTATAATCTATGAATCGAGTTTATTGGTTTTGGCACATAGGAGCCCAGCAGAGTCCTTTTGGACGGGTCAAGTGCCCAAACTTTTTCACAAGCCTTGATTGTTCTTCACATTGTAGTGGCGATTCAGGTGGGATCATTGGCTTCATTGAGTTTCAGGAAACCAAAGGCGCAAAGGGGAAAGAAAGCGCCGAGCGCGGCCCTGTAGGGAAAAGCCTCCTCATAAGGGTACATGTTCGATAGCGGGTTTTGGGCTCTCTGGCAACCAGGTGCCTTACTACATCCCCCTGCAATGCAAGTTCCCTTTACATCACTCTGTAGTAGAACCGCAAAACCTTCTCCGGAAGTCCCCAGAACAATCCCAGCATGAAGTTCTTTTGCCGCGAAGGTGAGAAAGTGGATGTATCAGCATGAGCCAGGCCTGTCAGCCCCGGGGCTTCCGGCCCTCTTTGAACATGGTCGGCTGTTGGAAGTGCTTGAGCTTGGGGAGTTGGTCCTGGGCCTTTGAAGGCCCCTTACTTCTGGCCAAACGTTATTGCTCAAGAACTGTGCTTGGCCCAAGCGCACAAGCGCAGCTGCTTAAAACTGCTTACTTGCCGCGTGCGAGTGTGAGAGTCACCAAATCCCCAGTCTAAACCGCTCAAAGATCTCACAGCACTGGCAAGGCCTGTGAAGACAGGCCGCGGGAGCCTTGCGCCTCAGCACTGTGCAGAGGGCCTTCGCTTGAAAAGATGTCGAGTGTTTGCCCTTTTGGGTTCGTCGGGTCCAGGTCCCAGAGTTTGATGCCTTGGCTGGATTGAGTAGCGCTGTGGCCGTGCGGTCCGAACCGGCTGAAGACCTTACCTATGCTGTACGACATTGTTGTATTCATTTTTATTTCGTGCTGGCTTGCTTTGTAATCCGAGCTCCTGTTTAATTGGTGGGGGCCCCCCCCCCCCACAATAAGGAAAGCAGGGTTCCGCAATAGTTGGACCATGGCCCCGTATGGTTTCTCTATTAAAAAACAATAAGAACGTATTGAAAACAAGCCTTAGCAGAAGAAAAAAAGCTTTCCGAAAGGCAGAGTTTCAAAATTTGACAACCCCCCCAAAAATTTCTTTAAATGTGGAGGGTTTGGCCCATACGAAATCCATCCTAATGGAAAGTAGTCTTCCGGCGGGAATCCGGGCAAAAAAAATTTCTTTAAATATGGGGGGTTAAATGAAGCAGGAGCTCGGATTATAGAGCATCAGCCCATGAAGAGGGTTTGCATGAAAAAGCCACTGTGTTTGCAAAGCGGCTTCTCACCAACATTTTCTGAAGACCAACACTTGCCTTGTATGTAGTTGAGCCTTCCACGTTCATTCTAATGCATCTTGCATCCTACGCGCCTCTAGGGTTGAGGGTTGAGGGTTTTCGATAATGTGTGCAAGTGGATGTCTTACAGGATTTTTAGGTGCAGTGGCACAGCGGCAAACGTGTGCAGATGACTCATTCTTCAATACGTGGCCGTTTGATCCATGCCCCTCCAGCAAAGTTTGATCTTGAAAGCTTACCTTTTTGCGGGTGGTGTTTTGGAACAACAAGTTTGGTGCATGCATAGGAGTGCTATGTTTGCTTGCATGGTGCTTCGCTTTGTGACACAGCTCAAGCCCGGAGGGCTACCCGATAAGCCGCATTGTATGGAGCTGACACCATGTAAGGTTTGTGTTTTCCCCAGCCTTGACCCAACGTCATAAGCTTGTTCACGACCGCGCAGCCAACACAAGCCAAGCCAAGAGGGGTTCTATCTCACAGAGTTCACGGCAATGGTTGCCCATGGAACATCCCGGTTCCGAAGACAGGCCGTGTCCCCAAGTCGAGCTTTGAAGAATGCAGAGGGAACATAGTTCAGTACTGAGATGCAGCGTTTGTCATGTCAGGCATGTCTGCATATGTGCACCACCGCTGCAACTGTGGAACAGTGGATCCGATGCCCATGTGTGTGTCCTGCAGCTGTCTGACGTTGTGGGGTGAACTTGGCTCTCAGCAACTCGAAAGCAGCTTGCACCCGCAGTTGAAATTCCATGCCCATGTTGTAAAAAAGATGGGCGAATGTCATGAAGTCGACACCAGAACAGGTCATCCTGTAGTGGCTAGGGTGGACAGTGCTAGGTTGCGTATCCCATGTTCTGATGCATGGGATTCCAGCCTTCATGAACCCTTCAGCGCCTGCGAGTGAGGCTGAAATGTCGCAGGGTTGCTGTTGTCACGGAGCCTCATGTATCCAAGCAGTCGACATGCTGACATGCCGGTGCAGGCTCTACTGATCAGCCTGGAGGACATTCTGCGTCCTGGACCTAGCACACGGTGGACTTCCATGTCAATTCAGATTGCGAATAAGCGGTCTGAGCAGGCGTTCAGCAGTACTGCTTATGTCGCCACGAACTGGGAATGAGGTCACAGGCATGAAAAACTGGAAGCGAACCTCAGGCTCCCGGATGCGCAGTGCCAGAGTGAGAGTGATTCCAGAGATATGCATGTTGAGACAGAGGTTCGACTATTGTTTCTTGCAAACCTGTAGCTGCGGCTGTGTCAAGGGCTTGCATTTCTTCATGCCCCATGAAGTTTTGAAAGCTCCTGTTAGGACGCTTTGCTTGTGACCGAGCCTGGTTCAGCCAGGACAGTTCTGGAACGCCAAGAGTTCCAGATGCAGCAGCTGCTTGGGTCAGTGACCAGCCCGGGAGCCTGGCCGGTGTTCCATCGGAGGTAAATAGCAACGAGTGTCATTGTGTGTTTTGATTCTGAGGGTGTGAGGCCTCACCAGTTCCATGTCTTAGGCACCATGCACTGACATTCCACAGCCGCATGACGATACCTCAACCCGGCAATCGTTCCTGCATGATTGCGCCTTTGTAGGAACCAAGCCGCAGTTTTGCGTTCAGTGTTCGACTTTAAGTCTTCAGCTGCCTGTGACGTGGGAAGCCAGTGCCTCTTGTGCGACTGACTCTAGTCTGGGTTGGTACTCCGAGATCTTGCCTTGCCTGATGCTGAGGTTTGTCTGCGAGCTTGATGGGCGCGAACCTGGCCGAGGAGGGGAGTTGGAGCTTGCCGGCCTTGGGCTCAGCCACAACCAAATACCTCCATGTCCACTGGGCAGAAACGCTGAGGTTGATACCATGCCATTGGCATCACTCCAGTTTACGGACGAAGCGGTGTGGCTGGCGTGTTTCCCGTCGTGTCTGGCACGAATCTGGGCGCGTGTGGGGGGAGACCGGAGGCCCGTGACATTGCAGGTGCCTTCAGAGAAGGCTACTCCTCCTGCTACGCCCCGCGCGACGCAAGAATTGCTTGTTCATCCCGCGAGTCGGCTGCACTGAACGCCTGCCGAGTTCTCTTGCTCGTAGCCACAAGTCCAAAAGATCCCTCACAACCGCAGATAATTTCTCGCTGTTCGTCCCTAGCTGCGCAAGGTAGATGTCTTCCTGAACCTGTTCCCGATTTGAAGTGTCATGAAGTGTCTCCCAAATATATCCTGCTGCCTCTCCACCTTCAAGCCCAGGAGCTGTGTGATCCCCCTGTGAGCAACGCCGTGTCCGAGGGTTCCCTAGGCCAGGGTGCACAGGGGCCAGGTTTGTCCGGGGTTAGCTTGGCCCCCGTCGGGCATTGGAGGTTCAGGAAGCTGTGCACATCGGATGGAGAGCAGGTGAAGGTCGTGGCGATTTCCAGCTGGCGAAGTCAAGGCGCGGTGCAGCCAGGCCCGAGGAACTCTCTTCTCTGAACTCTTGTCCCAGCATGCAGGACTGGTCAGAGTATGACACGCAGCACGGTGCGAACCATAGCATCCGGGCAGCATGCAGGAACAAAGGGGCTGCAAAGGAGAAGGCATGACAGCCATGTTGAGTGTTCCATGCAAGCCGAACAGCTGCCATGCATTGACCTGGTGCCATCCCAGGATTTGCCGAAGCATTCTCTTCAACTTCAAGCCCGAATTTTGTTGAGTGCCTCGACGAGCACAGAACTGTCAATGAGGTAGGTTGATGCCTATGGAAATCTTCCTCGACCGGCCATGTTTCAGAAACACCTTGTAAATGCCATGCCCCATTCTGCCAAGACCATCCGGCGACCGAAATCTTTGTGGCCGCCATCACCTGCCTCAGCGCTGTTATGGTGGGCGTGCAAGCAGCTTGGAGTTGATCCCACAGGGTTTTAGGTGGCTTGGTTTGTCGGATGGGACGTGGGAAGATGGTCATGGGCTTCGATGCATGGCCATATTTTTTGCGTAGAAAGAGAAGCAAAAGAAAGTATGGGTCATTGGCGTAAAGGGCCGTAGGGTTTTAGGATGAAGGGAGCTTGCCATGTGGACAGCTTGGCTTCGTGCCATCAGGTCAACGAAGCTGCTGCACATGCGCACATTCCGGAGCACGAATCGCCCGCGTACTTCAACATTGTGAACCACGTGCCTTGTCCTTTTTAAACAAGCGGGAGATCCTAGCCCAGACAACACCAAGCAGTCCCCGAACCGTCTGACGAACCTCATCGGTCCCCGATCGGTCCCCGTTTACGGATACACCAAAAGTCAGAAGAGGATCCAACCCTCCAGGGCATCGTGATAATCGCCCATTCAGGCGCTGACTTTGTGCTTTCTCGTGGAGCAGCTCGCAGCAAAGTGTGTGCTACACGGGCTGTTGTGCTCTTGGTGAGTCCTGCCTGCTGGAAAGTGCGGTGTAGAAGTAAACACGTGGCAAACTCTCTGAATTGTTGGTGCCTTGATCTTCGACCAGGCTTCTTGCGCGGATATTTGCATATGGGAGAGAATTCGTCTTGTCCGAAGATCGTGGTTGGAATCTTCTTGATTGCGTGATTGCCGCGCCCTGAGATACACCTGCCGCGTTAATGTTAATGGACTGCAGGCCCCCCCCCCTCCCTCCCACAAGATAACCCCACCCTTCCGCTGTGCTTCATGGTGGGCTTTGGGGGTTTCCACCCTGCGGTTCATGGTCTGTGGTTCATGGTGGGATTGGGGTTTAGGGTTAGGCTGCAGGGTTTTGGGTTTTCACTCTGCTCTCTGTGGTTCAAGGAGGGTTTAGAGTTTAGGATGAATTGAGGGTTCAGGGTTTACGGTTGAGGTGTAGATTCAAGGTTTCTCCTCTTTTTTCAACGGTTCGTTGGTGGGTTTTCTGTTCAGGGTTTTGGGGTCAGCTTAAGGCGGTTCATGGCGGGGCTTAGGGTCTAGGGTTTAGGGCTTCGTGTTCAGGGTTGAGGGTTTAGGGTTGTGGTTTCCCTCTCCCCCCTCGAGGTGGTTTTGGGGTGAACGGGTTGGGGCGGGGTGCGTGATATCATGGGAGCGGTGGAAGGGGGGGTCGAGAACGCCGAGTGCGGTGTGATCATTCTTGGGAAAGGGCCCCATTCAGGTGGCATTCCTTCAATCGTAATTAGATGCCTCGGCGCCAGGGGAGTATGAGGGATGTGGTGCGAGGAATCGTCGAGACTCATGCGTGCCTTGAACCGCTATGTTGAGACCCAGAAACCCTACCACTGTGAGCGCTATGAGCATCCAAGGTCGCTTGCGCTTTGATCGAGTTCGTCTTGGACGTCGTGGACGCCTTCACCACCAACCTGCGACGCCAGTCTGTTTCTTCGTTTGAGTTCTTTTTGGGCCAGAGACATGAAAGTATGCTGAGGATCGTACGGTTTCAAAGCTGTTGATTCTCACCCTGGCCCCTGGCCATTCCCTCACCCAAACATGGCTTCCTCAGCAGCTTCTCATGGCCCAAGGAAGTGAATCCAGCACCGATCTCTCCATCATGAAAGCCATGCGGGTCGTGCGGATCTTGCGGCTGGTTCGTGTGGTCCGGGTGACTCTGCCTGCACTGAAGATCCCCTCTCTTCTCTCTCCCCCTCTCTTTTCTCTCTCTCCTCTCTCTCTCTCTCTTCTCTCTCTCGTCTCTCTCTCCCTCTCTCCGTGTCTCTCTCTCTCTCTGTCTGTGTTCCCGTCTAATATCTCTCCTGTCTCGCTTCTCTCTCTCTCTCTCTTTTCTTTCTTTCTTTCTCTCTCTCTCTCTCTCTCGCTCTTTCGCTCTTTCTGTCTGTATCTTATATTTTTCATTGTCCTTTGGTTGAAGATGCATGCATTCACTGTATAGACATATATGGAGCTGCAGCAACGCTGGACATTACCATGTTTGATCTGCAATCGGGGAAGCTGTTCGTCGCGTCAAGGTTCACCAATATCAAGGACCCTAGTGCTTCCCTATGTCTCTGAGGTGTGGGTGCAGCTTCTAACGTACTAGCAGGAGCCATCGCAAGCCGCCACCAGCCACACGGGGCAGCTCCCGACAACTTAGGTTGTGCGCTTCTTCCGGGCACTCCGAGTTCTCATTGCGTCGATTCTCCACACCTTGAGGCATCTTCGAGTGTTGTCGAGCTGGCAGTAGGTGAATAGCTCTTTGCAGGACCTCCTGATTGAATAGCCTTTCTGAGCTGCCTCTTCCTGGTTGGCAGTGTTAGTGTCAGCATGAGGTTCATTCATGGCCGTTAGACACACGCCCATGTCGTTGCAGTTCCGCCGTGGTGGCAGGTCTGTGATGTGGGCATTGATTCTGCTGTTCCTCATCATGTGGCGGCCCCAGTGTCGTGCATCAGTCCCAACAAGAGCTGGTATCTGGTAGATCCAGCCACCTTCGATCTGTTCTCCGGCTCGATCTCTCAGGTATACATTCGGCATCCTGTTCACACATGCCTACACCGAATACGCTTCAACTCATGGGGGCCTGCACGGATCGATGACTTGCGCGGAACCATCTACCCTTTGCGACATGAAAACCTACTTCGGATCAGTGCTCGTGCGGCTGGGCTGCATACTCTTAGTCCACAGATGAGCACAAGAATCGTGAGTGCCAGTCTGCTGAGATTTGGGCGAGGTCCATCTTGATTTTGTTTGCGGCCATCAGTGATGGCATCAGCTGGATCGCTCTGATCAACCCCTTGTGGGAAGCCAGTGGGGGCTCTGGTGTGTGGCTCTTGCTGCTGCCTGTCTCAGGTTGTACTTTTGCGCAAGTCGAATAAGATTATTGCAACTCCCCATCCCTCGAAAAGATGATGCAGACAGAACAGAGCAAGAACACATTCATTGCCAAGGGGTCGAAGCACAATAAATCCCGAACAGGCACGGAATCAAACATAAAAGTACAGAAGGACTCAGAAATAAATAGCTAGATGGATAGATAGATGACCGAACATTTATTCTGTACATGTTTATGTATTCTCTTAGGACTGTATCACTTGTGTCTTCCTCACTCATCACTGATCTTCGACATATGGACGTGCCAATGAAAAGCGAGGTCTGTGCGCTGCTCAGCCAATGAAGTCTTCTACGGTCTGGTCGGATTCCCGATTTGACATTCCCTCCCTGTAGACAACAGCTCCAGTAAAACAGTCCCTCTCCAGGTCGTTCGGGGTTGCTCGCAAAACATGACCAAGCCACTTAAGTTCTGCCCTGTGAATGTTGTGTGAACGCGGGCTGCGCGGCCAGCGATCGCGCACCTGTGTTGGTGACGGTGGCCTATCGCGGGTTGTCTATGAGAACTTTGGTGTAGTAGGTGCTGGGGATGCGCTGGATTTCCGCAGGGCCCGTGCAAATCGGCTGCGGTGAGGACAGGCGCTTCCATGCCGTACTCAAGCATGGGCACAATCGCCGCATTGTAGATGCGGAGTTTCCAGCAAACACTCCGCTGCGTTGCAACACTGTGCTAAAAGACTGTTCTCGAAGGCTCAATAGTTGCACTGTGGACAAAGGCACGAAGGTGCAGGGATGCAGAAACGTAAAGGCAATTGTGTTCAAACATGCTACTTGTAAGTTTCACACGCGCTGACTCCTCCCCCTCAGTACCCGTGCGCATGTTTGTAGCTTCACAGGCCGAGCTAATCACGCAGATTAAAAAAGGTTGCCTACGTGCAAAAAACTCCTCCGTTGTACCTGTTACATGGACACGTTCTCACTGTGAACGTGCTGTTTTTTGCTTCGAACAGCAACAACGACAACAACGGCGACAACAACGACGACAACAACAACAACAGCAGCAGCAACAGCAGCAGCAACAACAACAACAGCAACAACAACAACAACAACAACAACAACAACAACAACAACAACAACAACAACAACAACAACAACAACAACAACAACAACAACAACAACAACAACGTTCGGACGTGCCGTATACGCGCGCGCGATGGGAACACACGCAAATTAAATATAGTTGTTTTTTCTTTTTTGGGGAATGCGTTTCGCGTGGCCTGCGTGGTACAAACGCCAATTGAACGGTTGCATAGATTTCGAATTTTCTGCTGCATGTTTTTCGGGGGTGAGGGGGTTAGATATTGTCTCTCTTTCGGAAAAAAGCGTGCGTTTCGCGTGGGAGGTCCTGCGCATGGAATTATCGTTTTGTCCCGAAAGCATGGAGGGTTTTTCAGCGGAGGTGGTCGTCGTTAAAAAGTGTCGTTATATGGATGACGTGATGGTGTGATGGCTTTGATAGATTGCGTGGCGTGATGGATTGATGGAGTTCGTGGCGTGATGGATTTTGATGGATTTGGTGGGTTTTCCCACGAGGTAGGGTTGGCGGGAGCCGCCGCACTTCGTTATATAAAGTGCAAAAAGGCGAACCCTCTGCGTGTTTTGGCGTTGTCGAAACCAAAAACGAGGACCCTCTGCGTGTGCGTGGGGTGTCGTGATCGCGCGAACGACAACCCTCTGCGTGTTTCGGCATTGTCGAAACGCAAAAAAGATGCCCCTCTGCGTGTTCTTGGCATGTCGTGATCGCACGAACGACAAGCCTCTGCGTGTTTCGGGACACGCAAAGACGATGACCCTCTGCGTGGTCCCGGCGTGTCGTGATCACACGAACGACAAGCCTCTGCGTGTTTTGGCGTCGTCGAAACGCAAGAAAGATGACCCTCTGCGTGTTCTTGGCGTGTCGTGATCGCACGAACGACAAGCCTCTGCGTGTTTCGGCGTTGTCGAAACGCAAGAAAGACGACCCTCTGCGTGGTCCCGGCGTGTCGTGATCGCACGAACGACAACCCTCTGCGTGTTTCGGCGTTGTCGAAACGCAAGAACGATGACCCTCTGCGTGTGTGCGGCGTGTCGTGATCGCGCGAAGAACAACCCTCTGCGTGTTTTGGCGTTGTCGGAACGCAAAAAAGATGACCCTCTGCCTGTGTGCGGCGTGTCGTGATCGCACGAACGACAAGCCTCTGCGTGTTTCGGCGTTGTCGAAACGCAAAAACGTTGCTGAGCCGTGGTTGCTTCTTTGGCCGTTTCAAGATTGTGCTGCTAGCTTCGTCCGTCTAACAGCTGCCCTAATCCGTGACGTGAACGATGCCGCCCCTGCCAACTTTTAACCGCGCGATCTTCTACGTTGGCTTGACGGCCGAACAATCCGAGTAACTGTTGCAGGGTCGTCGGCCTTTGTGACATTGAAACTTGGAGCTTGTGGTGTGAACCGATCCAACAAGAGCCTTTGCTTTGCTGCAATTCTTATTCGTGTTGAGGCAGACTTCGTAGGGCATGTTGCGCGGTACTTGAGCTCGGCGCTTGGTCGCAAGGATTTGCTGCGAGCTGTCGAGTGTGGCAAGCGCGCTTGCCGCCCGAAGACCACGTTCGCTGGCAGATCATCTCTTGAGCCCCGTGCCGAAGCAGGTCGAGACAAAAGACTAGCCATAGAGCTTATCGCTGTAAGGCAGGCGCTATGGACAGAAGATGAAGAGTTGACGTCAGTCGCCTATACGCCGCGTGGCGCGCTATGATCATGGATTCCAACACATCTACATTTTGCAGACGCTCTTACCAAATCCATGAAGCCACTATTGTTGAACAAAGTTCTAGACGACAACGCTGCGAAGTTGCAGGACCCGGCCTAAGTCGGAGAAATTACAATCGTTTAACGAATGTCGCTACCTGTGAAGTCATGGAGAGCTCAACGATTGGTACAATTGAGCAAAGGGACGACAATCTCACATGCTTCGTGGTTTGTTATCGTGATGGCTACGGACGTTGGAAAGGTTCAATCTTTCTCTTACTCATACAGTGGCTACGGAGAACCCCGCTACAGTGTAGCGCCACAATATGGCACGAAATGAGTACCCCACGAAGGTGGGAGGAATAATGACAAGAATATACTACGACGTGTTTAAATACTCTGTCCTCGTTACCAAGGAGTTGATGTGACTCGGAGATAAGACGGGTGTGAAAATCTGCTTGTTTTACTCCCTGTATAGTGTAGCCGGGGTCACATCTCCTTACCTTAGTACCCCAAGGACACCCTCTTAATACAAGGGAAGTAGTCCAAGAACGTTCTTTTGGGTTTGTGTCTTAGTAATCCTTTGACTCCGCAGGCCTTGGACCCCAGTGCCATCAGAGCCCGAAAAGTGCTACGCAGTTCCCGCCCACAAGCGATCCTTCAAAACCCTAAGCCGGAAATGACCCCCCCCCCCTACCCCCAGCCTACCTGGCCTACGTGACCCCTTTGTTGCTTGCTATTGAAGGTTTGAAGCATGCAGGATGGTGGGAATTCTGGGCGACAGCCCTAAACCCAAAAAGGCAGTGGTTTGGGTGGTGGCCTGTGAAAGCTCACAGCAGGTGGGGAGAAAAGGAACCAGCACCACTGACAATTGTTGGGCTGCGTTGAAATCAAAGCCTTCCAGCCCGCTCATGGCGCCCAAGGGGGATCATAGACTGCGAATAGGTATAAGTTCTAAGGATTATTGCAACTCCATCCCTTGAACAGATGATGCAGACAGAAAAGAGCAAATACCGAACAGGAATGGATCAAAAAACAAAGTACATAAGGACTCAGAAATCAATAGCTAGATGGATAGATAAATGAGCGAACATTTAATTCTTTCCTATAGATATACCTACATATGCATTCTTTTTGGGCTGTATGCCCCTGTTTCTTCATCACACATCAATGATCTTCGACATTTTGAAACTTACAAGTAGCATGTTTGAACTCAATGGCATTATGCCTTTTTCCATCCCTGCACCTTTGTACCTTGTCCACACTTCAACATTGTTTGCTGGAAACTCCGCATCTACAATGCGGCGATTGTGCCCATGCCTGAGTACGGCATGGAAGCGGCTGTCCGCACCACAGCCGATTGCACAGGAATCCAGTGCCACCTACTACACCAAAGTTCTCATAAAAAAAAACACGCGACAGGCCACCGTCACCAACACAGGTGTGCGATCGCTGGCAGCGCAGCCCGCATTCACACTACATTCACAGGGCACAGCTTGAGCTGTTTGGTCATGTTTTGCGAGCAACCCCGGACTGTTTTACTGGAGCTGTTGTCTGCAGTGTCAAATCGGGAATCCGACCAGGCCGTAGAAGACTTCATTGGCTGAGCAGTGCATAGACCTCGCTTTTCATTGGCCGCCCATAAGTCACGCGCTGACTCATTACCCGTACGCATGTTTTTAACCTTCACAGGCTGGCAGCTACTCGCACAAGTTGGGTTGCCTGCGTGCAAACAGTTCCTCCGTAGTACCTTTTAAATGGACACATTCTCACTGTGAAAGTGTCTTCTCTGCTTCGGATGTATCCTTCCATAGGGCCGCCCCAAGAAGGAATATTAGACAAGTTTGGCAAATGGCGGGGCCCCCAAAGTTTGGTGTTGAACCAAACAGGTAAGGGGAACGGAATACGAATGAATTTTGGACAAGTTGACAGCTTGGGAGCTTCGACGTGCTGTGGTCGCTTGTGCATAATCTGTTGTGCATAATCTGCCGTCTCTGAACTTGAAGGTTTCTAGTGTACATTGCTCTGGTGGAGTTCGCTGTGCTCAATGTGGCGACTTGGTCAAGAAGTTCTTTGCGCGAAGACGCAAGTTTGATGTGCCCAATGTTGCATCCTTGTCGGCCCAGTAGATTCCTTGCCAATATGTTAAATTGTTTCGGGTTTGAAACAATTGATGCAGTGTTGGCACCGGAACAAACTTGGCGGGCTTTGTTCAGTGCATGTCGAGTTACTTAGTTAGTTGGTTTGTTAGGCACCCGAACAAAGTTAGTTAGCGCGCCCCGCCCCAGGTAACTGGAGTGTTTTGTCAAAATGCCATCGAATCCGCATCTTTGGATCAGGACTGTGCCGTTGCTATGTGACTCCGAATCCTCCTATAAAGTAGAAAGTGTATACAAGCTATCATGCGCAATCATTATGTGGGGGTTTACGAAAATAGGGGACCCCTAATATGGACCCCAAAATAGTAGGATCCCCTTATAATCAGGTCCCCAATCAGGTACCCCTATTGTCGTAAACCCCCATGTGGAACTGTAAAGGCAAAATTGCTTGATTCTTTCACAAGAACAGGTGCTCCTTCTGCAGGCAGGGCCGTGCTTCATGTTTGGATGTGGCATTGCAGGAGATGGTCATCGAGACGCAGCTTAAGCTGGGCTCTTACCGAAGAGTAGATCGTATGTTCATAGCTTGGGAAATGTGCGCAGCCCTTAAACAAGTGTGCAAGCAGAGTCTTTTTGACGGGCGCATGCGTATGAATCAAGGTCAAAGCAACTGTACACAGACCAAGTTTGCGACCTGTTCCATCTCATGGACGAGGCGGAATGCACATTCAGCCCTGAGCATGTGTGTGGTCACATTTCAACTTTGCAGCCACATATCGTGTGGATGGAACATAGTGTCAGAGACTTTTTCCATGTTGTTTGCAATCGAAGCTTGTGGCGCCATGCTTTACTGTGTTGTGGCCACACTCGTATCCATGCTGCAAGGGGCAGAAGGGCGAACTCACTGCCACAGCCTTCGAACAACACATCAACGATCCTCAGGCAGGGCGCAGCTAGGAGCAAGCATCGTCATCGCTGCTCGATCCACAGTGCAGGTTGCCGCGTATTTCCGCGCTCTGGACATGGACTTGAACAATGTGTGGAAGCCTTGTAGCTGCAATGAGATGAGCACTGCGTTCTAGTCTTGCCGAGTTTGTTGGTTTCCTGGTTGAGATCTTAATGAGTCCATCCAACTTGTGGTGCAATCGAACAGCTCCATTCTAAGGCTTTTCACCTTGCTTGACCCAGACGCTTGGCAAGCCAGGGAAGGGCAATGAAGGGCATCCATGGCGGGGTTTAAGCTTACGTCCCAGACCCTCAGCCTAAGCCACGCCTGTGGCAGCTCTCGCAGTAAGGATGGCAGTGGCACTATCGACCTTCAAGAGTTTGTGGAAGGCCCACTTGTGCTTTTGGGTTCAGGGTGTTTGTTGGAGTTTAGGGTTTGGAGCTGTTGCATTGCACTGTAGCACTAAGAGGCAGCGAGAGGAACGAGATTCATAGTGCTTGTTGTGTCCAAGGACACGTTGCATCCTTCCTGCTTTACTGTCGGTCATGCTGCTCGGTCGTACTCTGCTTGCCGAGTCCGCAAAATCTAAACAATAGACCGCTGCAACAGGTTGCTTAAAACTACGAGGGCCTGCCACGCGACTGGATATGGAGCCTCTTGGCGATGCGGAAGTGCATCATGGAGTTTTGCTCGCTTGTCGTTTGCTTTGACGATCTTGTTGTGGGGTCAGGGGATCTTGTGGACCTAAAGGCCAGTCCTCGTGGGTGTGATGCTCGTTTTCGGTGCTTTCAACACTTCAGCATCTCCAGCTTCGTCTTTGCCTGAACCATCCTGAGACCTGTTGCATCACTATTGTCAAATGTCAGATGTGACATCTTTTTTGGCCCCGGTTTCAAAGCTCCGCATCTGCGCCCCTGTGCCGCCCGCTAGCTCTTGTGCGCTCCGCTACCTAGTTAGGGTTTAGGGTTTAGTCAGCTCTTGCGGCATCATTGTGGTATACCCTCTCAGCACTTGCTTTGTGGTTGCATGTGATGGTAGTTTTGAGCGAGGCTCGTTCTCAGCGTCGCAAGGCCGCCTGTCATTCTCGACTTCCTTAGTTGCGAGAGTGGATGAGAGTGGTACAAGGATGCTGGTAGCTTCGAAGCTGGTCCGTTTGTGCGTTGCTGGAGCTCCAGTTTGCGAATTTTGCTTCGGGTAAGCTTCACGCTAGAGAGAGGGCTTTGGCTGTGAGATATCTGTTGCATATGTCGGACGAGGCGATGGCTGTGGGTTCTTGGCCCCGCCCTGTGCTGTCCTGGTAGCACTAGCCACCAGTCTTCGTGGCGCAGGTCTTCAGCGAAGCGCCAGAATCAGCTCATGACAAAGCTGGAGCGATTCAGTGTTTGCAGCTGAGTGGTTGCTGTGCAAAACACAGGCGTGAAGGCTCTTCCTGAGCGCTCTGACGCTTGAAGACCCAAACTCCAGACTCTACAAAGGCTTCAAGGCACGAATTGCAGCACTTTAAGCTAAGAGCTGTAGCATGGCATACCCCCCCCCCTGTCTCTCTGAAGCCTGGAAGCAAGCAAGAAGCCCAAACCCGAAACCCACAGCCTGGACTTTACGTCGACAGAGCGCGAGGTCGCAGTGTCTCTCCATAACATTGCGATATATACATATATATATATATATATAGATAGATAGAAGATAATGATTATGAAAATGACAATGATATTGATAACTATAATGATAATGGGTTCAGTGCTTCAAGAAGGCTGCTAACTGGGCTTCGGCGACGTGCAGCTGTACAACGTAGTCACGACCAGTTTAGGAGTAGGGCAAAGCAACTGTTTCCGTACTACTATTTGAAGTAGAAGTTTGAGAAGTTGCTTAGCCAATCGTCGTAGCAGGAGAAGGAATGGGATCACGACTTGGAGATTGGGTCGGTATAAGGATATATGGCAGTAACGGTGGCCTTGTGAGGATCAGGGCATCAGCATCAGAAGAGACGCCACCAGTAGCGATAGTAGCTCCTGGCGGCAGCACCTTCAACTCCTCTTCTTTCTCCTGCTTCTCTGGTATCTGCTGATGATGTCACGTGTTTCTTCAAGTTTTGGTGAGGAGAAGCTGGAGAAGCAGATGCGCCACCGCCAGCCTTCCATTGCAAGCCAGTGTCAGGCCGCTTCCGGAGGCGAAGGCGGTGATCTGACGATTGTGTTGCTATGGTATGCCTTTTTGAGGGGTTGTTAAGAATCATGGTCCCTAGTCATCATTCAGAATTGAAGCCCCAGTTCCCAACAGCTCCAATGTACCGCGTGCTCTTTGTGGCAGTTGAAGCTTTGCTTTTGTTGCCCGTCGAGCACTGATGGACAGATGTGCCATGAATTACCATGACAATGTCTGTGCCCTAGCAGGTATCAGCTTTTGATGAGGGGCATCAATCGTGCAGTTTTTCCTTCACAAGTAGGGTCATGTTTGGGAGCTTCCTAAAAAGGAACTCTCAAACTAGAGACTCTTCGTATCATTCTCGTCAGTCCCAAAGGCAACACGAAGTGTTGCTCGGTTCCTTTTGACAGCTAGCTTCGCCGCAACTTGTGGATGCTGAACTGCAGCAAGTTTAACAGAGCCCTCAGCTCCAAAAAGCGCCGCGCCTTGAACTCCATCTTGGCATTCAAACGCTGTGTGATGACCGTCAGAGCTACCCCGTAGCTTTTGCTGCGATGGAGGCACGGGCTCTCTTTCTCGTCCTCCTCGTCCTCGGCCAGGAGGTGCGGGGCGCAGTGTAACGTGAAGCGCTTCAACATGGCTCAACCTGCCTCAACCAGCACAGGGTTCGGGGCGCAGGGGCCCTGAGGAGCCCAAGGAAGCTCAACGAGCCGTCGGAACCTGGCCCGATGTAGAGAACCCCGAAGCCGTTTGCTTTTGCGTGGTGCCCGCTCGTAACAGGCCTGTTGGCTCTTGCATCGGGACACTGCTCTGCAACCTCCCTGTGATGACAACTGAAGCTTCTGACACCTCTAATCGGAGGGTCCATTGCTGGCCCGATGCGAAAGGACAGTTATCCCTGACTGATGGAGGTTGTGGACTCGTGCTGCGGGGGTTGTCCTTGTGAGAATTTTTGCAGGCCTGCCATGCCCAGTGACCTTTACGTAAGCGAGTGGGCCAGAAATGCCACCTGCCCCACTGATCTCACACGTCGGCCCCAACTTCTGCGAGAATAGGATGTGCTGCTCATCGAGTCGTCTTATGATCCTGCCATGCAGTGACCAAACTGTGCCTCTTGCTGAGGCTTTTGCCGTACGTAGGTGCCGCGTTGAATTTTCCAGAGTGACTCTCGCAGAAGCGTTCCTTTCTCCGTTGAAGCAGCTTGTTGAGTACGATCCTTCCATTCAACCTCTACAGCAGTGTGCGAGATGTGGCTGCTCCGTGTTCGGAACTGTTGCGTCTTCCATGTTCTCGAAGATTTCCCTTTGCTGCGTTGGGCGCCCCTTATGGTTTGAGTGGGACCCTAAGAATGAGGACACCCAAAAGGTGTCTGTTGACGCTACAAGCCATTGCTTGAGTTGCGCAGTGCGCCCATCGTTGCATGTTTGTACGTTTGTGTGTTGGAAGATGAAAGGGGACAGCCTACAGCTTGCTTGCCCACGTGTCCAATTTGCAGTCAAAGTTTTCACTTGACACTTTGCTTTCAGATTCTGTATTTATTCGATGGGATAGTCGTCAGTGTCAGTCTTATGGCCCTCATACAAGGGGGGCTCCTGCCATGAAAATCAGTGTCGCTCCATCATCATGAATTTGCATGGTGGCGGTCCAGCCAGGTTTTTCCACGCTTGTGGTCTTGACGACATTTGACGACATTGATCCATCCTGGCCCCTGAACCTTGCAACCACCGTAATCCCTATCCCGGAATTGGGGAATGGATCTCTACAGTACGTACAGTCCTGTTTTGCCCCTCCTCCCACCCCCGCTGGCTCCCCCTCTCCCTCTCGCTCTCTAGACAAAAGCGCGAAGATGCTGAGATGATGTGATCAGATATGCGTCCCTTGTTTGATTGTGTGACTTGCGCACCTAGTTGTGGTCAGTTCCAGACTTTCGCGTGTGTTCTTGAATCTAGGTGCAAGTAAGAATCCGCTGACTTGGCCCAGGCACAGGTGGTGGCTTCGGCTTTCAGCAATGCATCTGCCCCAGGGTACCGCAATTTTCCCCACACAGAAATATCCCAAAGGCCCGTGAACAGCAGATCACTGACCCCATGCGTCTGGAGCAGAGCCGCAGAAGAGGACACACTAGAGTTGCCAAAAGTTGGCGCAAGCTTGACATCATCACGAATTGCTCAACCTGAAGCCCTAAGTGGAAACAGAGACGGACTGAGACGGATGTCAGCAGACGCCTCTTCTCCTTAAGAGAATTCAGCCCCGGGTGCATACGATGTCATGGGAAGGGCACAGGGTCAACAACAGCTTTACGAACCTTCTAGGATGCAACCCGCAAATCCGTATGCCTGTATGTAGTCTCGTAGGACCAGTTCTCAAAGCTAGGATCCTGTCGGGTATCCAACATGTGAAGGGCCTTGTAGCAGCAGGGACCCCAAAAAGGGACTATACTTTCAAGAACTGACGTGACCTGAGGCCAGCGCCTCCACAAACCTCACCGAGGGTCTCAGGCCCAATGCTCAAATGGAGTCGAGCTTTGACGGTCTGATGGCTTTGTTCACGTTTCTGTGGCGTTTGGCCAACATGCTGTGCCGCCTGCGCCACAAGCCCAAGCTTGGCGTTGTGAGTGACTTGAGGCTGTGGGCGCATTGGGTGCTCGTGTTTGTCTTCATTGCAGGGGGGTGGGTGGGTGGTGGGGGGAGGGTGGGGGGGTGGAGACCTTGAGTTAAGTTCCAAAATGCGCCTGAACACGAGTCAACAACCCCAAAGCCCGAACCTCTCTGGCTGAAGCCCCTGAAGCCCCCTGAAGCCCCCTGAAGCCCCCTGAAGCCCCTGAAGCCCTTGATTAAGCCCTTGAAGCCCCCTTAAGGCCAGTGAAGTTCTTAAGAGGTCTGCGCTCTTTGCGAAGCCCCGGGAGTCGACTCTCCGCTCCGGGCAGAGGCAGGGGGGCCTAACCATGTTTCTTGCCTTGGAGTTGGGAGTTTAGGGGTGTGTTCTTGTTGGCTTTTAAGGGGTGTTCAAGTTGCCTTTTGGTTGCCCGGAAGGTTGTGGGCGTTGTTGGGATTTGTGCTATTCTGGCAGGAGTCTGGGAGTTTGGGGGGCTGATTTTGGGTTTTGGGTTGGTGGTCCGGGTCCAGGAAGTCCAGCAGTTTAGGGGTCCGACTTTGTTTTGTCGGGGAGAAGTGTGGGGTTGAGGTTCGCAGAGAGAGTAGGGGTTTATTAAATCATGGAACCTCTTTCTGAAGAGTATGCGGCATTGAAGAATCATGGGCCCTGCTAGGAGCCCGAAGATCCCCCGCACTCGCACTGGAACCCTGAAACCTGCAGCCCCTGGCAGTCTCTTGCAGGCATGCTCGCCGGCTTCTGGTTGCCTTAGGTGCAGATTGGCAGTGGTGCGGACTCCAGCTTCGCAAGGGGGGTTTCAGAGTTTGGGGTTCAGATTTTGGGTCTTGGGCCTTCGAGTTTGGAGTTTGCTCGGATTGGGACAAGGGGTAGGTCACAAGAGTATTTTCTCTTCATGTTCACTCAGGGGTCCTGCAACACTTAGCAGGTGTTTCTTGCTTGGCATGACAGACCTGTTAAAGACGAAGGCATCGGAAGGCTGTCGGCAGAAAGTTGCAACCACAATGGGGCCGCTGAGCGCAGCTAAGGCCTCTGCAGTCCACCTTGAAGCTCACGCACGAGAGAGGCAGCGAGGACGACCGATTTGCAAAGTGAAGGGCCTCGTGTGCATTCTGAGCAAAACCTGCTGCGCGTTGCTGCGTGAGGAAGTTCCAACCATCGGAGAAGCCGGAACATCAGACGTGAAGGCATTTCAATGGTTCAATGATTGGGATGCGGAGGTTGGACTTTGGTCTCGGCCTGATGAATTGGAACATTCCGAGACCCGCACAGCCAAGCTTCTCTGCAAAAACCACAGCTGTGTGCGATGGGTTGCAGGCATGTGCAGCCCTACTCTACCGGCACATCGAAATCGGTACCAACAATGAAGTGTCCAGCCGCCATTCTTATAATTGTTGTCATGTGATTCGGTCGCAGCCCTTCCAAAGCGTTCAAGCAGTTTCGACTTGAGTATGGCGGTGACATGTTCTCAGCGCAGTGGGCGAATGGACCAAGTGTTGCAAACGTGTTGCTGATGACAGGATTGGTACTGAACATACTGCACCGGCAGCGGCAGACTTAGCACTGGCAACACGTGGCTCAAAGTCGGCTAGGAGAAGCTGCCCCTAAACCCTAAACCTAAACCCTAAACCCTAAACCCTAAACTCTCAACCCTCAACCCTCTGCTGCCTAAGGTGAAGCTGGTGCTGGGAAGCGCAGACCGAACCCGGTGTGCCGGGCTCAGGGCCCCGAATTTGCGCTGCAACGTGCTTCGGGTGCTTGGCAATGGAAGGTTTAAGCTGCTATCCTGGAGCTCTCAGTCTCAGAAGCTGAGATCGGAGTGAAATCAACCTAGGTCAGGCAAACGCCTACGATGCCGCAGCCTTGGTGTACTCGGTGTACCCTGCATGAGAGGAGGGATGGGCCCGTAGGCAGCAGAGGGGCCAATTGGTTAAACAAGGGAGCTTGAGGGCTGACATGCAAGCGCACTGGTTGCCGGAAGTGTATAACATCAAGGCTGAGCATACTTAGCAACCTTTGCAGTGACTTTACAGAATCTGCCCTGCTTTGTTCAGATGCCGGTCGGTGTGCTGGACGACGGTACCGGGACCTACGTAGCCGCACACCCGACATGCCTAACGTTGAGTAGGGTGGTTTGGGGAAGTGGAATGGAGGTTCTTCGGATGCTTCAAGGGCTCTTGACTCTCAGTTGCTTAAAGAGGGTGGACCACACAGCTGCCACTCATTCCATTTGTGGTTTCTAGGCTTCCCACAAACCTCAGCAATCTGAGTGCACGCAAGCAGTATGGAACGCATCGCCCTTCGGCATCATGCTCCCCTTTACCCCCCGCCAAACAACCAGGACTTTCCCATCCCCGCGCACAAGCTCCCTGCTTCTTGCCAGTTCTCTAAATTTGGGTCTCTGTCGGGCTTCCTATTTTCAGGAAGCCTCTGGTGCTCAGGGTAGAAAAAACGGGGCAACATTTGGAGAACCCCCCCCCCCCCCCCAAACCCTAAACCCTCAACCCTCAACCCTCAACCCTAAACCCTAAACCCTAAAACCCCAAAGCCTTAAACCCTAAAACTCTAAACCCTAAAGCCTTAAACCCTAAACCCCCCCCACCCCCACTTTGCCTTGGTTGAACGCCAGGCGGACATGGGCCTCACGAACGGCCCCTTGTCACTACCGGCCCCGGGCCTCACGGCCTTCATCCGTAACACGCAGAAGGTGCACCCAACAACCCAGCAACGCCCAATGCCGCCGGGGTTTAGGGCTTTAGGTTTTAGGGTTTAGAGGGCTTATAGGGTTCAGGGTTTGGGGGTTCAGGGGCTGAGGGTTTAGAGCAGCATGTCGGGGGGGGGGGGTCCAGCGAAACGTTTTTGCTGCTTTGCGTTTGGGAGCTTGCGAACTTGGATTGCCACAGCCCGCCCCGCCATGTCTGCTTCGTCTGGAACTCGCTGGCATGCGATAGCCATCAGGCACATGTGCAACAAGAACGAGGGGCCCAGATCCTACGAGTTTCATAGAAACCATAAACACAAAAGCCTTCCAGACCTCAGCCCTCCCAAGCCCTCCTAAGCCCTCCTCAGGCCTCCTCAGCCCTCCTAAGCCCTCCTAAGCCCTTCCTCTGACCCACCTTGACGTCGACGCAGATCACAGAACATTAGAGCCATGATTTCGAAACCCCAAGTCCCATCCCAACTCCTAATGTCCTGAGAATCTCCTTTGCTGTTTCCAACTCTCCCCACATCTGTCTGTGGACGCCTTCGCTGCCATGGCAGCAGTGACCCAGGCTGGGGCCCCGGTAATCTTCAAAGGCGGTGCTTTCTGAAGGGTCATGGTGTTGTATCCTTGTGCTCGTACCATCGGCAGACTTTATGTTGTTCGAAGCTTGCAACTTAGTATTGTGCTTGCGCATGGTCACCATGAGTACGGGCATCTCCTCTGACTTTGTAGCTGCGGTTCTGACGCGGCTCTCGTTGCTTGTACTGCGTCGACTCTACGACATGATCGCGAGGATACTGCCCATTCCTCGTGAAATCGCTGCGCTTTCTTTGGCCACCTTCTTGCCCAACTTGTCGGCAGAGAAATGGCGCCCCCCAGCAAGTCTCAAGTCACCCCTAAGCCCCGAACCCCAAAGCCCCCCGCAATGCCAACAAAGACCCGGGTGACACTGAGGCCTCGCGGTCCCGCTTTCGGGATCTGCTGTCGGCGGAGGGGTCCGAGCTCCTGGAGTGTTTCGGGATGAGGGTGTAGACTTCAGAGGTTCAGGGTGTTCAGGGGGTTCAGAGGGGTTCAGAGAAAGTCAGGGTTCGAGGGTTGAGAGGCTCGGGTGTTTTGGTGTCGGGGCTAGGAGTTTAGCCTTCAGATGTGTAGGCATCAGAGGTTCAGGATTCAGGCTTGAGGGGTTTAGGATTCTGAGGGTCATGGTTCAGAGATTTGGGCTCCGCAGGTTGAGGGCCAATGTCGATAGGTTTAGGTCGGCCTTCCTCACCTTTGTCAGTTTCTTTTTGCGGACAGGCAAGAAAGCAGGCAGCAAAGGTGTCAGATAGACAAACCAGGAAGCAAACGAGCGTCCGACAGACAGACAAACAAGCAAGAAAGCAAAGAAGTGGCGGATGTATCGGTCTTCGTGTCTTTTCTGTATCAAGTTGATGCACTCCATGGACGTTCGGGACCTGACCTGCTTAGCTTGAGCGAGCCGGCCTCGAGCTGACCTCCACCCCAAACGGCCCTAGGCCCGAAAGTGTTATCTGATGCACGAAATTGTGAGAATCCTCAACCCTTGGTTGCGAAGTCTCAGGAACCGTAGCCCGACCTCCAGCGTTGGGTGGCCCAGACGGGTCTGCCGTCGTTCTTCTAGTCACTGGCAACTGTGGGGATGAGGGTTTAGGATGCTCACAGCCCAGAGGTTCAGGGTGGCTTCTGACTGCTAGACATTTCTGGGAAGTCGTTCCGTCTCATCGCTGAGTGTGACAGTGCAAGTTCACAAACCGTAGTCCCGGGTGCTTTGTCTTGCGGACGGTAAGTAAGAGTCGCATTGACCAGGGCTGCGTCCCACTACGCTTGGCTCCGCACTCTCTCTCTCTCTCTTTCTCTCTGTCCTCCCTCTCCTCCCTCCCTCCCTCCCTCTCTCTCTCTCTCTCTGGCTGTCTTTCGGGGCTTTTCTTGCTTTCCATGCTCCTGGCCTCCCCACTGCAGCCATCTTCGGCCGTGTCCCAGGTGCAGTCGTTTCGCTCTGGCACGTCGTCTCTACCACGGACGGAGGCTCGAAGGCAGCCGGCTCAGTTGGGAGACAGTCCATGGCGAGCCGATCGCAAGGTTTTGGGTAGTCTCAGAGGCTTGAGAAGCAGCGCAAGGGGGTTCAACCAGTAGTGCATCTTGCAGTTGAGCTATCAGATGTTTCCTTCGTGTGTGCTAGGGAGCAGGACATCGACCACATCATGGCCCAGTTCATCCAGGAGCAACGGCAAAGATCCCCTGATGCAAAGTGATGACAAGAAGACCAAGGGGTCTGTCCCAAAAGCATCATTGGGTTGGAGCGCCTCTTGTCAGGAGTATCCCCTCCTGGCCAGTTCCGTCTCCATGGAGACTCCCGGAATCTGCCGGAGTCCTGGGGATGTGTGAAAGCTGCTGAAGATCTGTTATGCATGACCTGTGTTGCATGAGCTGTTGCATGCTAATTCAGATGCTTTCCGCTGCGCCAACCGGTTGCAGGGTTCGTGCTGGGCCGACAAGTGCACCGGGTGCAGATCCCAGTGTGCAGCATCGTTGACTTGACGCATTCTTTCAGTGGCCGGCGGTCAGTCTCTGCATGGAATTCAGTCCCGTGGCAACCCAGAAACTGAAGCGACAGAGTAGGAAAGGAAAGCTAAACCCAACCTCGTGCCGCGCAGATCCGGAATGAATCGCCTTGGAAGGCGCCAGGGGAGTGATGGTGGCAGAGCGTATTTTGAGCAAGCAGGGTGGGCAGGGTGGCTGTAATCGCCATGACAGTGGAGTTTTATGCGCGTCAGAGAGCATCTTCCAACTCGTACCTGCCTTGCCAGCGCGTTCTCGTCGACAATGTCCGGCGACCGCTTGGTGACGTCCTGGAGGCTGCAGCAACTCCATTGTTGCCTGTATAGTCATCCCGTGGCATCCCGCGGCACTTTCAAGGGATCCGTCCTTGGTCGCATTCAGAATGCCCTGCAGTCAGTGGGCAGGTGCCGAAAATCCGTCTTCGATTGGAGAATACACGCTTTCGTAAGCGCACTACTAAATTCACTTCCCAGCCGTCCTGACACTACCACTGCCTTGAGAGCTGGCCCTGCCAACAGGAAGTGCTGAAAGAGCACCAGCTGGAGATGCTGATGGAGGTCCCGTGAGTCGCGCTTGAACATATCAGCCCCCTAGTCTTCAGGATCATTTGTGACCTTTGTGCTTGCGGCATATCTGTGCTCGAACCCCCCAAGAAACAAAAATCCTGAATCCCCTGAAGCGGCCTTGAAGCCCCTGAGTTGACTCCTGAAGCTCGCTTTACAACTGACCTCAACCTTGGTTGGCCTCCCCGGGGGTTTCGCGAATTTTCTAAACCCTGAGCCCTGAACCCTAAGCAAGGAGTTTCGCATCTTGGAGGGTTATAAAGGGGAGACGGTCCCCCCTCTCTTTTGGGAAGATGTCCCACTCCGCAGGCTCAGGCGGAGAGGAGTCGGCGCCTGCTGCAGTCCCACTTTCAGCGGCAGGAGCCATTTTCTTAGGGTATAGGGGTTTAGGGGTTTAGAGGTTTAGGAGTTTAGAGATTAGGGTTTTGGGGTTTGGGGTTTAGGGTTTGCGACCCAAAGCCGCCTAAATCGGAGACCCGAAATCTCTTTGTTGCGCTTAAGCCTTGTAAGCCGAACCTCCCAAGCCTAAACTCAAAACAAGCCCTTGGCTCAAAATCGCTGAAAGCAAGGGAGCCTTCCCTGCGGCCGGCCAGGAACGAAACGAGGTGCAGCGCCTTCTGCGTGCTGGCCTCCAGGCTTTCGAGGCGGCTTGGTGGCCCCATTGGAGCCCCATTGGTCCCAAACTAAATCTTCCAAGCCCATGATCGTTGTTGGCCAAAGCTCTGTAAACACGCTGAATGTCCAGAAGCCCTTAAAGCTCTGTAAATACACTGAACTCTTGACAAACTTTTGCACTTCGTGGGAGGGTGCGGCGTCTCGCTCACGCCTTGCAGCTGACCTGGCCGGTGCCTCAATGTTCGAAGGCAGCATGGCGTCGGGTCTGAAGTTCGTGTGGGGTTCGTTCGTCGTTTGGATCGTTTCTGCCATGAGGCCTCGACTCCAAATGCAGGGAAGTAGGAGTCCTTGCTCTTCCTGCTTTCCCAAGCCATGCGCCTGCCATGTGTGCTGCTGGCTGGCGCGGTGGGGGCTGCGCGAGGCCGAACCCTGAACTGACCTGGCACACCAAACGCATTGGCACGCTCCTATGGATGAAGTACTAAACACTTACAAGACTTTCAAGACCAATCACTCCCAAAACAAAAGGAAGAGAACCGAACAGCCAAGAAGCATCGAAGTTGGCAGAGCAGTGAAGAGCCAGGTGTAGAGCTTGGTCCCAACTGGGCCGGGGTGAACTCCTTCTTCGCGCATGCGCTGCCGACCACAGGCCTTGGGCGCTCGAGGGCTGAGGGTTGATAGATGCTGGCGTGTTTGTATACATTTCACGGTGTTTCGCGGTTGTGTCTACTACGACCACTGTGAAAACGGACTGCTCACTGATGCGGTAGGCTCATGCAAGAAGTGGTAGTGGAATCAGGTCCGTCCAACCGCACGGCCTACCTCGACAGCATGAGGCAGCAAATCACAGTTCTCGATCCAGAATGCGTGGCCTGGCATGTCTTCAGCTGGCCATATGCAGGCAAGCTGGACTTCGGGTGCTCCGCATCTTCATCAGCGCAACCGACGAGGACTACAAGAGCAGCGGCTCCCAGGAACGGGTGTGCCACACGTGCGCACACATGCAAGGGGCTTTGTCCTGGACAGTCTGTCAGGCTGTGGATGACATCGAGACCAAGCAGGTTGGTACCTATGATGACCGCATCTTGACCCTTGTTGATGACTTGATGCTCGAGGCTCCGCTTGCTGTATGTTGGGACTTTCAAGCATGGAGAGCCTTGCCCCTTCGGGGTGTGCCAGGCGCACGAGCGGGGCATCAAGCTGCTTGGCCCGAAGCAGTAGGGGTGCGTGTTTCTTTGTTTTGTTTTGTGGGCATCAGAAGGCTGGACATTGCGATGCATGACCGCTACTCCTTGGGCTGTTGGCGTGCAGACGCTTATGTAGCCTGGCAGATTAAGCACACCGAATCACTGAGGAGTTGTGGGTGTCCGAGCGATTTCCCACTGCTGCAGCTTCAGGTGACGGCTTATAACTTGCCAAATGCCAATAGCACCTGCGACACGAAGAAGAACCAAGTGGAGCAGTTCTACACCGATCCTCATATACAGGTCGGTCTGCATGTGCTTCTTCTCAGTAGTAGTAAGAAATTGGTAGTTGTGTCAGAATACCCTCCCCCCCCCCTGAGCATGGTTGGTTGGGTAGGGCCCTTTTGACTTAACAGCAGCTACTTGCTGAGCTCTGTCCGTCTTACTTTATTGCAAGGACTCTGACAAGCTCAAGTTGATACGGGCAGCACGAGCTCGCCGGAAGCCTGCAAAACTAGCGGTGCATAGGTCCATGTAAGCCTGAACCCTGACCGCCCCAGAGCGTGTCATGGCTTTGGCTACATTTCGGTGCCTTCTGCTGCATGCACTGCTGCGCGTAGTGAGAGTTTCCTTCCAGAGTCGGTGCTGGAGAAGCCAGTGGTGCCGCTCCCCTGGAAGGCGGCGTTCGATGCGCGCCTGGTGCACATCCTACAGCACTGGACACTTCTTCCAATTCTCAGAGTCCTTTGTGAGGGTCGCTGGGGGGGTGGGGGGGGGGGGGGTGGGGGGTGGGTAACGGATTCGTTGTTTCGGGCTTGGGACCTAACAAGACCCAGGGAGATTCGGTTCAGCCAGATGCTTTCTTCGGCTTTCGCTCGGAAGCAAAGCCTACCACCACACTCAAGCTTGCAGGGGATCCAGCACAGCGCTCCGACTCAGAGCCCCCGAAAACCCTCGACGTGATCATGGGCGGGAACTCAGAAGGCCTCTTCAACCTCTAGCCAAGAAGGTTCATCCTCAAGGGATTTGAGGAGTGACGACTGAATCTCCAAAGACAGGCAAGAGGCAGAAACGTGCAAACACCAAGAACCTCTAGTGCCGAAGCCGAAGCCGAAGCCCGTGGGCTTCCTCGGACTTCCTGAAGGGCAAACCCTAAACTCGAAACAATGCAAATTGTACGTGATATCATTCTGAGTTTGCAAGTTTTGTTGTCGCAAAAGGCCAGCAAAACCGATTGTAAGCAACTTGATTCAAAATGTTGCGGAGGCAAAACGTTCAACATACCAAAACCTCTTGAGGCAGACTCGTCCAGGCCTGGAACGCTGAACAAGCTGGCACAAAGCATTGCCCACCAAAATTATTGCGGGTTACCAATCTGTTGCATATTTCCTATCCTCTCAGTATCAACCCTCTGTTGAGTCCTGGAGGGCTTTGGGCTCAGGTTCTATATGTCCAAGAATCCCTGAGCCCGAGATCCTAAAATTCCAAGCGCCCCAAGCGCCTTCCCAGGAACCCCCACTTCAACGCCTCCTGGGGGCAGCTCAAGGAGGCTTCTTCTATTTATATAGGGGTTTAGGGTTTAGGGTTTAGGGTTTAGGGTTTAGGGTTCAGGATTTGATTCTCGGAGGGGCTGGGAGTGAAGTCGAAACCGCTGATTTCCAGGCCTCCAACCCCACTTCAGCGAGGTTTAAAGTTTTCTAGAGCCCCTCGCCCGGCTTGAGCCCTTAGCTTCCCTGGTCCTCTTGAAGGTGGTCCTCTCCTTCGCCCCTGAGAATGAAGCCCAAGGGCACCTTGAGCCTGTTCCTCAGTGCCACGGGGGGTTGCAGGGGCTTTTCGCTTTTCATTCGGGTTTTCGGAGCTCGCTTTGTGTGCCTCACGAACCAGCAGAGGGCGAAGGGGTTTTGAGACGCAGCAGTTCCAGTCACAGCAAGCATTTCCTAGCGGCAGGCTGCAGGCATTGGCACGGTAGGCCTGCTACCAGTGCCATCACAACAGTTGACAGTAGTCATCCTCATCTTTAATGCAGCCTATCTTGTCTTACGATGTTTTGTCGAGCCAGGTCCGTGGACAAGGGCTGGTGGTGTCGCCGGGCCCAGGTCATGAAGGCGACGGTTTTTTTTGCTGGATGGAGAGTTCATCATGATGTTTTGCAGGAAAGGCCTGAAGAAGCTTGCGCCCAACGGAAGCCCTAACCATCATTTAGCCTGCATCGTCGTAACGTGCACCTCCCGCAAGCGGATGGATACCTTGGATGTTCACGGACCTGCCCCACCCGAAGGCCAACATGCACCCTGGCATAGCCATCTCCACTGGCGGCTCCATTGAGCTCACGGATGCGCTGTATCAGCAGCTTTATGCCTGTCCAGAGATTGGTGCCGCTTTGTGGCAAGGGGGCGAAGCCCGAACCCTATACCCTCAAATGGTCCACCAGTCGGTTCTTTTACAGCAACTGCTGTCTCAGCGTGGGAGTAGCTGACATGCCCGTAGTCTTCCGTTGCCCTTTAAATCAAAATCCCTCATATCGAATGCGGAGGTCATCGATATCCATACCTATACCACCGACGTCCAGAGTGTCAAGGATGTGCTGCAGATCTCGCTGACCTGGGCAGTGAGCCATGGAAAGCGAGTGAGGCTTCAGGAGTTTGGTTTCAAGGGGAATGACGACCTGAAAGCTCAGAACGTGTTCCCCCTCATTCATGCTGCCAGCGAGATTGGGATCCCCTTCATGCCGTGGGAGCTCTTACATCCAGAGAGCTCTACAGACTTCGAGTTCTGGAGAGAAGGGGGGTTCTGGCGTGGGCTGTCCGAGCTCAGCCACGCCGCGCAGCGCAACGCCACAATCCTCCCATGGCCAGAGCTGAGCCTCTCAAACGCGAGCATGCGGCTCAAGGCGAACTGGCTGCTTTGCATTGTGAACGAGGAGTGTGCTTCTGGTTGTTGCAGCAACGAGTGGAGCGACGACCACAAGTACAAGTGCACTCCGGGTGGTAGTCGGTGCACGGGCAACCGCCTTGCAGACTGGGTGTCCTGTACCCAAAACAGGGACTGCGCCAACGGGTGCTGCAGCAAAGAAAAGAGTGACGATGGCCAACACAAGTGCACGCCAGGTGGCACCCCGAGCCTTTGTGGTGATGCGGTTCTGAAAGATGGAGAGGCCTGCTCTTCCAACGGCAACGTGGCGTTCGTTTGGTGTACTAGCCTCCCGACAATTGTCGTGATAAGCGTGTCTTGATCTTACATATTTAGTATAATGTAAAACACCTGGCAACCCAGTGCAGCCCTGTGCAGCCCAAGCATCAAAGTAAGAACACAAGAGCCTGTTGACTTGCTATGTGCCTCCTCGTGGCGTTTCATGGCCCAGGCAACTGCGCCAGTGGCTGCTGCTCCAGCCAGCGGTGCGTGGCACGGGCCCTCCCAGCACACTGCAACGCGATGCACATCTCTCAGTCAGTCGTGCTAGAGAGGCCGTTTGCATCTTTATTCCTCTGAGAGCTGTGTGGCTGTCCGAGCCAAGAATCCCTACCTTCAAACGAAGGAAGGGAAGGAGCTGAACGGCTTGTATTTATGTGGCCGCATGGTACATAAGAACTGGCTGTGAGCCTGCGGACTTGTGTGAAAGTTCTAGGAACATACAAGCTATCGAGCAACGCACTCACAGGCAGCAACTTCACGACGTGGCGTGAGCTGCAAAGACCGGCTCATGATTGATTTGAAATCCAAGCACATGCGGATGTGCTGTGCCACGCGTTGCTTCCAGCTCTATGTGATGCAGCAAGCGATTACAAAAACGGACATGCACCAAGGCGAACTGATGCACGTCAGACTGCTCGATGTTGCCACATCTTGCGCTTTCGCAGCTTTTGTAGATGCGAGCCGACATAGATTGTTGCCATGGCGAGCCTACGTTTCGCGGTGTTGGGCAGCCTACTCCTGGCCGTGAGAGGCCTGGCGCTGAGCTTCCGGAGTCGAGTCTTGTTCAGGGGGGGCGATGGCAGTCACTTTGTTGCGCTGTTGTATGTGCTTTGGCTTGAGATCAGTCGCTGCTGTGATGGTTCCTGTGCTGCCCATGAGGCTATGCAGAACCTAATCGTAGCATTCGTTCGTAACGTTCATCAAATAAAGATGAAGGTGCAGAAGTGGGTGCCAACTGGGCGGGAGTGAACTCCTTCTTTGCCCATGCGCTGCCCAGTACAGGCCTGTATGTCTGTGATGTGTGGCACTTTTGCATATATTATTAATATATGATTAATATATTAATAGTATATTATTAAAGCTAATATACTATTCACATATTATTATTAGATTCGTGTTCCGTCAGCGTGTGTCTCCAGGCCCAGGCAGCCGTACAGCCTACTTGGACCACATGAGGCCGGGACACAACCCACTGTGGTTGGCCAGCAGCTGGAAACCCTTAAACCCCTTTACACCCTAAACCCTAAACCCTAAACCCTAAACCCTAAACCCTAAATCCTAAACCCTAAACCCTAAACCCTAAACCCTAAACCCTAAACCCTAAACCACCCTCAAACTGCAAAAGCCAAAAAGCCCTGCACCCCAGGGCAGCGGGGCTCCGTCTGCTTCGCATCTTCATCGTCTCTACCTCTGAAAACTACAAGAACAGCGGGTCGCAGGCCCGGCGAACATGGCATTGTATTCTTATTGTTCGTATGATTTTTCTGGTTCGTATTCCTACTCTTCGCACTGGTGGGTTCAGTATTGCCTAAACCCTAGACCTAAACCCTACGCCCTAAACCCTAAACCCTCAAACCTCAAATTTAAATGAAACGAGTACTTTTCAAAGTGCAAGTGCTATAGGGGAACAAAGAAGCATGCATTCAATCGTGGTTGTAGTTGTTGTTGCGGTTGTTGGTGGTCAGCCGTCTTCATCGTTTTGTTTTGTAGGGTGGTTGCAGGTTTCGGTGGTTTTCCGAGTTCAGGGCTTAGGGCTTAGGGCGCCTGGTGCGAAAAGGCGGTCGAGGACTTGGAGGCCAAACAAGTGGGTACGTACGACGACCGCATCCTCACCCTTATCGACGACTTGATGCTCGAGGCAAGATCAGCAAGAACTGGGCGGTGTGGAGAAGAAATGTCTGAAATATGTTTCTGACCGCGAAAGCAAGCATAGCACGAGAGGCAATGGCAGGCGTGTCGGGGGCATGGTGGTATCAGTCGTCGACAGAAGCAGAGCAATCATAATAGTTGCATCTGCATGGTAAGTTGAAATCGATACCCACCGGTCTCTCTCACGTTCCAAGATTTGCGAGAACTAGTTGTTGGTGCTACTGGCAATGCTCGCACAAGGCGCATGAGCGTGGAATCAAGCCGCTTGGTGTGCGGTTGAATCGACCCATTAGAAGGTGGTGAAGTTGAGTACTTACGCGGCCGTGTTCACGTCGTCAGGGGGTCGTGGTGAATGTTTACCACAGCGAGGCTTGACATTGCCATGCACGACCGCTACTCCCTGGGTTGCTGGAGAGCAGATGCCTACGTTCCTTGGCTCAGGTTATTCCGGTTTGCGAAATTTAGGGTGCATGCCAGTTTGCCCGTGGGATGGTGGGGAAGTTCTCCATTATGCAGCAAGAGTCATCTGGTCTTCCATTTGCTCAGGTAGGCAAGTACAACTTGCCAAATGCCTCCTGCTGCACATGCGTCGCCGTGAACAACCAAGTGGACCGCTTCTACACCGACCCGGACATCCAGGCACTGCAGCCAATAGCTGGCCAGTAGGCATGAGTTTGGGCTTTTGCCCTGGGGCATGGACAGGCCGGTGCATACTTTCGCAGCATATGAACGCCACACCGTCGACTAACATTTCTAAACATTCCTGGTGCTTTTGGTGGAACTGCGCTAAGTTTTCGGCCCCATGTCTGAGCCGCTCTTTCAAGGCGAAGTTCGATGCGCGCCTCGTGCACATCTTGCAGCACCGGAAACTTGGGAATTGCAAGTTGTTTACCAGTTGTGCTGGTCAACATATAGGGTTTACGCGAACCTGGGAACACTTCATCTGCAGTCCTGGCTATTCATCCAAGTGCTATTCAGTTCTCCGCACAGCCGGCTTCGGAATGCGTGTCAGGTGCGTGCAGAGTTCCTGAGCTGAACAGACCAGTGCTGCCCAGGAACCCCCACTTCGGCAAGACATGGGGCAACTTGCATGAGGCTGGCTTGTGAAATTCTTCCCTCGGCCCCAACAAGACCTGACCCTGGCGGTGCTCCCTGGGTTCGGCAGGTTGTCGCCTCTTTCGCGCCTCAGAATGAAGCTCAGGGCCATCTCCGGTGGGGGGCTTGAAACATCAGGATGTGCTGGGGCCGTCAGGGGTTCCGGTTTCGGGTTCGGACTTGCTGCTCCTTATCGCAGGGTTTCCTGCTTGCTGATCCCTCGAGGTCAGTCGACAAAGGCTGGTGGTGCCGTCGTGCACAGGTCATGAAGGCCAGGCCAGAACTGCCCCAGCATACTATCACCACTAGTGCGCACCGATCACCACCAGTACGCGCCGCCTCGGCCTCTGGTACAAACGATCATAGGGAGGTCTTGACGTTGCCATAGCGGGACCGAAAGGAGGTCCGAATATGAAGGTCTCTGTGGGATGGAAGGGCTGCAGGTGCCTGAAAGGGCCAAGGGAGGTCGTGAGTCGTCCACGGAGTCCATGCTGGCAGAGTCAGGAGGGGTCCATCGGGCCATAGTTTATATGGATCTTGGGTTTATCCAAGCATTCCCTAGAGGGTCCACACACAGCTAGATGATCCTTCGGGGGTTGGGTAGGTGGTCGTTCGCTGTCGTTCTGTGCCGTGCCGGCGAGGCTCACATGCACCCCAGCATCCCCATCTCCACTGGTGGTTCTGTCGACCTTGCAGACGCGCTCTATCAGCAGCTGTATGTCTGCCCTGAGATTGATGCCACTTGTCATTACCTGTCCTACTCATGGCAAGCCCTGAGCCCTGGACTCGGCCCCTTAGAGGCCTTAAGAAGCCCCAAGAATGTGCCACCCCCAAAACCTGAGTGTAGACTGTGCTCAGGTTGTGGACATCCACACTTACAGCACCGATGCTTGCGACATCAAGAAGATCTCTAAGATTGCGGCAACCTGGGCCGTGAGCCAAGGCAAGAGGGTGAGGTTGCAGGAGTTCGGCTATCAAGGAACAGACGCGCAAAAGGTCAGCACGGTGATGCCCATACTCCGTGCGGCAAGCGAACTGGGCATTCCATTCATGCCCTGGGAGCTCATGCACCCAGACAGCTTGGACTACGAGTTCTGGGTAGAAGGTGACTTCTGGCGCGGGCTTTCCTCGCAGAGCGAGGCTGCTCTGCAAACGGTTTCGCCCTTCTCTTGGCCCGAGCTGCCGAGCAGTCAGCAGCCTCGGCTGAAGGGCGACTGGTACTTCTGTCTTGTGAACGAGGAATGTGCTTCCGGCTGCTGCAGCAACGAGTGGAGCGACGACAACAAGTACAAGTGCACTCCGGGTGGCAGCCGGTGCACGGGCAACCGCCTTGATGACTGGGTCTTCTGTACCCAAAACAGCGACTGCGCCAACGGGTGCTGCAGCAAACAGTGGAGCGACGATGGCCAACACAAGTGCACGCCGGGCGGCACCCGAGCCTTTGCGGCGACGCGATTCTGAAAGATGGAGAGACCTGCGCTTCCAACAGTGGCTCGGCCTATGATCTGATTAGCTGATTGTGGTGTGCCACTTCCCATTGCCACCAGGACCCATTGGGCTCTTTATTTTTTCTCGTGACACACATCGCGTTACTAAGACGACTGCGCCAGCGGCTGCTGCACCGGCGTCTGCGTGGCCCAGGCTGCCCCGGCCCAGTGCAGCCAGGGCAGCCTTGGAAATCTCAATTGTAAGATATTGTAAGGCTGTAAGGATAGGCTGGGGTATACCAGGACTCAATTAGGAAATAGATCTTTCGGGTCTTCTTGAGCTTGAGGCACAGGGCGATGAGGCAGCCCAGAGGGGGAATCCACAGTTCTGATGAGCTCAGACGCTGGACCTTTTGTGTCGTGCCTGGATCCGACTTCAGAAGACTTCCGTTGCCTTTTGGTGCACGGGTCCCTTTGTGGAACATCACTCCCGGCTTGATGTTGGTGTGTCAGGCACATGGAGCATTCTCAACGGTACCGGCCGCGATTTTGAGACCGACACTGATCCGGTCGTAAAGCAGCAGCTGCACCTTTCTTCCCAGTATGCCCACAATCAATGCTCGCTTCCGCACATCGCAAACCTACGAAAGTTGCTCCCACCTAGCTCACCGTTTTGATGATTTGGGCTCACTGGGCGATCTCAGCAGCAATTCAGGCAAAGCCGACCCTGCATGGCGCACGACCGACCGGTCGCCAAGGGTGGCAGGTAGCATGCCAGGACATGGACGAGACGGGGGAGCCGTGAATGGGATCGGGGCTCCCATGGATCGTCCGTGCGTGCTCTTGGGGATCTCCCGGTGTCGTCCCGCAGGGGCAGAGGACACCCCTTGTACAGCTCCGGTGGACTTGTACAGACCGTTTGAAGGAGCGTGGACGGCCCAAGTCTTCCACAAAGCCTCGGTGTTCTGGTCCGAAGGTTGGTTTCTTGCAGCTGCAACACTGCGATGCACGGTTGCATACGGTTGCGATCGGACTTGATCCATGGTTTCTACGATCAAGCTTCTCTACTGGCGTCGGAACCTAGACTTCAAGCCTCAGACGTGCCGACTGCGGATCCCAGTCCCAAGCCCCAAGCCCCAACTACACTAGAAGAATGGAAACGCAAAAGCATCGCGCAATTACCTGTCATCAAATGTCAAGGGTCGGCACCGTAGTCCGTGGAAAAGCCCTTCGCAAGAACGCTGGGGTCAACAACCACGGTCCAGGCTTTAGATAAGCTGTTGAACTGATGCAGCCAGCTCTTTAGAAGCATCTGAACATGTCTGGGCCAAGGGAAACCGCACCGCCCAGCGGCAGTTGCGCAGCGCCTGGGCCGCGTGGACTGGGGTGGGGCGGGGGGTTGCTGCATGTGAGGGTTTCTGGGTTCAGGTGTTGAGCCCATCGGGGCTTGCAGGTCTTGAGGACTTTGGGCGCACTCTTTTGAGGATTGATGTGTTTTTCCTAATGAATCGCATCCATTGCCTGAGTCTCAAGCGTTCAGGCTGCATTACTGTGTGCCCATGGAGTGACACAGTGATGGAGGTCCGGGATGCGGTTCCGCCCGCAAGGAGCAGGGCTGGCAGGGACCAGACACGCAAGAATGACTGGCAGCGAGCATGTAGGGCGCTGGCAAGGGTGGAGGCTGCGTCGGCAGAGCCGAGCTTGAAGATGAAACGAACGGCAGTTGTGACTGCCGGACGCGGCGGGCACTGGCAAGAAGCCTTGGGGGTGTTTGCGCACGATGTAGATACTCAGAGGGATGTGCTCATGTACAATGTCACGATGACGGCGTGCGAAAAAGGGACGCAGTGGCTGAAGACGCTCCACCTGTTGTCGCAGTTAGGTCGAGACCATCTGCAATGTAGTATCGTCACGCATGGAGCTGCACTGAGTGCCTTCCAGCGAGCTGAAGATTGGAGCGCTGCAACGCTGTTATTCGGCGAGCTGGAGCAGAAGCAGTGTCCTGCGAATCTGATCATGTACAATGCAGCCATGGGAGCGTGTGGGGTTCGGTGGCGGCAGGCGGTGCAGCTCATGTCTGAGCTTTCCCGTGTTTCCCGTGTGGACCGGGACGTGGTGACATATACTTCCGCGATCAGCGCATGTGCGGCCGCACATCGCTGGCAAACTGCCCTTCATCTCTTGGCAGAGCTGCAAAACCAGCGCCTGGAGGAGGACATCGTGGTCCACAACTCCGTCATAAGCGCCTGCAGCTTGGGGCAACAGTGGCAGAGGTCTCTGTCCTTGCTTCAAGGGCTGGGCCACGCAAATGCCATCTCCTACGGAGCCACAGTCGCGGGATGCGAGAGATGTGGTTGTTGGCAGCAGGCGCTGGCTATTCTAAGAAGCATGTGGGAAGGATCGGTGCAAGGAAACGTGATTGTTCTCAACTCCGTGATTAGTGCCTGTGAGAAGGCAGGACAGTGGAAGGCAGCTTTGCAACTGCTGGGCGAGGTTGATGGCAGCAAGCTGCAGCCAGACATCATTACCTTCAACGCCGTTATCAGTGCCTGTGAAAACTGCAGTCGCTGGCAGCAAGCACTTCAGTCCTTTAGCCGCTTGCAGGAGCTACGACTCCAGGGCAGCATCGTCACCTACAGTGCCCTGATCAGCGCCTGCGGGAAAAGCAGCCGCTGGGAAGAAGCGATCCAGGTGCTTGCTGACCTGAGGAGCTCCAGGCTGGCCGGCAACACGTGTTCCGGCGTGAGAAGCTCAAGCTTTTTTTTTTTTTTTTCTTTTTGTTTTTTTTTTAAAATTTCGAGCCTGCAATCGGGTCAAAATATCTTGAACCCGAACACCATCGAAGCCCCCACCTGGCCCTTCCCACCCTACCCACGCACCGAGGGTTACCTTCACCTCGGCAATCTCTGCCTGCGGTTTGGGTCTCGAGTGGCAACCGGCGCTCTCCTTGCTGCAAGAGCTGCGCGCGGAAGGGGGCCGAGGCATCTCTGGGACCTTCGGGGCTTTTGGGGAACTTGGGTCGCCTTTGGGTTCAGAGTTCAGAGCTGCTGGCGCATTGCTAAGAGCTTCTAAGAGCTTCTAGGAGGTTTGCTGTGTGCCGGCTTTGTAGGATTTGGTGGATGCTTGGGGCTTGTGGGTGGTCGGGGAGACAAGTGGTTGGAGTTTAAGGCCTCCAAGGGTTTGTGCGGATTGCTGAGTGGTTTGAGTCGGTTTGAGAGTATCGCCTGATGCTGAAGCGTCCCCAACTCAAGGTTCGGGCAGCTTTGAGCAACGGTATAGAGGTGTGCAGTGCAAGAGTGTGGGCAATGCTTGAAACTTGAAACTAGGGTTCAGCTGCTTCAGCGCTCAGGGCACTCAGGGCACTCAGGGCATTCAGGGCACTCAGAGCACTTTGCCTGCACCAGCCTCTCTAAGGTAACGTGGTGACCTTCCTGGCAGCCCTTACACCGTGTGGCATGGTCCAGCGGTGGCGCCAAGCGATGTGCCTTGGCATTGGCCATAGCAAACAGCGAAACCGAACCCTGACCCGAGATCCTGAAACCTTAAATCCTTCACCCCCTCAAGCCCCAGGGAAGCCCCTACCTCTACTGTACCCTACCGCCCTGAACGGGCAGGCAGGTTCTGCAAGAGCTTCCAGCTGAGAATCTGGAGGTCTCCGTCCTGCCCGCAGGGGCCTGCGAGAAAGGTGGTCGCTGGTCGAAGGCGCCTCTTCGGGGATGGTAAGGCTGGTAAGGGGTGTGGTTGAAACTTCTTTGGGGTGTTGGGTTGGCGAGAAAATTAGGGTTTCCTTGGGTTGTGCCTTGGAAGATGGCCAGGCCTTGTCTTTATTCCGACAGCTGCGCCTGCAGATGCTGGAGTGCAGCACCGGTGTCCTGAATGCCGTTCTGAGTACCTGTGCCAGGAAAGGGCGGTGGCAGTGTGTTCTGCAAGCCCTTCCGGAGCTCGATTCTGGCCCTCCGGCCGACTCCATCACCTACGAGGCCATCTTCTCTGCTTGCGAGACTGGGGACCAGCGCTGGCTGTCTTCCACCTTATTCCCTGACGTTACGCGGCTGGCGCTGAGCCGATTAAGGGAAGCCATGGGCATTGGAGCACCTGACTGACAGCATCTGACAGCTATGCCTTGCTATGCCCGTGTTTCCGAAAAACGGGTTTCTGTTTCTACAAAGCGTGCGCATTCTCGTCTTCCTGACCTGTACGAGATGCGTCATCGTTGAAGAATACGTGCATGGTCTGGCAGGGGAACTCCTTGCTGCGTGGTTTTGGAGTTGAAAAAAAGGGTTCCTCGTTTGGACTCTCGCAAGCCCGCAGCCTTTCAGGGTCATGTAAGACTCGAGGTGCATGGCCACCCCCCAATCTTTCATCTTGTGCTCGAGGACTGGTGCGGTGTGGCAGTGGGACTCAGAGAAGCCTTGCAACTGCACATGCCAGCAGCTGGTGCTAGCAACTGTTTAACTTCTGTACTGTGGACAGTTGGCAATTAATAGCTTTTGCCATGAGGTGAGGAGCAAAAGAAAGGGCTCCGGCTTGCCACTGCAGGCACACGCTGTTTGCACGAGCCGGTGAGCAACGCACCCAAAGCTTGGAGAACCTCGCCGGGACCTCAGGCTTTGGGTGCTTTTGTTTCTGTTTCCTGCACTGCTCCCGTTCAAGGTTCAGAGCCGCGCTGCACCAGTCTTTCGCCAGGGTTGGGCACCCAGAGTGCTCCCAGCCATGTGAACGATCCCTAAGGAGCGCTTTGAGTGCTGCACATCCTTCTGGGGCTTTGAGTGTTTGAGTGCAGGAGTGGAGACCAAGTTGTTTGCCGTCTGATGGCTCAGACATGCCAATACACTTCACTACACAAGAGACTGCGATCGACAGCGTCTGGCTTCGCATTTGCTCGTAGACCAACCAGGATGTAGGGTAGCCAAAGCTTGGTGAGCTGCATCATGGGCTTGCGAGCTTGCTGCTCGGCAGCATTGAATTTGCGTTGGGTGGGGGAACATCTGCCCGGGTGAACGGTGATATTGTTTGGAAGACAGGTCCCTGCAGCCTTTGTACTGCATGCGCTTGTACCAACCTTGCAGAGAGACGCTTTCCGCTGCGAATTGTGTTGGCTCAGGCCTTTGCCGCCACAGACCAAGTCTTGTTACACCTAAGCATGGAATGCACACGAACTTGCTGGAGCACCGAGCATATGCCTCTTAATTTGCACAGACGCCCACTTGCGCTCTATCGCATGCAGCGCATGTGTTCTGTTGGGGTTCAGAGTCCGTCTGAAACTGACCTAGAAGCGATATGACCTTTCAGGGTTATATTCATCCGCACGTGCCACGCACTTGGCGCCCCCTCGTGTTCTGTGAATGGCAGTACCGAGCGCGCCAAATGGACAGAAGCCAGTGCAGGACTCAGGACAGTTGGCTGTTGGTCAAAATCCTGAGTCCGGGACATCTGCAACATGTGAACGTGAGTAAGCGAGCTTTGGCAAACATGACATATCATGCCTATAGATACACAATAGGCGCGAATATTCAGCAAAGGTGATCCTGCCCTCTTTTGAGAGAGACACAGAGAGAGGCGTTGTGCAACCACGCAGGTCGACTTCCAGAGCCATGACTCTGAGGCAGCGCGTCAGCCGGCAGCTGTTGCAGCTGCCTGCGGTGGCACTGTAGGGTTTAGGGTTTAGGGTTACGTTGTTAATCACTTCTGTTGCAGCAATGTCCGTTGGAACACCCCGATGCGGGCCCCTCCCACCCAAAGCAGTGGTTTGAAACCATAACGTATTGTGGACTCTGCACCCCTTTGCCTTGCCCCTTGCTTGCGGCGTACCCCCTGTGCAGGGCATGTGCGAGATCCGACACCAGGAGATCATGGCTCGCCTGGATGACCTGTTCCGGCGCCAGGAGATGTAGCCTGGACTCGGCATCAGAACACTCTGAGACCCCCCCCAGAAAATTCCCCAAACTCCAAGCTTCCCACACTGGGCTTCCCCTAAACGGCAAGCCCACAGCACCCCCCCCCCCCACCCCCACTCAAGAAAGCGCAGAGTAGAGTGGGGGACCGAGGCTCCTCCAAGGCAGGATGACGGACGCCTCGGATCTGAAGCTCACCCAGCATCTCGTTCAGCATCCTCATAAATCCTCATTGATCCTCTTCTTGTTTACACGGTTGAAGTTTTAGGGTTCCTTGGTGTGGTAGGATTTAGGGGGCTAGTAGGAATCATGCAGTAGGCCATGTAGACCCTAGACACTTGGTATCCTTGGCCCCGCAGCCCCAAGAAGATGCTGATCCTCAACGGCCCTGTGCACACCGACCCGCCGACTGAGGAGCCATCCGGCCGAGCCAGCACCGCATGCCTTTCAGACGCTCCACTCGCGGCATCTGGCTGGAGGTTTCCGGCAGGCTCAAGCAGGGCTTGAGGGGACCAGGGTTTTGGGTTTCGAGTTTGGAGTTGAGGGCTTAGGAAGCTTGGGGTTTTGGGCAAAAGCTTGCACGTAAGGGCCTGCGTGTTCTAAAGCTAGGGTCCCCTCTATTGGGGCTCCGTTTGGGTTGGTTGTTGCTGTGTACAACAGTACAAGCTACCAACAAGGGGGGGGGGGTTGATTTTTTGAGCAATCCCCGCATGACCCAGTCCGACGGTTTATGTGACATGGAGGCCCTAAAACCTAGAACCCTAAACGTGTAAACCCTGGACCATCCTAGACCCCCCTAAACCCTAAACCCTAAACCCTAAACCCTAAACCCTAAACCCTAAACCCTAAACCCTAAACCCCAAACCCTAAACCCTAAACCCTAAACCCTAAACCCTACACCCTAAACCCTAAACCCTAAACCCTAAACCCTAAACCCTAAACCCTAAACCCGAAACCCTAAAACCCTAAAACCCGAAGACCCTAAGACCCTTAAACCTAAATAACCTTAAATTCCCTACAGCCTCTGCGAAGCTCTGAGAAACAGCCTCCACATCGCCAGGAAGTGGGCGCCGACTCCTACGAGTTGGCGAAGGCCTTCGCCGAGCAACCCTCTAAAAACCCTCCGAAATGGGGGGGGGGGTGTAGGAAGGTAAGGGTACCTCATTGGGGTCGGGTTTAGGGTTTAGGGTTTCAATTTTGGGTAATATGGGTGTTTACGAAGTGAAGACACCCCTTGCAGGTCAGGGCTTAGTGTTGAATCAATCGGTTTTTCAGACGTTAAGTTGTGATACCCGGATGGATGAACAGCTAGTCGACCGGGATTCCTGATTCAGGAGCTTTCATACGCGCCAAAACCCGGCAGCCGCCGCGTGGGCCGAAACCGGAGCCTCGCCATTGAAAGTGAGGAAAACGGTCAGCACGTGGGGGGTTTACGATAATAGGGACCCAACAATCGACCCCAAATAGTAGGATCCCCTTATAAAAATGACTCAAAGAAGGTACCCCTAATTGCGGAAACCCCCATGTGTTCGAAGCAGGCTGTAGGAAAGGATGTCGTCAGTCGTCAGTGGCAGCACATTGACTCGGGGTAGCAGCGGGGCAGCAGTGGGCTGTTTCCATCCGGACTCATGTTGACATGACATCGTGGTGAGGCAGAGCAATTACAAGCCAGATGCCCGCCCGACGCCAACACAACAGCCACTTGTTCAGCAGTAGGGGTGTCAGGTTTCATCTTTGGATGCTTTAGTTTAGGATTCGCCCTTTGGTTCTTTTTTCTTCAGTGGGTTGGGTGCATGCAGACGTGGAGGTTTCCGAGCCCCAAGAACACTTTCAAACTTCTCATAGACACAAAACCCCAAAGTGGTTCACAGAGCTCCAACCACTCTCTTCTGTATTTCCTGAAGTGCCTACCGTCCAGGGTATTGTGAGAGTTTTGACGGGTCGTTGTGGGTGGAGGGGCTTGGGGCTACACCGCAGGCAAAGTGCCATCCCGCACCTCCCGACAAGCTGTGTGCAGCGGCTTGTCCGCTCGTGGGCCTTCGAAGCCTTCTTCGCTGCGGCGATCGCGCCCGGGGCTGCTTAGAAACCCTAAAACCCTATGAAAAGCTTCTTGGGTTCGGCAGGTTTCTGGGACTGGACACGATGTAGGAAGGTTGCAGCGCAGGGTCAAGTTGCTCAGGCCCTGGGCCACTCGAGAGGATGCATGGAGGTTACACCTGGGATGTGTGTGTGTGTGTGTGTGTGTATGTATGCATGCATGCATGCATGCATGTATGCATGCATGCATGCATGCATGCATGGATGTATGTATGTATGTATGTATGTTTCCATGTCCTACTGACAACTACTTGTAAACCTCTCAAGTCGGCTCTCGGAACTTTGCGGGATGCAGTGGGGAGCTCTAAGACCTGAGTCGCAAATAGCTCCAATAGCAATTTCTTTCAGGCTCTGCTCTTGCGATGCTCAGGAGTTGAGAGTTTCCGGGTATTTTTTGGGGTGCCGTGTATTTTGTGGATTCGAATCAAAGTTCAAAGTGGGCATCACAACCGCCACGCCCGAATCCCGAAGCCTGAGCCTCGAGCTCTGAACCCTAAAAACTTACGGTTGCGAATCGGGAATGGCGGAATGCGGCCTTTTGTAGTGCGACTACGTAATCGAGGCTGAGTGCATCTGGCCCGCGGCCAGATGCAGCTCAGCTCGCTTAGATGTTAACAAAACGAAGAAGCCAAAATGTCGCTGGCGAAAAAGTCGTCCGAACAGGACGACTTGAGCGAGCTCTGCTGCTTCGCACCCTTCTTTGTGAGAAAAGGTCAGATGAATGAAAAGCACCGAAACTACGCTTCGGTTAAACACCCTCAGGCCAGCAAATATCGTTATAGTCACTAGATTACTACTTTCAGCCCCTCCCTGGAACCAACAGCAAGTAAATTTCAATCCCTCCGGTCCGAAACCACAGACCCGGAGCCGCCACTGGGCAAACCCAGGTGACCAACACCATTATCCTGGGGGTGCAGACAGCCTGGATGTCCGAACACTTTCTCAGCGGGGTCCCTCCCATCTTCATCGTCCTGCAGGCGCCTAAGCCCTAAGCGCCCCAAACCTCAAGCCCTAAAGCCTATTATGCAAGGGTAACGGTTGCAGCCACCCCCATCTTCTTCAGTGTCTGCCATGGTTCTGCATTTCCTCCCTAGCCCAATGGCACACCCCCCATGTTCTTCGGTGTCTGCCATTTTCTACACTTCACACGCCAGCACACCCCGATCCTCATCGGCATCTGCCATTTCTACATTTCCCCCGGCCACGGTGCTTTCTTTTCCTTTTGACGGGGCGGCGGCGAGCCGCCCATCCGCGGGTTGGCGGGTTCGGCATCTTCCATTTTCTGCATTTCCCCCCCGGGAGGTGGCCTACGCCGTCCTTTTCACGGTCGAGCTGTGGCTGCGGATTTGGGCAGATGGGATGGCCGCCCTTTTCTGCTCCCAACATTGGCTTTGGAACCTGCTGCTCAGTTTGCTAAGGAGCTTCAAAGGTCCCAGTTTACCCTCGGAGCTATCAGCTTGACACAGAGTCTCTTGACGTTGAGGTTGGATGTATTTGTGGTCCTCACTTCCATATTCGAGTTGATCGTCCATGCCGCGAATGGTTTTCAGACAAATCCAGTGGCCTGGCTCTCCAAGCAGCCTATATGCGGGTAAGCAGGGTCATGCACAGGAGCTCTGCTCACGCGCACGCGCAGAAAGCAGATCAGCGAAACAGCTAAGACGTCCACAACCGCTCTCCGACTGGTGCGGATAATGAGCCTTGTCCGGCAAGGTTTTGAGGAAGTCAAAAGACGCATCACAGCAACATCATTTTAACGCTACGCGACCCGCCTCGGCCTGGCCCAGCGAAGCCCTGGTGGGGGGGGGTGGGGGGGTGTGGGGTGGGGGGTGGGGGGGTAGGGGGGGTGGGGGGGGTAGGGGGTGGGGGTTGGGTGAGGTGGGGTGTGCAAGAGGCATTGAGGAGGGGAGTAGAGGTGGGGTGCCTGCTTTGTGCTCCCCAACACCTGCGGCCCAAGGCCTCGGCGGATGAACTACATGTACTGTCTGTGATCCATGGAGTCTGAAACTGTCATGACCCAAGGAAGATTGCGCGGCTGGTGCGGATTGTTCGCGTGGGCAAGGTCTTGCGGTTCATCCGTGCCTTGCGCGGCTCTTCTGACCAGGGGCTGTTTCAGAAACCATACCTGCTCACCAAGCGACCAACCTGTGCAGCCATAAACCCTAAACCCAGGTTGAGGGGTTGAAGCAGCTGTCCCCCGGCCTCGAAGGAATACTGATCTTCTCCATCATGCAGACGCTCAAGTCACTCTTGTGGTCGCTGGTCCTGCTGCAGCCCGGCTTAGAGTTTAGGTTTTGGGGTCTTCACCCAAAACCCTAAAACCCGAAAGCCCAAAAAACCCTAGCTGCTTTCTAGCTGCCATTTTGAACGGCAGCGTGGCAGCTTAGGGACCCAAGTTCCGCCGGTCAATGTCATTGAGTCATTATGTAGGCACCCTGTAACTTTTGAAGAGCGTCTCAAGTTTTCCCAAGCGGTCCCTGCCCATGGCTTTGAGAGCTGCAGTCTCCTGCCCAAGGTTCGTCATCATCTATGCCTTCGGTGTACCTGCGTCTGGAAAGCGGGGTGCGATCATGCAAGCTAGCGTTGACTACGTGGGGGTGGACGCCCTTAAAACAAAGTGACATGTATTGGTGACTCTATAGCAGCAACCCAGGTGTTGTTTACAGATGCTGCGATCACTTACCAGTTTGTGCATGGGAAGCGGCCTGGACAGCAAACTTTGAAGCACTTCATTGCGGAGGGGGGCATGAGACCGGTTCCCGGTTTTTTTGCACGGACCATTCTAAGAGCTTACAAGAGTCCTCTCATCAAGGAATGAAGAGCTCTCCCGGATGTTTGGCACCTTGTCGGACTCGATGAACACCCTGCTCAGGCGCGCGCTTTGTGCTAGAGGGCTCACTGCTTAAACATACAGGCAGTAGCTGCAGTAGATATCCGAATGCAGGTCAATATCTGGTGGGATGAACTGGGAGGGTCCCGCGGATGCCTTGAACCAGGTAGGAACAGAGCCTTGGCAAGGCATGGTAAGGAAGGGATGAGCCTTCTTCTTTGATTTATTCTCGTAGATCTCTCGCAGAAGGATTTGTGCATCTGCAGCTCACGTTGCCATCCGTGCGGGTGCTGTCCGACATTCTATGGTTGCAAAACCAAGCTACAGCATCGTTTGCGAGAACCACTCTTTTTTGGAAAGCGAAGTACTCACCGTAAGGTACAGTTTTCTCCTGTTTATTCAGAATCAGGCGTTCGTTTGTTGAGGCCATCCGGTACAATGGAATGTTTTTAGGGGTGCCCGTGCTCCACGTATCTTTTTTCCATGGCCGCATTCCTTACAAAGCAAGGTTACAAACAATTCGTTCAGCCCGGGGCCACTTCACTTCACAGGAAAACGTCAGGCCCCACGGGCCTTGTCAGCCCAAGAAAGCATGCTTCACAGGCCTACAGGAAGAGGGGTCTTGGGTTCCACACCCAAGAAGGCAGGACAGCGTTTCGACCCAAAATCCTGAGTCTTAAAACCAAGTCGAACGACTGCCCAGTGTGCCCCGCCTGTTGGGGACCTCTCGGCTGGCACCGCTCAGTGGGTCCCTCCGACGCCTGCATTGAGTGGCAAAGCAAGTGGCGTTGAGTTGGCTTCAAAAGGGTAAGTGCCGTCGAAAGCGAGGCCTGCATCTGCCATGAGCGTGCCCCCCCCCAGGCAGATGCAACCTCCGAGGCATAATCCGTCGAAAGGGCTGTATTCGCTGAATCGGTTTGTCGTGACATGATTTTGCATCATGAGTGGTAAGCTCATCCCTGTCGTATAGCAACGGTTTTAGTACTGTGTGCTATTGGTTTTATGACAGGGGGATGGGGTTGATGTGCTCACTTTTGAATTTGGAGCCAAGGAGTGGGCAGCTCTTTTTACGTTGTACGTTGCCCCGCGCCTACTTGTCGGACTCGTTCCGAGAAGACAAGACAGCCGTTACGCCTTTGTGTGCAACGAACCGCATTCTCCTGGGGCAGTGTGCACATGGCCAAGGCATTTTGCTGCTTTGCAGTTCTTAATGCCGGGACCTTGGCCGAAGCACATGCGCGGAGGACTCGAAGTCAGTAGCGGGATGATTGTTTTGGACACCTGGGACGGGAGGGCTCGTGTATCTCGTTGTAACGAATGACAACGTGCGAATCTTGAAGCAAGGTGATGACCGGCGTGCTCTTTGGCTGCAGACCATACGAAGTCAACGTTCAACATTTGTGATTCATTCATTTGGGGCTCGCTCTGTTGCTGGGCATTGCAAATCATGCAGATTTGAGCCCAACCCTCCTTGATCTTGATCCACAGTCGCAAGTAAACCCAACTTCGGAAACAATGGAACCCAAGCCTTGAACCTTCTGGGCTTTTTGGCGTTAAAATAGTTCCTTTGATGCGCGCCCCCCCAATTTCTCTTTCGTTCAGGAGCGCTGCGTTTTGCCGAGGTTCTGCCACAGCGCCATCTCCGGGGCTGCCCAGGATGAGCACCTCATGGTCCAGTCCCTCCTCCAGGAGAAGGATAAGTTCCGACGCCCGGCCGAGATCTCTGGAAAATTCCCGGGCCGAGGGACCCAAAAAGGGCCAAACGGTGCGTCGCGATGCTTGAGGCTGTGCGTAAAGCTGTTCTGTCTTGGAGTCCAGGATGTGGCGTAGTTTCGCGTATCAAACTCTGGTTCCAGGCAGCGCAGCTAAGTTAGTCTGGGCTGTGGATTTGGATTTGGTTCTCGAAGTGGAAAACAAGGGGAGGTATTTACTTCGGTCATCCACCCTGCAGCTACTCAGCTCCTCGGCATGGGAGCCATCCTGCCATTTTCGGACACGTAATTACGGGTATTTGGCCGCAGGCTTGTGTTGCGGGACTCTCCGCTGTACTCGGCGACTTTCTGCGGGATTCTCCGGGGTGGGCACTGCAAGGATAGTACTCCGGTAGAACTCTTGCGTGCTTGTTTGGGGCCGGCGGGACTCTCTGCGAGCTTCTCTGTGGGGGTGGGCGCTTCAGGGATGATTGCTCGGCGGACTTTCTGCGGGCTTCTCTGGGTGTTGGCAGTCCAGGGCTCAGGCCAGCAGACCGCGCGCACACCGCGCGAGCAGGCGAGGAGAATGGTTGGCTTACAGTTACACGAGGGTGGGGAATACATAAACAAATTGCATGCACATGAACATGTATTGTGTATCAACATTATACAGCTAGATCCGGATAATGTTGGCAAACCATGGGTTAGGCGCTGCAAGTGTATGCCGATTCACAACCCCTGGACCAAGAAGAAGAGGAAGAAGTACAAGGAGAAGAAGAAGAAGAAGAAGAAGAAGAAGAAGAAGAAGAAGAAGAAGAAGAAGAAGAAGAAGAAGAAGAAGAAGAAGAAGAAGAAGAAGAAGAAGAAGAAGAAGAAGAAGAAGAAGAAGAAGGAAGAAGAAGAAGAAGAAGAAGAAGAAGAAGAAGAAGAAGAAGAAGAAGAAGAAGAAGAAGAAGAAGAAGAAGAAGAAGAAGAAGAAGAAGAAGAAGAATAAGAAGAAGAAGAATAAGAAACGCACCTTGTAGATAGACATATGCTGAGGTTTTGCCAGGTTTAAGAAGGTCAAGAGTCAGCCAGAATGTGTGTGAGACAAGTGCACGCCGGAACCAGTATTCGGCGTCCGACTGTAGCTCAGGCCAGAAGTTCGAGCACCTCTTCAATGAGGACGGCGGGCCCCAAACCCTGATGCCTTGGACGTTTGGGAGTTTTAGGGGCTGTGGTTTTGCGGCCCAAAGGCAGGGTTTTCAGGTTTTCGCACTTACGAACTTCCGGATTTCCCTACACCGGCTCGGCTTCAGTGTATGGGGTCTTGGAAGGGCCTAAATAGCTTGAATCTCCACTGAGTAGGTGGATGATGACGGCACGGGGCGCATCACGCTCAACGAGTTCGAGCGCCACTTCAACGACGCGTCCCTGGCAGCGCTCTTCGAAGCCTTGGACCTCGGGTCCACGGATGCCTGGAGCCTCTTCCAGGAGCCCGTGAGGGTTGAGGGTTTAGGATTTAGGGTTTGGGGTTTAGGGTTTAGGGTTTGTGAGTTCCTGAAACAAAGGCTCTAAGAAGGTGGCGATTGTCATGTTGTGTTGGCAGAGTGTGAGGGATGTTTCGGGTCTAAAGCGGTTTGAAGCTTGGCGTCGGCAGTCTGCAATGTCGGAAGGCAAATCGGACACAGGTTTTGGATTTTAGAGTCATTGGAGGTGCAGCGGCGACAGTGGCGGGGCATGGCATGTGTTTTTAGTGTAACAGTTGTCAGATTCGGCACGTGGGTTAAGGGTTATCATGGACTGGCTCGCTTGGGCTTGCAGACCCTGGACGCGGATGGTGACCACATGATCGATGCAGATGAATTCCTGGACTCTTGGCAGGATTCACGTTCCTTTCGCCCACAGGAAACGTAGCAGTAGGACTCGGTCTGACCCTGAGTAAGTAGAGTCTTGTTCATGGTTGCTTGCCTCGGACTTGTGTGCCATGTGAGTTCTGAGGATAGCTGCATCCGCATGCGCGGACCCCCTCGGTCTGTGGACGTTTGTGCCATCAAGCGGCAGGCGAATAAGATTCGGAGGTGGGACCTTTCAGAGGGAGTGCGCTGGGAAGATGCAACTCGCAGCGCACCATGCCAGAGCCAGTTCAACTAGTGGTGAAAGCTTCCAAGCTACACTTCGCCAAGTGACATTTGTGGTGTGAGGCATGTGACAGACCTGTCAGATGCGCTTGACGACGTGATGCAAGTCCAGGAGGCGAGCAAGTGAACCCGAGCCAAAAGCACGAGCGGGACAGCCAAGGGATAGTGCACCAAGCCTCGCCAGTCTGGTCCTTGCTGAGGAGATGCAATTCATCCTCCAGAAGACCGTCCGACAACAAGAGGTCAAAGACATGCCGATGCTCTCTATGCAGCAGGTTTAAGCCAATTTGGAGTTTAAAGGCCCTTTGCAGCCCAAAGGTCTGAAGGCCATAGGCCCTGACAGCCTAAGTTGGAGTGGCATTGCGGTTTCCGAGCGGAAGGTTTTGTAGCTGTCCCTTTTGGCGGCAGCCTCGACCCTGGAGTCTTAGACACCGGGCTTCCAGAGGCAATGCCTTGAACGCTCAGGGCTGTACAGAAGTGTTTCCAAACCGTGTCGTCGAGTCGTTCATTCGTGTGTGTGTGTGTGTGTGTGTGTGTGCCACGGCGCAGCAGCTTTTCTTGTAAAAAACGGTGAGCAATGCTGGTCGAATACTGACGGCCCTAAGCCGCTAACCCACCGCATTTCCCGAAATCCATAAACCAGGTAAACCTTGGGAGGGTCCCCTGAGCCCTCTTCTGCAGGTGGGTTAGCCGGGGGGGCGCACCGGCGCACACAATTCCTGAGGAAAAATCGACACCTTCCCAAGTCGCATGACCACTGTTACCTTTTTTTTTAGACTTCTCACAAGATCTGTGCTGGGTGGTACCTGGGCCCATCAGAGGCGCAGCACCCAGCTTGGGCTTCTTGGTGATGGCCCCTCTGTTGCAGCAAGCCGAGTGCAGGGGTTTCGGGTCGTGAGGTGTCAGTACCCTAAACCCTAAACCGCCTAAACCCTAAACCCTAAACCCTAAACCCCAAACCCCTAAACCCTAAGCCCTGAACCTCTCGAGGTGTTCTCGGAGCGCTGCTTGCTGCAGAGGTGGCGGCTCAAGGCTCTGAAGACATGCAGACACTGCAGCTGTCGCTTTGGGCTGGCCCTTTTTTTGGGAAAACCTTAGGGAGCCTCCGGGTCTGGGGCGCGGCCTGGGGTTTTCTTTGGGCAGTTGAACCTTGAGACGTGTGCAGGTGGCCTACGATGGCTCCGGGTTCCGGGGCTGGCAGCCGTTGGGTGTCGAAGGTGCGCGAGAACATGTCCAGACATTTGTTTGAGCTTGTGTGTGTTTTTTGGGAATTATTCCCTCACCCCAAACTTGAGACTTAAACACGTTAATCCCTGGACCCTTGAAGTTTTGAGGGGAAGTCCTCTGCTGCACAGTCCCCGGCCTCGCAGTGAGCGTGGCTTACATCGCTCTTTGTTTTCTGGGCCTACGTTGGCCAGCGGAGCCTCTTTGGAAGATGTTCGTAGTCCCAGCTCATCTCTCACTCTTCTGCTCTCCTCTCTATGTCTGTGTTTTGTTGTGGCAATTCGAAGAGGATGCAGCGTTCACACATATGGACTCTACAGACTCGCATGTCAATGTTAGCCCCTCGTTGCATGTGGCGTTGTTTAAGAGGTTTCGCGAGGTTTGCTTTTGGAATTCATGTATCAGGGCCTTAGGCTCTTGATGCTCTATGTATCACATTCCTTCCACACAGCATCGGCATCACCACAGGCGCGCGGACGGTGCATCGCACACTGGCTGCTGCTTTGATGGCCTCGCATCCTTTGCACAGTGCTGCGGCGACACTTCAGAGATTGCTCTAAGGCTGATTGACATAGACAATACGATGTCGTGCCTGGGCCCGAAGCTCTAGACCCGAAACATCCTAAACGTCCGAAAGACCTCCTTGAACAAAGCAAGGCTTTCAGCATGTGCGCGCCTTTTTGTCCCAAGTGGTCATATTCCAACTTCCGACCCCAAAACGGCAGGTGGCATGCGTATTTCAACTAACCATCTTTGAGATTGAACGAGTGCTGTGGCTTTGATTTTGCACAAGTTTGGGGCATCTTCAGCCGTTTTTGCAAAATTTCCCGTCATGTCCGACAGCTCTGTGCATGTTGCTGTCGGAAATCGTGCTCCACGCCACCCCTCGGCCGCTGAGTCTGCGTCAAAGAGCTTTATGCCATTGCTTGGGGTGTATGCCGGCATACTCACGAGCCTCGCACGCCCTTGACTGATAAGGCCGGCTCCGGCAGGCTCCTGTGCTGGTGGGCTGTTCACGCACGGATCGGGGTGTGCACGCGGAGGCTTGGGTCATTGGGCAGAGCTTCTAAAGTTTTCGGGTCTGTGTGAGTGTGAGGGAGATTGGTGTAGAGTGTTAGGGTTTCTGGGGGTTTGAGTGCGAAGAGAATTCGAGGTACATGACGTGGCGCATGGGTTCGAGACGAGGCCCCGAAAACCCTTAAACCGTCAAACCCCAGAAACCCCCAAAAATCGAAAAAGCCCTAAACCTTAAACCCTAAACCTTAAAACCCTAAACCTTAAACCCTCAACCTCCAACCGCACCAGGGCCAGGTGGCGCACGTCGACCTGCTGAGCCTTCCGGACCTTGATGCGGACACCCTCAGGCACTCCCGGGGCGCGAGGTTTGCTGTGGGGGTGGGGGCTGCTCGGGCCCTCAACGCACGAAGCGTGCGAGTTCAGAGTCCATGCCAGCCAAGCTTCTCATGACATGTGGATTGCTTGCTGGACAGCCTGCACAGACCCTGAGCATCCCTAAAACCCAAACATCTCCTAAGTACTCTCGGCATGCCGGAGGCGGCGGGTGAACCGCCGGCTGCCAGAAGACGTGCTACTCAGTCGCCTGCGTTCTGTTTAATTCTTGTGAACTGCTGCGCTGGGATGTCCGCACATGTCGAGGTGTTCTAGAAGTTAGAATGGAAAAGACAGAAGCCGAAGGAATGGCAGCAGCCGCCAGTAAACAGAAGCTGCATTATGTCTACAAGGGCTGACAGAGCAGGTAAGGCAGTTGCTGGAAGCCTACCCAGCCACCCAGCAGCAGACAAGCTCAATCCTGGACGGCACTAGCGCGTGACCCTTGTTGGAATCTTCGGCTTTGCAGCTCATGCATTGGTGCCAGAAATGTCCTTTACCCCCTTGCTATGACCGTAGCCTTTGTGCCGTTCATCAAAGAGGGCCACCCCGCCCCCCCCCCCCCCCCCCCCCCCGAAGCCTCCTGAAACCCATTCCCAGAAAGAGGATGCCGATGGATGGACGCGGTTCCCCAACCGAGGTCAACAGAAGCTTTCACGCGCGGAGGTCCGCCTTGCACAAGTGCCTGGACAGCCAGACTACTTGTCCTTCGGGGACTTCGGAGTGTTCCCCCGGGCAAGGCATTGTATCATACATTCGAGGAGTTGGCAGGGGGAGGTCCAAGCAGGTGTGTGGCGCAATATTCTAGATTTCAGGCGCTACCGCTACGACTTGCTGCTGCGCCCGCGCCCGTCGCCGTTCGAAGCGCGGTTTGTCTGGGCAGCTTAGATGTCAGCAGAGCCAAGCAAGAAGTGTGCTTTTCTGCGTGCCCATGGCCTGATCTTCAGTGCTGTCTTTGGTAATGGTTGTTTGTGAGAATCGACATCTGCCAGCAATTTCAAGGCAATCACCTGCACAATTTGCCACCGTCCTATGATCTGACCAGAAGCCTGACAGTACTTCCCTTGCAGCGAAGCTCCGAGCTCGCTCTGAGATGTACCGAGTACCGAGTAGCATTCCTGATCAAACCCTTGTGCAGAATCACAACGCAGCTCCCTGAACCCTAAATGCAAAGCCCTCGGCCCTCAACAGAGCCGAAACCCTGGAATCCCAACCCGAGCCCCCACTCCCCCCCCGCCCCCCTCCTCACGCCCAAATGAATGCTTCAAACCTCAGCCCAGGCAGTGGGTGACCTGCCCGCGGCCACTATTGCCGAGGCCGCACAGCGGCTCAATGGGCAGGTGCGGGGTGGCTGCCAGGTTTGTTTTTGTGTCTTTTGGGGGGGTTCATCGAAGGGTTTGGGGTTCAGAGGTGCTTCAGGGTTCAGGTTTACACTCTTGAGTCTTGTGGGATGAGGCGACCTCAACCCCCTTTAATTACTCGCTTCGGCTTCCTTCCCAGAGAAGGCCCTGGACTGCAGCCTCCTGACCGTGAACTGGCGGGCTTCCTGCAGAGCTGGCACGGCGCCTCCATGCAATGTGGTCATGGGCCCTTCGAAGCCGCCCCCAAAGTTTTTTAAGGACCATGGCCAGGCTACTAAGAGGCCATGGGCTTTTTCTAATATGCACCTTTTGAGTAGGATCGGGGGCCTTCTCTCTCCCGGACTGTCATGTCGGCTGTTTAGAGGTTTTGCCATGAGGATCCAGCTTCTGTGAGGCTTCCGCATGTCACCCATCTACAGCTTGACGTCAGGATGACTTCGATGAGGCCTACTACGGGCCGCTGACGAAGCGGCTGCATCCTCAGAGGCCTTTGTTAGCTAACTGCAACATCTGCGCCACCAGAATCGTTTCCTCAAAGCGCCCCCCTTCGGCCCCAAGGCTGCTCATCGACACATGCTGGGACGCTGCATCGGAAAAGCTGATCCTCAGCTGCCACCATTTGCCTGCCCCCTTTGGTGTGTCATTGAAGAAGTCTTGGTTGCTTTTTGTGTGTTGCAGGTTTTACGTACACACAGCACAAAGTTCGGCTCTATAACAGCACCTTGCGGCTAGCCAAGGAGCGTGCGCCTGGAGTGCAAGGCTTTCCTGTACAGGCGGCCTGTGTGGCGACCCCAAGAAAGCCCCAGCGGGTTTCTCTTCCATGGCCTTGTGTACATGTCTTGCAAGCTCCATGTGCTCAGTCCTCTTGATTCTGGTCCTGATGTTGGGTGCACTAAAGACTATATGGGGCCGTGCTAAGACCGGAAAGGGAAAGGGAGCAGAAAGTGCCAGTTGGGTAGATCTTTGACGGCTGGACTCTTAGACGCTGGGTTTCGGGAGGCCCCGCTGGGCCCTGAGCCCTAACTCCTACACCCAAGAACCTCCTGAACCCTAAACCCTAAACCCTAAACCCCAAACCCTAAACCTTAAACCCTAAACCCTGAACCCTGAACCCTGAACCCTACACTGCAAACGCCCGACAGCTGCAGGATGGCTCGGGTTGCGGTTTCTGCACTTGTGGCCGGCGCACGCGGTGTCATCGACCCTGCAGACCTCAGCGACGCCGGGCACCCCGGGGTTTTCTGGGGGTTTCAGGGAGGCGCAGCTCCGACAGGTGTCTCCAATGTTTTAGGGTTTAGGGTTTAGGGTTTAGGGTTTAGGTTCTGATCAGAACCCTAAGGCCTGCTTGCCTTGGATTTGCACAGCTTGCACTGTGTTGGCAGGGAGCGGCATCCTGTCCGATTATCAGACGTTCTCGTGTTCTTCGTGATGTGGTACGTGTGTTTGCCTCATGTTCTCTGGAACTTTTTTGGCTGTTACCTGACTGCACACAGGAGGCTGTGAATGGTGTAGGTAAGCCGTCTCATGGATCCCCCTTTCATGGCGCCCACGCTTGAAGAGCCATCACAATCAGTCAAGTATGCCAAGTTTTGCTGCACCTTTTCAATTCTCCCTACCGCCGAACCCCTCTGAACCCTGAATCCTAAACCCTTAAATCGAAGCCCTATAACCTCTTAAACAGTTAAACATCCGTACCGTTGCGTCCTGGAGCTCGGAATGGGCCCAGGCCTCCTCTCCGACCTTCGCCAAAGCTATGCGAAGAGTGAAGGGCAGGAGTGGCGGGTCGGGTTTTGGGGGGGTTTGCGTTGGGAGGTTGGGCCACCAAGCACCCGAATGGCCCTCAAGCCCCAAGCAGAGGGCACTTCTGCCTGGAGTTGGGATTCGGAGAGCTTTTTTCGGGGGGGTTTGGGCAGTTTTTAGGGTTCGGCGTGGAGCCCTGAAGCAGCCCTGAAGCTCCTCAAGCCCTGGCGAGGATGGAGCTGGCCCCGCCCAGTGGTTTGTTCCTTGAAGAGGTTGCGTACCCACCAGAAGCTGGAGATGGCAGAGCAAAAAAAGTGGTGAGACTGCTGGGGGATCAGAGCTTGTGGGGCTCATGTGGGATTTTTGGGTGTTTGGTTATTTGGGAATTTGAGGATAGGGGCTGCAATCTTTGTGTGTGCACCACTGTGGCTCAAGCTTACGTTCTACCACCGTGTGAAATGCGCGAGCAGCGCCCGCCGCGTGGCTGAAGTTGTTGGGATGCTTTCGAGAGGTTTGGCAGGAGGCCGACGGGCCAGGTTGGGTGTTTGGGGTTCGAGTGCACTGGCCCATGTTGCGGAGTGCTGTGGCGCTGAGACTCGGCATGACTCGATCTTCGAGGATATGGGCGTCCTTTCTGCCCCTCGGCAGCAGATATTCAGACATGGGTCGGGCTACTGCTGCTTGCTGCAGTGGCTATTTGCGGCCGCATCCTACCAAGATTGGTTGCGGTTATTGACGGATACTTTCAGCGATTGAGAACGGTCACAAGAGTTATGCATGGGGGTGGGCAGGCAAGTCGGCAGTGGGGGCTCAGTTTGCGCTTGTCTCTGCCATCCAAGAACCCTGCTGTCCTATGCAGCCGCAGCCTGCACAGGACAGTTCGTTTGGGGGCTTAGGGGTGTTTTGTCCAGAGGCTATCTTGTCTAAGGGTAGTTACATGGGCCCTTTTGATGGTCCCTCACCTCCTGAACAGGGTGCTGAAGTGTGGGCCCTTTAATTTTTAATGGGGTATATAAGGGGTATGTAAGGGGTCCCGTTCTAACCTTCTAAGGGCCCATTCGGAATCCTAGCCAGACAATCTCTGAACCGCGAAGGAGACAATTGCAAAGCGGGGGAAGAGGCGCTCCGGGTCAAAAACCATGGTAGAGCTGATGTGACTTGGGCAGGAGCAGCAAGAATAGCAGTTGCGAGGATGGAACTTCCCTTTTCTGCGGATAAGGAGCTTTTAACAACGTGCTGGGTATTTGGCCCTACAGCCATCGTGTTTCACCTTCTCCAACCAACCGCATTGCAGGCCAGATGTCCGAGGCGTTTAGGGCGTGGCTCGTAAGATCCTTCGATGTGTAGGCCGTGCTGATGCAGATTCGGAGCAACAGTCAGATGAACTCTTCGCTGCCACTTGGCTGGTGCAGGTTGCCATGAGAAGCCCCGCCGCTTGTAGCTTCCCACTGGGAGTTTACGAAAATAAAGTACTCAAATATAGACCCCCAAGCAGTAGGATTCCCTGATATAAGGACCCCAATAAGGTACCCCAAACCCCCCATGTGCTCATACTGCCAAGGAAAGAGGTCCAACCCTTTGGGACCAACCTCGGAGGAGGGGAACGGAGGGCTCCTCTTGTCAACTGGGCGGTTTACGAAATGAGGGACCCCTTACGTACAGATCTCCATCCAATAAGGTACCCCTCTCATGTCGGAAACCCCTAACTCAGCATCTGTGGCAGTGTATTCACTGATGCAGGTTCGGGGAAGCGCTCGGATGTGCTAGGATGAACATGTTGCTGGTGCTGGACTGTTGAGGGTTGCAATGAAGCCCCCCTGCAGGCTGGCTTTGCCTTGAAGACTGGTTCTTCTCCGGCTTTGCTGGGCGCTACGTGTCGGGGCCCGGGACCTCCACGGACAGGAGTATGGTTGGACGGACGTTAGGATGGCGGCCGTTTTGTGCAGTTTCTCGAACCCTCCAAAAGAAGCGAAAGCCCAAGGCTAACATACAACCGACCGAAGCACGATAGCCCCAAGCCCTACCAGCAGCCCGGAATGACGGAATTCTGAAACCGAGGACCCAAGGCCCAAACCTTTTTGGCTCTCCAGGTCAACCTCCGACGGGGTGGGCCAGGGCGCCTGCTTGCCGCCGCTGCTGTTGGGCTGCTGGGCCTTCAATATGTTTTGTGTTTTAAGCTGCTTGGAGGTTAGTGGGGGGGGTTCATGGGAGCCAGTTGTCTCCTTCCCAACCCCTCCTCTGCTGCTGAATGCAGACGTTGGCTGAAGAACTGGCGGGGAGCCTATACACGCGAATATGAGCTTTGGCAGCTTTGGGGTGTAAGCTCTTAGCCCTGGCACTAAGACTGCCTCACCTCGTACAGGAGAAAAGTAAGCCAGCAGCTAGGGAACAAAGGGGCAGTCACACCTGAGACAGAAGGCCCACCACACCTAGGAAGCAACCCAGACCTTTGCCGGAGAGGAACAATAGCCAGCAAACAGCATCCACACCTAGAAGAATCTCAGACCCCTGCTGCACCCACCTTGTGTCATTAGAGATGTGAGCGGAGAGTGGTGAGACTTCAAGGCGGTCAGGCCTGGAGCCGCGATTGATCTTGGGCATGTCATTCACCATAGCCGCAAGGTCGTGATGCATCTGCCTCGTCTAAAGACCCCTTCCGCTTCTAGAATTGCTCGGGTTGGTTTCGAGAGCTGGGAAGGTTATGCCTTAGGGGTTTCGTTCATATACTCCCAGCACAGAACCCCTACATTGCCCAAGTTCTCTGAGGAAGCTTCCCCCCACATGCCTACTTGCACGTTCCGTAGAGGGAATCTGAAGTTCCACATCCCCCATCCCCTCAAACCCCAAACGTACTGGAAGGCTCTTCATAAGGAAGCAGGAAGGTACCCCATCTAGTCGCCATGCGAGTCTTAAATCCTACGCCTCCGACTGAGAACCCGCGAACGCCCGAGAGCCCCCGCGGAGCACCTTTTTTAAGACAGTGCCGATGAGAGTTTGGATCCCTTGAGTTGCTTTGGGGTTTGGGGTTTAGGGTCTGGGGTTTGGGGTTTGGTTTAGGGGTTAGGGTTTAGGGTTTAGTGGTCAAGGTTTGGGGTTTAAGGTTTAGGACACTTCAGCTTCAGGTGATGAGGGTCCCTGGCCATCCGAGGGCGTCCTCACACAGAGGCGGGGTCAATTCTGGGACTCCGAGCCAGGGGAGCTTGTTTACGTTGCGATCCTTTGAATTCCGAAGCCTTGAACCCCAAGAAGGCCGAATCCCGAAGCCCCAAGAAGCTCCAATGCCCTAAGGCTTGTAGCACCCCGTTCTTTGGATCATGGCAGGCTTGTGAAGCAGTACGGCAAGCAGTTCGCGGCCGAGGTTTTCATGGCCCACAGGCCAGTCTTCGCGCATGGGGATGGGGTTGTTCCAATTTGGCCCTGACATGGTGGTGTGCTGCTTTTCCTCAGAGTTTAGTCAGTCTGCATCCTGGACCAGAATGCGTATCAATTTAGTGAAAATTCGTGGCGGGATGAAGTATCTCTTCCTGATAGTTCCAGGAATCGCGAATCGAATCTGCCACCCCAAACGCTCTGGCATGCACCTTCCTTGTTTCATGCCCACACAGAGGCGGCAAGGGCTCACTTCCATGAAAATTGACTGGTGACCAGGAATGACTTCATCGGACCGACTGACCTCCAGGCATGCGGGATGGAACCAAACGAAATTCCCAGCTCTGTTTCATTAAAGCAGAATCGTCAGGAAGCCTCGAATTGTCGCCGCAGCCTGTGTGCAGCCATCGGTGGCGCAACGAGAGACCGCACCCCGAAAAGCTACGTTTGGCCATGTAACACCATAGTTCTACTGGTGACGCAACAACTGGTGACGCAACAGCTGTTGCAGCTTGTTTGCCTTCGTCATGTCGCTGTTCGAGGCCATGAAGAAGATCGGCATCAAGGTGGTCAGAATCCCTATTACCTGGACTCTCTTCGCAGATGCCCTCGCTGTTGTTGTCGCTCGGCAGTGTTCCCCTCCGGGAATTTAACATCCGAGGTCTCTAAAGGGGCTATATGGGGCTGTTGCATCTGCAGGTTCCCAATCTACTTTCCTCAACTGCACTGCGATGTCATAGTCGAAAAGCTATCAATGAAATTCTAGAGTAAATGCGAACCGCTGGCCCAGGGTGAGGGGCTCATTGGTGCTACTTTTTAATTCCGCAACGCCAGCGAGAAAACCTAGTTCTCTGCCCACGAAGCTGGTTGTGGCAGCCCTCCCTAAACCCTAAAAACCCTAAACACCCTAAACCATCTGAGGACAAGAAGGTGTATGGCTCGCACGACCCTATCAAGGACACCGTCATTGCAGCTGGGTTGCAAATTGATCGCAGTGTGGAGTCGGCATCTTGATGTGAAGGAAAATGATTCATATACCAATGAATAAACTGATCATAGTAATATACTAATTCATATACTAATTAAGATACTAAGTAGTATGCTGCTACTATATTTTCTGATTTTCCTAATTTGTTAATGTACTTGTTAATATACCGACTAATATACCGATTACTGTACTGATCTTAGAGCCGCCTGCCAGGTGCCAGATCCCTACTACACCAAGGACTCGGGAGCTCTGTCGCATGGGGGCTCAGAGTTTGAGGAGTCCACGGCTTCTAGGGATGCTTAGAGGCAGCCATATACCCTGTGCATGCAAATCTGAAATCCTGGCAGACGCTTCAAGATTCTCGCGCTTGTAGGTTTTGGGGTGTAGAGATGCTGATAGCGTCACGTCCCCAAAACAGTTAAACGCAGCAGCCGACACCATGAACCGCATGAGATCTATGGACCGTGATGAGCAAAGCTGATCTGCCTTAAGCAAGGAAAGCCAAACGAAAAAGACCTGAACCCCCAATCCCTACAGGCCTGGCTCCAAACTTGGAGAGCTTTTCAGAGCCCTTAGTAACCTGGAAGCCCTCAAAGCCACCCGTAAAGATCCTAAGAACCCTACTCAAGAAAGAGACCCACTTATAACCCCCAGACCCCTGCAACCGGCGAGAACATCTCCTACGCGACCATCCCGCGCAGCCTCCTCGAGGGCCTTTTCATCCAGGTGGGCTTTTCTAGTTCGTCGGTATGCGTCTTTTTCTGCTTCGGGTGCGAGGGGAACTGAGTGAGGGTGGGTGCAAGGGTCTGTGGTTTGGGTGTGAATGTAAGGGTTTAGGGGACTTCGGATTTTGGGAAGGCTGCTTTTGCTTGTGAGGTCTCTTGGGGTGTTTTGCCCAGCACAGCGCCTGGCAGGCCTTGGAATCGTCTTCAGGGTTCACCCAGTGTTGACCCCCAGCCCTATCTGAGCTACTGGACAGCGCAAGGCGCCAGTGCCTCTGAACCAGGGGATGCAGGATGGACATGGAAATCCCTTGGGCATTGAAGACTGGCAGCGTGGTGTTACATCCACGCCTCTTTCTTCGACTGAGCAAAAGGCTCCCCCGTTTTGGCAGAATATCCACTGTGGTGGAACATCCGTAAAATTCAACCTGTATTGAGGAATACTCCCGCTTCCTGACTGCCTGCAAAGCAAGTTGTCGCGTGATTGTCGTCAGGGTCAACGCTGTGTCATGGGCTCAAACAACGACAGACGCAGTACTGCGCTCCCCTCTGTATGCCACATGTGCCCCAATTGCAGCCTCCTACGTCTGTACTGCAAGCCTAGACCCATACGTCAGCCACCTTGAATCCTTAAGCATCACAGCCCCCCTGGGCTCAGGGCAACAAGCTTGGCCTCAAGTTCCTGCTGGCCACTTGGGGCAGCTCAGAGGGTCTTCCCCCCCCCCCCCCCCCCGGGCTTTTTGGAAAGGAAACGCTCGCACCTTTACAGTAAGGTGCTGGTTCCCTGAAACTTCCAAACACTTTCAAGCGCCCCCTGCACCGAGGATCTTCATGCCTTTCCGGGTGGATCCTCTGATGGCGCCACGCCCCGGGAAGTTTGGCATGCTGAGGGCTTCACCTCGAACCTCTCATTTGCCCTGAGAATCAGTTCGCCCCCCCCCCCCCCCCCCCAAAGCCTTTAAACCCCCCTAGGCGCCTTTAAGTATCCCCGTAGCCCCAACTTAAGTGCCGCCACACCCCTGAACCATGAAGCTGCAGGTTCGAGGGTTCGAATGCAGGGCTGGGGGTCTGGGGGTCGTGCTGAGGTTTAGGGTTCATGGGGGCAGGGCTTGAGGGTTTTGAGGTTGGAGGGTCTAGAGGCTTCGGGTTTAATTATGGTTTAGGGCTCAAGATTTCGGACTTGGTTCGGATCTGTCATGGCAGGCAGAGTGAGCTGTTTCAAAGGGTTCTAGGGGTTGAGGGTTGTGTGGTTCGAGTCCTGCCTGGGCCTTTGATGCCAGTTTTTCCTCAAAGCCGGTAGAGCTCCGGACACATCTCAGGCACCTACAACGGCATCTACCCCTCGAAGCCGGTGTTCTGGAGGGAGTCTGTCCAAGCTTCTTGGCTTTCGACCCCGCCGAGGGTCCAGGGCTGGGGGTTCGAGGGCCCGGTTAGGATTTTTTCAGGGAGGTGGAGCGACTGTCGGCATCTTGCGAAGGGTTGCTGGTAGCTGACGAGCGGTTGTGGTTCATGCAGGGCTCCGTTGACGGACTCTCAGGGCTCCTTGGTTTCAAGATCCTTTCATGCTTGAGGGTTTCCATGTTTGGTCTAGGACAGTTTGAGGTGGGCGGTTTCCCCCCTGGTGCGCCTGAAGACATCATGCTTGGGGTTTGCTATTGGTGTGCTGCCCCGGCACTTGGACACAATTTCCGAAGTGCCCGCAGATTTCTTTTGGATTTCTTTCCGGGTGTCCGCTGATTCCCCTGTGAGGCTTCTCAATTTCCAGCAATCCTTCATGGGCCCGGGGCCCTTAAGGCCTATCCCGAAACTCCTCTAAGCCCCTAAACCCTCAGGCACCTTGCAGTAGCCAGCCCACCACTCAATGGGTAACTAGGGATCATATCATCCCTAGGATTAGATACAGAGATCTGAGGCATCTCATTCCTACTTCCCCACTGAGAACGAATTACGAGCTACCTGACCTCTACTTCCTACAAAAGAACTAGGTACTGGCTCGGTTATAGGGTTCCTCCCAAGTTCTTCCCGAAGCTCCGCACTGCCCTCGCCCAGTTGGGCAGCTCACCGCGCATTTCCCTGCAGGAGGCGGGTCCGAATGCGGAGGGCAGACCCCCCCGACATCCCCAAATCCCCGAAAAAGTTCAGGGCTTAGGTGAAATCCTGAGGTTCAGGGTCGTGAGACTTCTCCCTACGAGTGGCTGGAGGGCGATCATTGGACTTCCGTTTCAACACTTCGGCTTTCTCACGGGTAAGATTGCTCCTCATGTCAAAGCTTGGCTTGATGGGCTACTGTTCTGGGCCTTTCTTCTTGAATCATCTTCAACCGGCAGACGAGCAGACATGGAGCCGGTGAGAGGGTTTAGGGTCCAAGGCGCAGAGTTGCATCCATCCTCCTGTGGCCTAAGCCGTCCATTTCCCTAGATTCCCAATTCTGAAGCTCGATGCGGCCCCAGCTGCACTTGTCTTTTCCGGGGCCATATGTGTTCATTCTTTGCTTAGCCCCCTGTGCTTGCCCTCACCAAACACATCATCAGGCTGGGTTGCTCATCGTCGAGGCGGCCATCAAGTGGTGGCCCGGCTAGGGAGATGCATAGGGTTTGGAGATGTTTCGAGTTTAGGCTGTGGAATCTTGGGGGTCGGAGGCTTCCTGGGGCGCAGGGTGGTTGCTCAGCCGGGGCGTGGAATAGTTGCCTTGCATGTGGTGCGAGGAAGAATTCTTGGGCCGCTCCAGATTCCAGTTTCACCGAACCAATGATCTTCAGATGATCTTCAGTCTCAACTTCTGATCCTCAACCCTCGACCCCTTCTACTCCCTGGACCCTAAACATTGAAACCGAAACCTCAAACACTCTGAACTCCACAAGAGCTGGTCGTCAGAGAGCACGCTGCTCTTCTATGGGGGTAGGGGGTTCGTTTAGTCTAAGCGTTTTGGGGCTTAGGGTTTAGGGGTGCGTACTCAGATTCCCCGGCCAAGGATTGAGGGCCTAGACGACGATGTCAAGAAGGCCGTGTATGGCCTGTCACCCATGCCGCTGGGCTGAGGAGGGGCAACTCCTCCATCTGAGCTTAGGTTGGCCTGTCGGAGTTTTGGGGGTAAGGCATAGGTCGAGAGTGCAGACTCGTCGTTTTTTCGATGACCGCTCAGGAACGAGCCCGCCCACCTGGCTGGATTTCAGATGCTCGCCCGGATCTGTAAGCCGCGGAGGGTCTGAGGGTCCTCAGAATGGAAACCCTAAACGCTAAACCCTAAACCCTAAACTTTAGGCCCCAAACCCACTTTGCTGAAAGGAACCCCACCTTTGCTCATCCCGACGAAGTGCTGGTGTGGCTGGCGGAAGCCACGGACCTCTTCAAGAACTCCAAGTTGCTCGGTGTTCCCTCGAGCCCTAAAACCTAAACCCTAATCCCTAATCCCTAATCCCTAAACCCTAAACCCTCCAATTTGAGGAACAAAGTGAACAAAATTGCTCTGAGGTTGGTCGACCAGGCTGGGCTTCTTGTGCGTTCGAGTGGGCGAGTTGAGCTGGAGCTCGGCAGAACTCCAAGTCTCGGGGGCTTGGCTATTTAAAGGATCAGGGGACTTAGTAAGCAGGGATATCATTAGGGCAACTATAGATACAAGTACTTGTAACCCCAAGTAGGTTACTTTTCACCCTACTTCGTAAAGCTGTGTTGCTGTGTTGGTGGAACCTTGGAGGAATCTGGAGTGGAGGGTGGGTGACAGTTCTGTAAGTAGGCGTGGATGGCCTGAATGTGACTACAACGTTACATCCTGGTCAGGGCATGAAGATGTACATGCAGGTCATCGAGAGCCTTTGTTGCACTTGGAAAGTCTTGCAGGTGCTTTGCAGGTAGGCTGGAGTTCCCAACAGAGCCAGAGTAGGCTTGACGGCGGAACGGCCATCTGTCTGCTGGTGCGGGCCTCTCGTGCTCAAAGTAGGCCTTTGAACAGGGTGAACAGGGTGCAGCAGCTCGCCAGAGTTTGCTCACAGACGGTTGGCTGACAAGTGATCCGTCCCTTTTGAAGATCCAACAGGTCTTAGTCTGTATGCGTGGCTCACCTTTGATACCAGTAGAGTGTCTACTGCGAGGCACTGTGGTAGGCCATGCTGTTGCTGTAGGAGATCCAGCATGAGTAAACGAAGCTGTGGAAAACAACCAGAAAGGACGGCCTTTCCTGGCGGTTCCTTCAACTCGATGGCAGCTGTGTTGCAATCTGTGTCGAAGCTGTGCTGCTGGATTTCCAGTAGTACCCGGAGCTTATGGCACACCTGTCTAAGTTCCACTTTTTGTTTGGTCAGCTCTGTCAGCCGTCACGGTAAATCTTCAATGGAAAGATGATGTGGCTGGGGGGGGGGGGGGGGGGGGGGGGGGGGGGGGGGGGGGGGGGGGGGGGGGGGGGGGGGGGGGGGCGGGGAGTGGAGTGGGGAGTGGGTGGGGGGGGGCTGTGGAGGGGCTGCACATAGCAAAGCTGGCATAGCATCTCTTGTGCAGGGCGACAGACTTGCCAGACTCAAGACTTCTACAGTGAGGTTCCTTCTTGGTGGAAGAATACCACGAGCAAAAAGGATCGCGAGACCTGGGCCGGTGCCTTACACAAGAGCCCGCTGCTCCTAAACTCCAAAACTTCTGCCCCAACAAGAAGCCTAAACTTTAAACCCCTGATCGCTGGTAGCAAAGCCTCAGCCATTCCTTTGCCTGCCTGGCTTTTATTTCTGCGAGAGGCAGTGTTTGACATGCACTGGTACACCGCCTGGGGCACGAAGGCTCACGGCGAAGGGGGAGTGGCTTTGACAGGTCGGCATGCCTCTGCGCGTTTTGAGGAACCCCCCACTAGCCACTGTAGCTTGAAATTAGCCAAATGTCAAAAACCTGGTTCAATTCGATGCTTTCCGGACCTGAGCCCTGAACCCTAAACCAACAGACCTTGAAGCCCAAGGCCTTGAAGCCCGGTGAAGCCCTCAAAAGGCTGCCCTCCTCCCGGGCGAAGCGGTCCTCTGCAGCCGGCCCTTGGACGAGATTGTGGAGGCCGACTCGCGAAGGGCTCCGAGAGCAAAGGGCTGAGAACATCTGAAAACCCTCCTTGTGGAGGATAAACCCTAATACGGGGGTTTCCGATATTCAGGGTACCTTACTGGGGTCCTTTAAAAAAGGAATCCTACTATTTGGGGGACATGTGCGGCAGATGAGGCAGAAGTGCCATCTGCTTGCCACACGAAGCGATGGCGCGTCACTGAGTCAGGTTTAGCTAGTTCTGCAGGTTCTAAGGGAGTCATACGGTTCTGCAGCTGGCATTTACGCCATAGACTGCAGGTTCTGGGGCCAACAGAGTTGCATCCCAAGGCCCGTGAATAGGTTAGAGGTCCTCTGAGACTTACACATCGTTGTCAGGCCCCTGTCTTCCCGAGATCCCACCAACAATCTTGGCGCAGGTCTTGACCCCGGGCATTGTCGGGTTTGCAAAGAGCTTTGAGGCCATGGCGAACTTGGTAGGTTTCTATGCTTGTGCACTTGCTCTGTATCTCCCCTAGCGGCCCTCGCACTTGCGTGTGGAGAGTGGCGTCACAGATTCGGAGTTTTGCGTCTGGCTGCGCGGGGCGTGTGATAGGGGTCAAGTTGGGTCATGCAACATGTGTGCTTGCCACGCCCTAGCACCTATCAGTCTCCAAAGCACCCCCCCCCCTCCCCCCCCTCCCCCCCCCCAAATCCTGCTGTCACAGACGCCATCGGACACCCCGAAGTCTGCTGGCCAGGAAAATTTTGATGGCCAGCGAGCCACTTCCGTACCCCGGCCAAGTCCGCACTCTGCATCTCACCGGTTCTTTGTTTGGGAAACTGGGAGTGTGTTCAAAGTTCAAGGGTTTTGGGGGTTTTGGGGTTTCAGATTCGGGTGGTTCTCTTGATGAAGGGGAGTGGTGCTCCTCATCTCACATAAACAGCAGGCTGTTCTGACGGGCGTGAGGATCTTGGACTCTGACCCTTCGACTTCAAAGCTTTGCCTTTGAAGGTTTCAAAGTTTCGGGCCAGAACCTCCCCCAACAAACCCTCGACGCCTCAACCTCCTGAACCCCAAACTGCAACCCCCCCCCCCTCCTTCCCAAAAAAACAAAAACAAGGCCTAAACCCTATAAACCCTAAGCTAAACCCTACATTCCCTTTACAAACTTTTACAAACACCCTGCCATGGATGGGATCGCTGCAGGAGTTTTCAGCAAGCACGAACGCAGATGCCCTCGTGGCTCGACTCGTCCTGGAGTTGGGGGGGTTTAGGGTTTAGGGTTCAGGGTTTAGGTTTTAGGGTTTAGGGTTTAGGGTTTAGGGACTTCGGAGTTTTGGTTCTAAAGGTCTCTAGGTTTCGCCACGAGCCGAACCCCTGTGCTGTCATTCGGAGGCGCAGTCTTTCAGGGAATTTGTGAAAGTCGAGCTTACCATCCTGAGATGACAGGCTTCGAGCCGGCATCGCATACTCGCAAGCACATCCTGCTCTGTGCCGAGGTGGCTTGCAGCGACACCGCGATTACCAAGGCCTTCATGCTGAAGCAGGCGAAGAGTGTCAAGCCCTAAGCGGACAATATTCCAAGGCCAACAAGGCCTGCGCCCAAGTAACGCTCTGAAGCGCATCGAGCTACGGAACTGCCCTCAGACACCACAAAGAAGCTACAGTACCCCAAATGCAAATTCCAGTTGAAACAGTTCATTACATCATGTGATCCTCGCAGGTGGAGGTCATGCAGCTCCTTGGCCTAAGGGAGGTTCTTTTGAATCTGAGAAGGCGAAATCCGAAAGCATCGAGCTCAAGAGCCGCAAGCATTGGGATGTTCCCCCTTATACTAACAGTCCTTCATAGGGGTTATAATCGAGGGTATTATAGTCCCTATTAAGGAGTAGGGGGATCATCCCAACGCACGCCTCTCAAAAAGGGGCAGTGGGTCACAGGGAACCCCAACCCGTTTCAGGGGCGAGTTTTGTATTTCACTTTGGGACAACCGACAGCTGGGAGATCTTGGACTCGATGGTTCTGGGAGGGCAGGCTTCGGCGACGGCGATGCTGAGGTGGTTTTGTTACGCTGCGCGCAGCCCCCCGCCCACCCCCTCCGGCTATGAGGTGCTTCCATTGCTGGGACCCCAACTACATTTACATCTCAATGCCCCAGATGCGGAGATCTCTAGCCCATCTTTTGTGCGCCCCGTCCTGGCTTCCCGCCCTAACGCTTGCATCCCAGAGCCCTTCACTTTCGCCAACCCAACTATCGCGGAATCTGTGGGGTCCCAAACCCCTTCCTCCTGCACACTCAAAGTACGTCTCACACAGGGACATTGGCACGAAACCCAGCACGATTGTCATTGGACGGTATCTTGTGCAACGGGGTCGGCATGCGGCCGCCAGCAAGGGCGAACGCGGCTCGAGTGCAGTCACTGCAAACACAGGCGCAGTACTCAACAAAACCACGTTGATGAGCTCCTCTTCTGCAGTTCCGCAGCTCAGGGTGTTCATGCTTCTGTCTGTGCCCCCCACGCGGCATCGCGGCGACGTGTCCGTAGCGAGTCGTTCCACGGGAATCAGCAGCGCGCCTCCGTGTGCCCATGGCACTGCGAATACTTCATGGGTTTGGTGATGCTTGGTGTGATGGTGGGAGTGCCGGCGTGCACAAAGACGCACGCAAAGTACCCGAGCAACTCCCGCCGACTCCCGCCAACTCTTTTTTTCGTCGGTCCAAAACAAGCAAACCCAAACCCATTGGGAAGCCTGAACCCGTTGTCGCAGGTCACGACCTATTTTTCACTTTCAAGTCCATGAGCTCAGAATTCAGGAACCACGGGATCAATCCTTACTTCTGGTCCTTGAAGATGCCCTACGGCCGGGAGGCTCAGACAACAGCAGGGCTTCGAAGTGTGCGGTGATTTTTTTTTTTTTTTTTTTTTCGCTGGGCTCTTGGGGCAACCTCGTGGGTTTTCTGATATTCTGGCACTGCCGGGGGTTTGAGAGTTTGGGTTTGACTTCCTTGGTGGGGTCATGAACCCTGTACCGGAGACCTTGAGAAACCCCAAACCCCGGGAGGTCCGCATTTCCAGAGTTCAGCTGAGGCCCCGTCTTCGAAGCAGGATGGAGCCTGAAGAAGGCACCAGCTGATACATGGACGACTCCTTGATGTCATGTCGCGTTGCTTCAAGGTGTCTCACTGTGGTGGGCACATTGGGCACATTCCCTGAAGCAGACGCAGTGAAAGTGGCCTTCAAGCCAGATCATAAGCTAATTTTAACGCTACGCGACCCGCCTCGGCCCGGCCCAGCGCATCCGCGTGAGCATGGTGATTCCGCAGCGCCCAAGTCGCTGGATCCCAAGCAATAAGGGTTGGGTTGAGGGTTGAGGGTTGAGGGTTGAGGGTTGAGGGTTGAGGGTTCCGGGTTTATGGTTTAGGGCTCAAGGTTCACGCTTTGGGGTTGAGGGTTTTTTTGGGTTTAGGGTTCGGCTTGGGGTGATCGTAGGGTTGAGCCAGGCCATTTAAGGTTTAAGGCGACTCTTCGGCAGGGTGGGGGCAACCCCCCCCACCCCCCCCACCTCCCCCCCCCCTATCCCCCCCCTACCCCCTCCTTTTGTCCCTCCCCCAAAAGCCACATGAGCGGCTGGGCTCGAGGTGCTAATGGACGCAACAAGAGGGGCTTGATGTTTGCAGGTGTCGCTTTCGCACACCCAATGGTTCATGACCTAGGGGTGTCGCTTTTCAAGTGTTCCCATCGTTTTACAGGGTTTTGGGCATTCGTGTCCACTCCTTGCTTAATTGAATGGCTGGGGGTTTTGGCGCTTGCTCACATAAGGTGTTTGTGAAAGGCGGAGTTTTCCTGCTCCGACGCGCTGGCTTGAGGGCCGGAGGCTCAACTGGTGTGAGCACGGCGAACAGACACCCCCCACACTTTCGGACCCCTTTTTTTTGGCCTCAAATGGGTACCCCCCCTGGGAAACCGGGGTCCGCAAGCGGACGGTTCGCCAGGACCAGAGGCAGTTGAAGCCCCTCCCAGCAAGCAGGGCCCCCCCCACCCCTCCCCCACCCCCCCCACCCACCCCACACCCCCCCCCCACCCACCCCACCCCCAACCCCCCCCCCCCACCCTCCCCCACCCCCCACCCCACCCCCCCCGGTAGGTAGGGCGGGGGTGGGGGGGTGGGGGGGGGTGGGGGGGGGGTTGTCGGGGGGGGGGGGGGGGGGGTTTGGGGGGGGGGGTTGGGGGGGTAGGCTGCTGGGAAGGGCTGCAACTGCCTCTGGTCCTGGCGAACCATCCGCTTGCGGACCCTGCTCACCTAGTGGGGGTACCCATTTGAGGCAAAAAAAGGGGTCCGAAAAAGGGCCTTGGATGTGGGGGGAGGATTTGCCTGTTCTGACTTCCTCTTGCACCTTCGGCCCGAGGCCTCGGCGGATATTTCCCGGTGCATATACTCACAGCCAAGAGCGAGTTCTTGCTTAGACATTCCGCACACCTCCCTGAAACTTAAGACCAAACCTCCAGCCTCCAAGACCCCGAAATCGCAATAACATCGCACCTGGCTGCCAGATCTACGGGCTGCAAGACACGCCGCGCTTCCCATGCGCTGTGGGAGCAGGCGGCTTTCGGTGTTCTGACTCTGCTGATTTAATCCTTCAAGCGCTAGAGGGGGGGCCGTTTTGAAGGAGATCCCTGAAGCACGCAGGTGTCAACTTTCCGGCCGGGGATGTCCCTTGCTTCGCCGGGGACTGCTCCTGGGCAAACAGAGGGCCTCTTTTCTGGACAAGTCCTGAGAAGTCCTGCGCCTCGAATCTGAGGCTGAGTGATGCCTGGAAGTTCTCCAAGGTCTCCCAGGGTTCAGCTTTTGACTGCTTGCTTTTGGGCGCTGGCGATGTGAAAACTTAAGCCACGTGCTCGCGTTCCATCCTCTCCTGAGCACGCGGCCTCTTTGCACAATGCCCGCGCATCTTCTCTGAGTCCCGGTGCCTGCAGACTCCCTGAGGAGCCCCCTGTGTTGTGGGCAAATCCGAAGAGATTCAGCACAACATGGACTCCTGAGAGCATGGCTTTTCGCCTCCTCTGCTGTGTGCTCCATTTAGGGCACATAGGCGTATACGGAATATTTCTTCTGGGAAGCAAGTAGGTGGTTGAGAAGCATGGCGCAGAATGACCCTCAAACTTTGCAGAGCTGCATTTTTTGCGTTGGTGAGACCATTCAGTCGGATGGCAACGCTGGTCGCAGTCTTGCCCATTAGAAAGCGAGTACTGCCTCCACCATAGTGGTTTAATGCACCTCGGACTCAAGATTTCCGTGAGGCCGGCAGATCGCAGCAAAAATCTGACTTCGCAGACCGCGGTTTTGTTCTCGAGCCAACCCTTGTTTTCCTTTTCTGACTCGACTCTGTTGTTGGTGTTTATGACAACTGGTGGTAGCTAGCTATAACCATGCTCATTGCGAGTACTGTCCCAGCCACAATCGTTTGCCCGTAAGAACCCGGAGATTGAGCCAGGCCTAGCCAGGCCTAGATGTTAAAGCAGTACCTCTGTCTTATCACAAAGCGGTGAGGCGGACGCAACGCAGGGGCGACCGGGAGTTTGAAAGAACATGCTCATAACCTATGGCTAGCCTGGCCGGACGGGCCAAGTCCTTGATTTGATTCTTCAACCACGAACGGCGGGGCCTTTCCCTTCAATCTCCGACTCCCGAAAGCCCAAATCCCGAGCCTTCAGATTTTCTAGCGGCCCCCGAGGCCTGCTTTGGTGGGCTTGGCGGTTGTGGTCGTCGGCGATGCATGTCCGGGAGAAGGACCCATCGCAGGAAGAGCAAGATTCATGACCAGAGTTCTTTGTATTCGGACAAGTTGCCAACACTCGAAGGAAACAACCAGTGCACGTGGCAATTTCGGGAGACCACGCAGCACAAAGAAGGGTTTGTGGGGTTCCAGAGATTCGAGAGGCGCTCTCCTCCCGACACCACGTGCTGCTCCACTCAGCCGTAAGAGCTCTGGGCCAGATGGCGCGGGTGCCCAGCGTTGTGTTGTTTCCGTGTTGTTACACCGTGTAGTGCTTTAGGGATGTTTGAGGGCCAGGGTTCTTGCATTCATGTGGTAGCGCCGCATGAAGCTAAAGGCAAGCTTCTTGGAAGTGACCTCTCTTAGGACATCATTCCGCCTGAGACGATGCGCTCGGAGTATTTTCTACGATGGCGGCTCCAGGCGCTCGTGTGTGGCTGTGCGGAAGCCGTACTAGCTTGTGCTCCACCTCTGCTGCATGCTGCTGTTGCTGGTGGCTGACTTACGCCACTGGGAACCCTTCGGCACGCTCCTGTCCCAAGATCTGTGACATGTGACATGTCACGGACATGCATTCCAAGGATTTTCAGGACCATGGTATTGGGTTGACCCTTCACGGGAGAACAAGACCAAAGCCCCCCAAATGCGAGGTGCAACAGGAGCGGCGGAGCCACGTTGAGCGTATGGTCGCGTCGGATGCAGGACACGACGTGCTTGCTCCTGGGTCTGGACAAACGTGACGAAATCCGAAACCATCCTAAGCTCCTCAAACCCAGCCACCCCTAAACATCAACAAACAAGCAACAAAAGATAAAACTAAATAGAAATAGAAATATACATACAAATATAAACATGAAAATAAACATAAACATAATTCATAGCACCAGAAACAGCACCAGAAATAGCACCAGACATATCACCAGAAATATCACCAGGAATAGCACCAGGAATCCCCCTCAATTTTTGGCATTTGCCGGGTGCTATATGTTGTGGGTCTGCTGGTGGGGACTGTTAGTATGGCCGGTCCGGTCCCAAAGCATGAACATGAGCATAAGCATAAACATAAACATAAGCAGAAGCATAAGCATAAGCATGAGCATAAACACATAAACACAAACATAAACACATAAACACATAAACACAGCAACACATAAACATAAACACAAACAAAAACATTTTCATAAACATAAACATAACCATAAACATAAACATAAACATAAGCATAAGCATAAGCATAAGCATAAGCATAAGCATAAGCATAAGCAGACGCATAAACATGAACATAAACATAAACATAAACATAAACATAACCATAATCATAAATATAAATGCAAAAGCAGATATAAACAATATGAGAAATACACAACAAAATAAAGGAACGACAAATCCCTAAACCTGCCGAACCCTCGACTCGAACCCCACGGTGCAGACCGGCTTCGACGAAACCTGGGCTCGCTAAGCCGGCAAGCCTCAGCGAAGGAGGGGCGTTTTGGGAGGTTTGGGGTTTTTTTTGGGGGGGTTTTGGGTGGTTTTTGGGGGGGTTTTTTGGGGGGGGGGGGGGGTTGGGGGGTTGGGGCTTTTGGGGGGTTGCAGTGCTCCACGGCCCTCGCAGGTTTTCAGTTTTGAGGGTGTTTTTAGGTGTTTTTTTTGGGCTGGGTTTTATTTAGGGTTGGAGGGTTTGTAAGGCTTTTAGGTTTTTAGGCTTTTTGTTGTTCGAGCTCGTACGGTTTTAGGTCTTGTAGGGTTTCAGGTTTTAGAGTTCAGAAAGAAGGTTTCGAGGTTTAGTGTTTAGGCATTGCGTGTAGGGAGGGGTGCAGGTGCTTGATCACTTGATCACGCAAGCTTAGGAGCATGGCGATTGGAAGGCGCCTGGCAGGGTTGTGAGTTGAGAGAGTGTTGCCGTCCATTTTTTGCGCCTGTTTCTCACGGCCCTTTGGCGTCAGCACCGCCATATTGAGGTATTTCCCAAAAGTGGGGGCTGCCCCGTTTATACCCCAAATAGAATAGAAGCCCCTTAAAGGGACCCTCCAAAAAGGGTTCCCCTATTTTCGGAAACCACCATTTAGCAAGTGTGGGGGTTGATGCTCTAGGCTGCAGTGCTGTCTGAAGGAGCTCCTCTCGTCCTCGTGGGACGGGCCTGAGGTTGCGGCTTCATGTTCATTCGCAGGTCCATGACTTTTAGTAAGCTTCGCCCAAAGTTCAAAAAGTGAGGCGAGCAGATGTTGGTCAGGGGTCTTGTGGAGCGCTGCTCGTAAATTAAGGCATTCATGTCTTGTTTTGCCAGGCACAGCTTTCCCGGCTCTCGGTGGTGGTTGACGAGCTGCTGAACAAGTTGGACGTGCCCGCCTGATCGTGATGGGGTTCGTCTATGAGGATTGAAACTGCGAGCCCGAGTCTTGGATGAAGCCTGGCTTGAAGCCTGGCTACACTCGGCATATTCGACACACCCATGCCCCCTCCATGCATTGGTCTCTTGCTTCTCCTGAAGTTTGTGTTTTTGGCATGGCCCTCCTTAGAAAGTTGGGCCGGCCAACGACAGGTCTGCGTCTGGCCGGTTGCTGTTGTGGAATGGATCTTGCTTGGTGTTTTGGTGACGATGCTGCTGCAATGATGATAAATTTCGCTCCAGCCAAGCTGAAGCAACTGTGAGGATTCGCAGACTTCCACATGAGATTTCTGAGCGGCAGGGCCGTTGATGGTGCGGACTTGTCCGTCTTCCTGCATGTGGCAGCAGCTTTTGTAGCGTTTGAGGCATCGTGCGCGCCCGGGTCGCGTGTCACCGTGTACCGTTCCAGCTCCGCGGCAGACTGTTGTGGTCGATGCTGTTGTTCTCGAGACCTTTACATCAAGCCCTGATTGGCCCAAAGCCTCGAACAACACCAGCGGCAAGACTGGTTGGCAGGTACGGGGCGCCGCGCCGAATCTGGCCCGGGGCCCCTCTGAGAGGGAGTCGGCCGTTCTTCCGTTGGGTTAAGGGCACAGGAAGGGTCGGTTTTGGGTGTTGCAGATCGTCATGCCGAGCCCTGCTCGGGGCAAGGCGCGAGGCCCGAATTTCCCCTGAATCCTCCCGCCATGCAGGCTGATCTTGCAGAGTGAACGGGAGAGGAGACTGTCGACATTGGGTAGTTCTAGGTTTTAAGGCCTTTGAACTATACACGCGCACACTCCTGCATTCCGAAGTCTGAATTCCGCAAGAACCGTTCAAGCCCCCAGCGCACACCTTCAAGTCCATCCAAGTCCCCCAAAATCCGAAACCCTGAGCCCTGAACCGTAAACGCCCCCAAGGCCGCGGCAGCAGGCCGGCAGTCAGGTCTCCGCAATAGAGGCGCCATGGTGTTGAGCACGGATTAAGAGCTGGGCCTTGGGGGCTATTACGGTTTAAAAGGTTTATAGGGTTTGGGGTGATAATTATAAGGCCTATAAGGGTTCATGGTGATCCGATGCCTGAGGCTTCGGGGCCCTTGGGATGACAGAACTCGCGTCCCAAGCCGTAGGCTGCGACGACGTCCTGAACCAGGCCGGTTGGGGGACCTCGAGTTTGGCTTTGGTGTTCCTCAAGTGTTGGACCCGCCCAAACCCAAGCCTGAGCAGCGAAACCTTCGCCTGCCCAAATGCATGCTTGTCTGCCAGCTTGGCTCAAGGCTTCCTTGCACGGAACCATTGGAGCTGCCCAGGTGCAGGTACATGCGCCGCTGTCAAGCGCCGTAGGCCCTGTAGCGTTGGGCAGGTGCCTTTCGGGTAATCCCCTCTGTAGTCAAACTGTGGGTGCCTTAGAGATACCCTGTGGCCCCATGTCTTAAGTTGCTTTCCGTCTGCTAGAGACCCTAAGAAACCCTAAGCCATAAACCGAACAGATCGGAAGACGACTGTAGGGAGAGCCTGAAGCTCCTGGCCGAGCTCCGCCTTGGAGCGAACCTTTGCGTCCAGGGAAGTTATCCCCCTTGAAAGCGGATGGGCAGCGAGCCCTCCCCGGATGCTGAAGCCCATCGATGCCCTCTACTGTACGACGATCAAGGCTGCGGGCAAGAACTGGCAGCTGGCCCTTCTCCTGTGACTTGGCAGAGTCAGTGGGCGCAAGCCGAAAGGACAGCCTGTTTTACTGGCAGCAGGCCTTTGGCTCAGAAGCCTCGGCTTCCCCCCCCGTTACCTCTTACGCTGGCTCCTTAGTCCTTCGTACCCCAACTCATGGTCCGGACCTTTTCGAGGGAAGGAGCCCAAGAAGCCCAAGGAGCCCGACAAACCCATTCAGAGAGCTACCCTTTTTAAGGTTCAGGGTTTTTGAGGGCTTTAGGCGTTTTAAAGGTGTTAAAGGTCTCAAGGGTTTTAGGGGTTTAGGGCAGTTGAGGGTTTACAGGGCTTGATTCAGAGAACCCTTGAGGTTCCTGGAGGTGGGAGAGCGCCAGCTGCCGTACGATGTGCTGTCCTTCGGGGCCGCCGTCAAGGCCTCTCAGAAAAAAGATATCAGCGGCCGAAAAAGGGTTTTAGGATCGGGCTCTGGCCCTTGTAAACCCGCAAGCCTATCGGGCTCTAGGATCTTAGGATCTTCGGGTTTTTTGGGGAGGTTTGCGCCTCTGCCGGGCGTTGGCAGCTGGCGCTGTGGCTTCTGTGACTTGGCGCAGAAGGGCAGTGATGTAGTGGCTTAGGGCAGGTAGGCCTTTATTCTGTTTCCGGATGTGGGTTTCTAGCCAGCAATTGAGAGCTCCCAGCGGAAGGATCTTAGAAAGGCATGCTTGCCTAAGCCGATGTCGTGGATGTTCAGGACGCAGATGACAGAAGAGCAGCTCCGAGGAAATGCCATCGTGTGCCTCAGCTTTGCACCTTTTCAGGGCTTAGCCGAGACCCGCAACCCTAACGTCGGGGTGATGCATGTCAGGGGCATCTAGAGAACATGTCTGCCCCGGGTTCGAGAGGGAGTCAGAAGCACAAGTGTGCTTTTAGAGCCGGTTGGCTTCCCGAAGCACTACTGGAATCCTTGTCCACAGCTGCTCAGAGGTGCAGCGCAGCCATCACAGCCTGCACTCGAGGCCGGGGGGGTCCCTGGCCACCGGCTTCTTACCATCACACCTCGGAAGCCAGGCGAACACTGGCCGGATGCTGTGGCTCTCTTCGAGGGGATGAAGAGCCAGCAGGCGGCCCCTGCTCCTGTGCGATCGCAATGCCTCTGTCGTCATCTGCTGGATTCTCAAATTCTCCGACTTCCTCGCGTTTTGCCTTCCTGTCCATTTCTTACTTCTTGCCTCTGCCATGGCGCAGGTACAGAGCGACATCGTTGCTTGCAATGCGGCCATGGCGGCTTTCGGGTGCCTTCGACAGGAGTAAGGGAACGGTGGAGCGTATGGAGTTTTTGCAGCGTTCTGAATATGCAGTAGGGTTCATATCAAAGTTTTGTTGAATGTACAAAGGTCTCTTGGACGGTGCACGTATGTGTTTTCTGAGGATACTGAGTAAGAGCAACCCTACTTCAATTGAGGGTGTTCAGGTTTTAAACCCTAAACCCTAACACCTAAACCCTAAGCCCTAAGCCCTAAGCCCTATAAACCCTAAGACCAGGGCTGGTGGCTGCTGGCTGCACTCCTTACAAATGCTGTCTGGGGCGGCGAGCAGCCACAGCTTCGGGACCGCTATCAGCGCCCCGGTTGATCTGATTGCAGGGGTACTTAGCTTCTTCTTCTTCTTCTTATTATTTTTTGTTTATGGTTATTATTATTATTATTATAGCTTTCGCCCTGGCCCAGGCGCCTGCCAAGGTGCCACGCAGTGGGAGGCTGCACTGCATCTGCTCCCTTCGGCTGAGACGCGAAGTGAGCCGACGCTCGGAGCCAGATCTTCGCGCAAGAGATGCCTTCAAGCAATTGACAGGTTTAGGGTTTAGGGTTTAGGGCTTAGGGTTTACTCCGATGTCCCTTACGAGACGCAAGGATCTGCCGTCCCGTTGCAGTGCTGGTAGCGTGCTTGCGTTCGATTTTCTTAACCAGGCAGCAAGACAGCCCAGGCCCCGAGCAAACGTACAAGAAACGCCATAGGAATTTCTCTTTGCGGCTACTGAAATTGCCTTTCCAGGAATGCCTTCATGTACAGCGCGGCCATCAGCTCCTGCGCGAAAGGCACGGCCTGGCAACTGGCGATTTGGTTGCCGCCAGGTCGCAGGTCTCGGGGTTCGGTTGGGTTCGGTTGCAGAAAACTTTACAGCGCCCTAGATCGTCAGAGTGGTTTAGGCAAAAGGAAACGGAAGAGTGCGAGCTGCATCGGCATTCCGCCGCCAAGGGTTTGGTGAGTTGTTCAGAAAGCCAGAAGTGTTCAAATCACGTTTTTCCCAGTATGGCCAGGCTGTAGGCAAGGTCTTGGTACATGTTTAGTCCGACACACGTAATTAGGGCGGAGCCCCAAACCCTTCCAGCAAACCTACAGGCTGTCAGAGATGCAGCTTTCGAGGCCAGATGCATGTGTTGTTAGGGCTTCCCACAAGAGGCCCCAAGCCCCTAACCCTGGCGTGCAGCAGCTTTCAAGGGGGCGACGTGAGCGGAGGAAAGCCCCACGACCTGAGACCCAAAGCCCTATGACCTGGGCCCCAGAGCCCCAAACAGTCAACTCGGTTCAGCTGCAGAAGTGTGCTCGGGGAGTGCCTCCTAAAACCTACAATCCATGCCGGTAGTTTGGGGAAGGAGTTTGGGGTGGGGGCGGGTCAACCCGAGCCTCGCAGGCTGAAGAGCAGCCTCGTAGCGCACAATGCGGCCCTTGCTGCATGTGTCCCGACTTCCGAGCAGCTGCTGTGTTTGGGAGTGCTGGATTTAGGTTCTAGGCAAGGTAGGATCCCAACAGAACAAAGGGAGCAAGCAAAAGCCTCAAGGTGAGCATGACGGCCAATGGCAGCGTGCTCTGTTTTTCCTGGATGCCATCCAACATGAGCAGCTGCGGAGCAACATCATTACCCATTCCTCCGCCATCAACGCGTGTGCCAAATGTGGGCAGTGGCAAGAGGCCCTGCGCTTGTTTGCAGACCTGCCACGGCTCCGAATTTCTTCGAACATCGTGGCCTATGGTGCGGTCTCTTGGCTGTCCAAGCAGCTCGTGTAATCGGGAAGTCCTTAGCACGCAACTGCGATTTAGGATAGTTCGAGGCTTACAGCTCCCAACACTCAAAACTAAGACCCCCAGACCTTGAAACCCTAGGAAGTTTCAGGTTGTGGCAGCCTGCTCCGAAGTCTCCGAGTGGAAGCAAGCACTGGCCATGCTCGGGCAGCTGGAGACACAGGCCCTGCGGATGAATTCGGTCGTGTGCAACGTGGCTCGGAGCATTTAGGTTCCAAAACCTAAAAACCCCCGATCCCTCAACAACCTTCAACAACAACCCTACACTGTTTTATACAAACCTGACCCAGGCGGCTATCAGTGCATGTGAAAGAGCTGGGAGGTGGCAAGAGGCCATCAGCCTGTTCGAGGCTATGGAAGCAAGGCTCGCAACACCCTTGATGTTTCCAGGGTTGCAGGAGTTGGGCTTGGCAGTTCCTTTTGGCAAACTCCGCCCGCCGATGCTCTGGGCGCGAGGTACTCCCTTTGAGACGCCCGTAAACACAGCCTAATCTTGAAGCCTCCCAGCCTTCAGCCCACTCCTCGGCATCGGAGAGGCGTCTGGCGCCAGATCGGTTTAGCGGCAGCAGCGTTGCAGCCGCCTTGGTGGCGTCGGGGAAAGGGCGCGACCCTGAGAGACTCATGACGGTGCTGGTGGGGAGCATTGGAATGTTGAGCTAGGTTTGCCCATGTCATGATCTGTGGCCAGATGCTACAGCGCTACAGCTTGTTGCAGGTTCAGGGTTTTAGGGTTCAGAGTTCGGGGCTCGAGCAGAATTGGGTGCCAGCGGCCAGATGCACAGAGCATTCCATGATATTCCATGCAAGTTCAGAATGCAGGGTGCACGATCGTTTCTGAAGCCCGAGTTTTCAACAACCGACTCAAGAGCCCCAACGATGTATACCTCGAAGGATGAAGAGTTTGGCAGTTAAGCACGAAGCTTTTACCAAAAGAAACAGTCCACCAACTCCAAGCCTCAGAACAACGAGGCCCAATGCCTTGTCGGCTCAGATTTCGTGCAAACTCCCTGCTCAGCAAGGCTGGAGACGCATCACTTGCTTTCCCAGTTGGAGGAGCGCGCCGTGCAAAACGAGGCGATGGAGAGCAGGGTCCATGCACATGGGTCTGTAGTTCTGAGTAGGATGATGAGTAAACCGAGCAAACGACGCTCCCCAGTGTTCATCACCAAGTATGGGGCGGGCGGCGCCTCAGCCCTCAACCCTCAAGAAGGCTGGACCAGGCAATTTCCCGATCAACTTAGCATTGAGGAGACGCTATGACCAAGTTCCAAACAACGTGCTCTCCTATTCTCCGGAGTCCTCTGCAACCTGAGCTGCGCAAACGCTCACTGACGCACAGTTCTGCGTCTCAGCAGATTTTGGGCTCTCTCATGCGTGAGGTGATCACCTACAGCGGGCTGGTCAACGCCTGCTCGAAACGACAGGACCTCTTTTGAGCACACTCAGTAGATGCAGTGTGGTTCGGCAGGATCCACGGGCGGGTTTGTGTGATGTTGGTCATTTTAACGCTACGCGACCCGCCTCGGCCTGGCCCAGCCAGCGCTGCACCTGTGCCAGCGTCATTCCTGGTGGGGGGGGGGGGTGGGGGGGGGGGGGGGGGGGGTGGGGGGGGGGTGGGGGGTTGGCCAGGAGGCAGTACGCAAGTGGTCCGGTGGACGGCCCAAGGCCTCGGCGGATTACTCGAGATCCGCGTGTGGTGGTCTGGCAAGTGCTGTTCTGCCCCATCTGGCCATATGGAGGAGTGGCAGTCGGCATTGTCGTGGCTGCTTTTGGTGGGCAGCAAAGGCTTCTGCTTCAATACCATTGCAGCCTGGACCTTACCCAGACCCTGAGACGTGCCAGACAGAATCTGCTCCGACTCTGGGTCAGAGAGGCTTCGCTTCATGCTGGAACGTGCCGGAGCCAGTTCAATGGGGTAGGAAGCAGCTAGCTAGCAAAGAAGCTTCATGCAGATGCCCTCCATCTATGAATGTATGCTGTTTTTCGAGGTCAATGCCGCCATCTCCGCTTGTTGCAGCCTTCGCTGGGAGTGGCCGGGCTGCGAGGTCTCTGACTTGTAGCATCCAAGGAAGGGCATGGAGTCACGTGGGCAGACCATGAATTTGGTTTCCTCTCCCAGGTGGGCGCTGCTACTCCTCACCGAGGCTGCTTGCACGAAGGCCTCGAGCCGCAGCTGCACATCCGTTCATGATCAGCGATCACCACGAGAGTGCAATGTGTGTTGCTGGTTGCGTGGTATCGCGTGGTCGTGCACTGTCGTGCACTGCAGCCATTTGGTGTCAGCAGCTAGGAGTACAGCTGAAAGCCGTCTTTTGCACAGAGCCGCTTGGTCGAAATGCTCGCCCCAGCATTCTCCTTTGCGGCCTCGACTCCAGTCGCTCGAAGCCTGCAAGCGCAGAGCTTGGCGGAACCCGCAAAGCAATCTGCGCCTGGCAGCGCCCAACAGCCTGGAGCAACCCCGTCTTTCCTGGCGATGGCTGGGATCGCCGGCTTGGCAGGCCTGGCCCAGCGCACGAAGGCCACCAAGGCCACCAAGGCCAAGTTGACGGCTCGCAGATTCTCCTTTCAGATGCCCCAGATGCCCTTCATGCCACCACCGGACAAGAAGACCGTGATCATTACCGGAGCCTCGTCTGGCCTTGGCCTGGCTGCAGCTAAGGAGCTGGCAGCAACGGGGGAGTGGTATGTCATCATGGCCTGCCGGGACTTCCAGAAGGCCGAGAAGGCAGCCAAGGAAGCGGGCATGTTTGCAGATTCCTATGAGGTGCTCCACTGCGACCTGGCCTCCAACCGCAGCGTTCGTCACTTTGTGGAGGGATTCCACGCTTTGAACAGGCCCCTGGATGCACTTGTGTGCAATGCGGCCGTGTACTTCCCCAATGCGCACAAGCCGGGAATCTTCCTCCCGGGCCTTTTCGCAGGAGAGGGCCCTCGATATTCTGCCGATGGCCATGAGCTCAGCTTCGCGGCGAACTACCTCGGACACTTTCTGCTGTGCAACCTGCTTCTCGAAGACCTGAAGCGCAGCACGGTCAAGCCCGCACGGTGCGTTATCCTGGGCACAGTCACAGCGACCGTGAATGGCGCGGAGTTGGGAGGAATGATCCCTCCGCTCGCGCATGTTGGGAACTTCGAGGGGCTGGAAAAGGGCATGAAGGCACCCGTGTCCATGCTTGATGCGCATGAGTTCAATGGTGCCAAAGCCTACAAGGACAGCAAGGTCTGTGATGTGATGCTCATGAAGGAGTTGCACCGCCGGTATCATGACCAGACGGGCATCGTCTTTACCTCCCTCTACCCAGGATGCATCGCAGAGACTGGGCTCTTCAGGGAGCACTACCCACTGTTCCAGCATCTCTTCCCGGCCTTCCACAAGTCCGTCACCCGCGCCTACGTCAGCCAAGAGGAGGCAGGCAAGCGCCTGGCAGCATGTGCTCCCTGCATATGAAATGTTATGTTGTTTTCTATTTTTCTATATTGTATTCCTGTGTAGGGCTTTGGTTCCCTAGTGTGTGGGGGGTCACACGTTGCTTCTTTGGGGTCTTCAAGCAAGCAGAGGCTTACCCCAGACCTCACACACCACCAAACCCCTAAGGTGGGGTTAGGGGAGTTCTTCGGATTTTGTTTTGTGCTTTGGGGTTTGGTGTTGTGTTGGGAGGTGCTTTGGTTTTGGAATTCTATTTGGAATTTCGGCGTGGGATTTGGGAGGTGCTTTGTGTTTTTTTTGGATCGTGTCATGGAGCATGGGGTTAGCTTGTCGGGTGTGCTTTGTGCATTGTGGGTTTGGAAGGGTTGATTTAGCAGGCGGGTTGAGAAATGGGGTGAAAGCGTACGGGTGGGGGTGGGGTCGGGAAATGAGTGTGCGGTCTGGGGCCAGCCACTGCTTTCGCCCTTAAGTGGAGAGAGCGGACCGCGTGCTGAGAGAGTTCACACCGAGGTTGCGGATGAGCGGTATGCGACCTCCGGCTCCTACTACAGCTGGGGAGGTGAGGCAGGAACGGGAGGAAGTGGAGGCAAGGATGCGGTGGAGAACAAGGACAAAGAGCTGGACTGGTTCATGAACTATGGCAGCTTCCGCACACTTTCCGTCGACGAGATCGGGGGAGAGGCTGCTGATGACGCCCGATGCCAGAAGTTGTGGGATCTCAGTGAGAGGCTTGTGCAGACCAGATAGGAGCTGCTTGGAGAAAATGAGAAGATGTGGATGCAGGTGTCGATGCTTGCCATACGACGCCTGAACATCAACACATCCCCCTTTTTAATGTCTGAATTCGGTGCCAAAACCACGTTTCCGAGCTTCGGCTTGTTTCAAGATTGGGAGCTCGGCCGCCCCCCGTGAGCGGCCGGCCTCCTTGGCGTGTGGCCTGTGGCCGCTTTCTGCCTCTGCGCAGCGCCGCCGTTTCAAGTGGTTTTTGAAGCTCGGCCCGGCTACGGCCATGGCCTCCAGTCACCTGCAACTGTGTGTTCGAGGTCTGTATACCCCACTACCAGTAGCACTATTATATGTGAAGTGCCCCGAAGCCTTCCGGATGCAGGTGCTGTGCACATCTTTGCACCCTGCAGCAGTGCATGCAGGCATTGCCTGTCTCGCGCCTGCTGCTTTTGCGCCACAGTATTTGATTCATAAACTCCAGCCGTAGGCGCTCGCAACGAGCAAAAGGCCATGAGTGAAGACGTTCGTCCATGCACTGCTGGAACCTGACCAAACTTAGTGAGAATCTCTTCGGCCCTTTACTAACATACAAGTTTCCTCCTTGCCATAGCCGCAGCTGCAGCCTTAATGGCTGCAGCCTTAATGGCTGTGTTTTGGTGGCTCGTCTCGTGACTTGGCCCAGGCAGAGGGCTTGGCATTAGGCCACGCCCTCGGCAGCCTGCGGGACGTCGGCCACTGGCAGCGAGGCAGATGTCGGGTTCTTGTGCAGAAGCTGGCCATGTAGGTTCCGCATCAGCAGAGAAGGTGATGGTGGGAACTCGTGCGCACAGCCTTGGAGTTTGACCCCTCTGTTCTATTCCGTGCTTGGTCAACACACGTTTCGGGTTTTCGGGGCTAGGGTTGGACACAGTTTCATGTCTTGGAGTCTACGACTTTCACGGTTTTGGCTCTTGGCGAGATATTGCCCCTGTTGTGACGCTTGGGTTCAGGCTGCCATTTGGTGCAGGAGCCCGCGTTTGTGCCGTTGTAGGGGGTGAGGGCTTCGCAGAAGCGGCTTGAGAGGATGATCTGAAACCTGGAAGTGCGTGCCCTTGCGTGCTTCGAGGTGCATGGAGAGCTCCAAGTGGGGTCAAAAATGGCAAGACATCAGTCGACATGAGTGCTTCTGTCCTTACTTGGGGGTCCTGGGCCCCGAATTCCACCGAAGTCCTGAACCCTAAGCCCCACACCCTGAACCCTAAACCCTAAACCCCAAACCCTAAACCCTAAACCCCCTGAACCTTGAAGACCCCTACGCCCTCGAAAAGAAACTCGAGGAGCTGCAGTCCCAGCGCACCCTCCTGACTGCTGAGGAGCAGTCCACGGCCCCCTGGCATAGCTACCTCTCTTCAGGGTTTAGGGTTTGGGGTTTAGGGTTTAGGGTTCAGGGTCTAGGGTTCAGGGTTTAGGGTTTAGGGTTCAGGGTTTAGGGTTCAGGGTTGGGGCCTTAGGGTTCAGGATTCAGGGTTTAGGTTGGGTTGAGGGCATAGCGTCGTTGCAGGGCTAGGACCCATCAGCTGCTATGTGTTTTTTCTTCTGGTGCTGCCTTCGCCTTGTACTCGATAAGATATATTATATGCCCCTTTCAAGAGAAAGAGGCATCCCTTTTTATATTTTGCATTCCTAGGTTTATTTGGGGCCCAGTAGAGGTTCTTCATGACATCGCACGTCGTGTCTAAGGGTCGGAGGTTGTCTCGGCGAAGGCGTGCCAGTCATAGACGGATCATACAAGACGCGATCCCAGGGAGCCCAAGATTCCGGCTGTAAGGGGTATACAGGCTGGTTTTAAAATTCGGACTTCTATATGACTATATGGTTCCATCAAGGTATTTTGGGTTTCTTCCTTAAGGCTGTGCGGGGCATTGGGCTTCCAGGGTACCGGGCCTGACATGTCAACCGACACAGCAATTGCCCGAACAAGGTCATCTCCATGTACGTGGCTTCGTGAGCACAAGTTCATGACCCCACACTCTGGCGCTTCATTCGCGGATTCTTCAACATGATGCAGGGGCTGTGAAGATCGTGGCCGTTGCATGCAGCATAAACCCGAAGCCTAAAAATAATGGTTTGCCTCCGTGCCTGTCAGTAGACATGTGGCTGCTCGAACAAAGACTTCTGGCAGCAGCCAGTTCTTACTTTGCGGTGGCGTTGCAGCTTGCTTTGCAGCTTCCCACCTTGTGCAGGGGTGCGGTTTACGGGGTTCAGTCTAAGCTTTTTGGGCTCAGGGAGTTGTAGGGTTGAGGGTTGAGGGTTTAGGCCCAAGCTTTGCCGCCCAGTTTTCCATCTGTGAGAGATGCAAGAAAGCCGCCAGTCGGAGCAAAGACAGAAGCCCCGAACCCTTGTTCGCAGGGTGCCAACTTGGAATGGTTGTGGTTTCTCCTATCGCTTAATTCTAGGATCCCCTCCCCCCCTTCCCCCCCCCCCCCCCCCCCCCAAAATTCTAGGATCCCCTCCCCCCCCCCCCCTACGCGCAAGAAATCGTTGAGGGTGGTTGAATTATATGCCTGGCGAAAGGTTTAGGGGTTTGAGGTTCAGGCTCAGGTTGGGTTCTCCATCATCTGAGCTTCGCAATGGCTTCGGTTGGGGCGTTTAGATGTAAACTTTTGCTTTCGCAGTGAGAAATCCTTCGGGTTTAGGAGGGCTCCAGAACCGACATCGTTGGCGATTCTCCTCGAACCGAACACCACACTTCGTACACCCGAAGCCACGAAGCAGCAGAAGGGGTCTTCGTGTCGCGCCTGATTTCCTCAAGCCCCGAAGACCCTACATCACAACCCCCAAACCCTAAGCTCCAGACCCAAAGTCCCAGAGTCCCAGAGTCCCAAAGCCCCTAAACCCTAAACCCTAAACCCTAAACCCTAAACCCTAAACCCCAAGCCCTAAGCCCCAACAAACCCCCAAATTCCCCAACCCCAAGCCCTAAGCCCCAACAAACCCCCAACTTCCCCAACCCCAAGCCCTAAGCCCCAACAAACCTCCAAATCCCCCAGCCCTCAAACCATAGGCTGTGGAGGGCCTAGTCGAGCTCGGTGCCGCCAAGCAGGCCAACAGTCGCCCTGAAGCAGGGTTCAGGGTTTATAGGGCTTTAGGGTATACAGAGTTAAGGGTATTAGGGTTCTGGGTTTACGGTTTTAGGGCGAGCTGAGATTGAAGGATTTTCGTGGGGTTTAAGGACTTAGTGGCTTCGTGGTGGGATTTGGGGGCTTAGTTGTTGCTTTCGGGATTGGACTAATGACCCAGGGTTGCCGAACACCCAGCACAGCACACCCAGAGACATGAGAGACCAAACACCTTGGAAGCCCAAAAGGGTTTAGGGTTAGGGTTTAGGGTTTAGGGTCTAGGGTCTAGGGTCTAGGGTTTAGGGTTTAGGGTTTAGGGTTTAGGGTATAGGGTTTAGGGAAACCTGGCACTCGCCCCGGTCCTAAAGGTTTAGCGTTTAGGGTTTAGGGTTTATCAACCTAGAACTGGTTTGGGGCTTCATTGGGGTAGGTTCGGGTTTCGGGTTTTAGGGTATGGCCGCCCAAGGCTGCCTTAGCACAAAACCCGACACCACACAGGCTTTGCCCAACAGGATCCCCTGAACCTGAAACAATATATATCCCCTAAACCCTGAGCCCTAAACCCTAAACCGTAGAACCTAAGCCCTAAACCCTAAACCCTAAACCCTAAGCCCTAAGCCCTAAGCCCTAAGCCCTAAGCCCTAAGCCCTAAACCCTAAAAACCCTAAACGTATGCTTCGTGGTGGAAGGCTGCGGTGAGCCTGCACTCGGAGATCAAGTTTGTGTTGTGCGGCGTCCTTGGTCGAGATCTATTTTCTTTCTCCCTGCTAGACAGACCGCTGAGGTCTCCGTTGTGTCTCGGCGTGGATAAGATTCGCCTGGACCTTGGACTAAATTCGTGAGGGAGCTCCAAGAACCATGGGAGCCATGCTTCCCGATGCTGGACATGCGATGGGCAGCAATGCTCATTGCAGGCGAGTGACGAGAGAGCTGCACGGCGCGAGGTGGGGGGTTTGCACTGACAGCCCGGCACAGATGTTAACTTGATCCTGTCAGGCGCGCATCTCTGCTTCACGAAGCTTCCAGGAGGGAAAGCTCCGCCAGACGGCGGGGAACTTAACTATCTGCCATGTACATCCGGTTTTCCAAATCAGGGTCTCTTTTCGTGCTCGAAGTTCTTAAGGCTGCAGCTGCTCCAGGGCTTCCCCTCTGTCCCCAATCTAAACTCTGGGCCTCCAAGGGGCCTAGGATTATGGATGTGTAGTACTCCTGTTCTCTTGTTGTTTTGGTTAGGATCCTGTGAGATTGACAAACTGCACCCTTGACACGTTTCACTGCAGGCTCACAAACTGGGAAGCCGCATCGAAAAGCTGGGCAGCAAGCGCTTGCCAGCTGGCCGCAGCTTTCTTGGACGTTCATAGGAGCCATCAGTAGGACGTAGGACCCCGCAGCCCCTGAACCTTTGAGGCCTAATCTCTGAACGCTGAAAGCCCTCAAGCCCCTGAAGCCCCTGAAGCCCTGAGCCCCAAAGCCTTCAGGCTGCAAGAGGCTTTTCTTCAGCTCGGGCCCCGGTTTTGGATGAATGGTAAGGTCAAGGTTAAGGCGGTTTCGGCAAGTCTTGGGATGCCTTGCAGAAGTTTAGCGTTTCGGGTTCAGGGGTCAGGACGGTCAGGGGTCAGAGTTTCTTTGGAGTTTCGGATTGTTTCGCGTTTGAGGGTTTAGGGTGCAATGTGAAAAGCATCTGTTCACACGGCAGCCTTTCCAAGCTGGCCTGCCTGAAGGCCTACTTGGCAAGAAGACCAAGATTGCCCGAAACACGGAAACCCCAAATCCAAGCATTCCCAACGCCCCTGCAAGCGCCCGAAGGTGGCTCCAACAGGCCCAAGACCAAAGCGGCTTGAGGAGGCCCACCCATGGGACTTCAGTAGGGATTTTGCAACTCAGCTATCCTCCAGGGTCTCCTGTACTCCTCCACTTCCCAGCCCCCCGGCCTTCCCAGCCTTACTGAATGCGCGCAGTCATCCTCACACAGATGATCCCTATAGAACCCTCCAGTGACAAGCAAGTTGCTAAGTTCCAGTATTGGCATCCTCTTAGTCGGCATGGAAATCTGAGTTGGGGAGGGGAGGCAGTGTAGGTTCAGTGATCAGGAGCTAAATGACGTTGAGGGTTTCCGAAATAAGGGGTACCTTATTGGGCCCTTGCAAAAAGGACAAGGGTCCCCTTCATTGTGGGTCTAAATTAGGGGTCGCTTGTTTGGATTGGAGAGCTGGGGGGCTTTCGCCGTGGTGCTTCGCGGGCGTAAGGGGCTTGGGGGTTCGGGGACAGAGCTCCTTCAGGGCACCCCTACGCGGTGCGGAGTATGCATGAGCCTGACAGTCTACGGAAAACCCCCGAATCAGAAATCAACCCTAAGACCCTCGAACCCGAAAACCTAGGGGCCCTAAGCAATTCCCTGAAAGGAACCTTGTGAGGTTCCTCATACCCGAATTCCTTGCCAAGACAAACCTTCAACCACCCCAAACCGCGAGCCCTAAACCCTAGACCCCAAACCCTAAACCCGATGTAAACCAACAACAAGTCGAGGAGGAACCAGCTCCTGGCGGCCTCGGCGGAGCAGGTCTGGGCGATGCGCCGGGACCCGAGCAAGGGGCTTTGGGTTTTTTTGGGGTTCAAGGGTTTGAGGGTTTTGGGTTGGGATGTTCCCCCCTAAACTAGCAGTGCTTAGTAGGGATTATACTAGGGGGTACTAGAATCCCTGCTAAGGACTGCTAGTATAAGGCGGAACTTCCCGAGCTTAAGGTTTTTTTGGGTTCAAGGGCTTTGGGTGCTTGCTTTTTTTGAGGGACTGTATGTTTCTGGTGCAGGGCGTTAGACTTTGGTTTAACATAAGAAGCCCTGAGGGCTTTGTATCGGCAGGGTTGCACTTTGGGTTTCAGGATTTAATTTGGGGCTTGGAGGTTTTGTATAGGGCTGCATAGTTATGGCTCTGGCGTTTCGCAGTTTGGTCGGCTTAGGATTTCGGTCTTTGACGCTCATATCTCATGATGGGCCTCCTTAAATGAAGCGGACCGTATGCACTCAGGGAAGGGAAGCCCAGGACCTCTTCATCTTGGGATGTTCTCCCTTATACTGCCAGTCCTTGTAGGGATGATTCTACTAAGGACTGTTAGTATAAGGGGGAACATCCCAATCTTCATTCCCCTTCCTGGGTTGTTCACCACCCTGACATCCAATCCGATCTTGTCTGCCACCAGGTCGGCACAATTGCCTATGCCAATGTCTCTCCTCACGCTAATCATTCATCGTAGAGCTGTCGTCAAGCAACATGCGGGGGTGACCCAGACTCAGGAAGCGCCTTCAGTCATTTTTTGGATCGTCCCCTGATATTCCCCCAGTGGCTGCGGTGAGAAGGCTCCGTAGAGAAGATTGCGTATTCCATCCTGACACAGACAAAGAGGCCCAATCTGGCAGTGTTGGTGGTCACTTTAATAAGACATGGTTTAGCACAGCGTCTTATATGACTATTCTTGATCTTACTATTATTAGTATTAGTATCATCATTATTCTAATTAGTATTAGTATGAGTTTTATGATTATGATTATTATTCTTCTTCTTGCAGCACTGCTGAGGCTCCGACGCGAAGAGGCGGTCCATGCAGCAGGCGCCCTTGTGAAGGTTGTGACAAGGAACTCGTGACAAGGAACTCACGTTGGGCTCTGTGCAGATCGCTTCAAGAGTTGCCAGGCGGAACGCTGGCAACGAGACAACGACAGTATTCTCCTTTACTTCGTCATGGAACGTCTTGCGCCCAATGTGAGGGCAATGAAATGCCTTGACATGTACAGGCTTAAGGATCTTAAGGACTTAGAGCCGTCTGGGTGTTACGGCACAAAGCCCAGAACCGAAGTTATAAGAAATTCGCAAGTCCCTCAACACTCGAAGCCCCCAGACTGAGGCTGGAATGCTTCTGCTGCACAAAGTATGCGACAGAATGCCCAGGGACTGAGGAGCTTCGGTTGCAATGGCACCCTAAGCATTGGAAACATCATTGCTCTTCGGTCTTGAGCTTTGATATTATTGTTGCAAATGTTACAACCCTTTGAGCTATTCCGTTTTTGTCGATCCTGAACACTTAACACAGGCACTGAAGTCCTAAACCCCAAAGTACCTGCTCCATCCTAGATCCCCTAAACGCCCTAGCCCCGCCGTCCTTCGATTGCTGTGCTTTGCGGCGCGTGAGCCAAGGAAGATGGAGGACTGGCAGCTTGTGTTTCTGAGGCTTCCCTCAGGTTTTAGGGCTGAGGTTTGCAGCATTTTATTTTGTTTTTGGCGGGGGGTCTCCACCCTCGAAACAGGTTCTACAAGATGCGAGCAGGATGTGGGGGGTGGAGAGGGATGCCCTGTTGTATGGAGATCATTGTGTTCTCAGCCTCTCGGCCGATTCTCTTCCGCAGCTGCTGCAGCGGTAGACAGGGCGGTCGCTCATGGCACGAAGTATGACCCGTATGCAGGATGGGATGCTAGACGATCCGCAAGTCCACCGTTAGACCAAGACGACTCTTGATGAGATCGGTACAAATGCAACGACTTCCGGACCTTTCAAGCTTCGAAGGGTTTAGGGTTTAAGGGTTCAGGGTGTCGCTATGCGCCATCCTACCGCCCTCGGTCCCGCTTCTGTCGCACAAAGCGAGAGTCGAGGTTCATCAGCTTCAAAATGCCTAGCCCTTGAGCCCCGAAAACTCTCGGATACCCACCCTTTCCAGAACCCCCCCCCCCCCCGAACACCCAGGAAGCCAAACCTCCCACACGCCAAGCCTCTTACACGCTGATTCTTCAGCTGTCTTGGGCTCCTTATGATCGCCATGGTCCGCGCCAAGCTACGCCGGTCTGCGCTGGGCCTGGCCCGGTCCTCCGTTTCCTGCCGCCCCCTGCCTTCTTTTGGGGGATTAGGGGCTGCCGGGGCTTGGGAGCTTTACAGGCTTGACATTGGGAGCTATGCCCGAGGCCGTTGTTGTTAACTACTGTGAATGTGTGTGACGTTATATGCACAGACATGCAGACATGCTCAAGTATGAAATCGTAGGTACGCAGGACACGAAAAGACGGACAACCAAGTAAAGCTGGAACCTGCCCCTTCGGTACTGATGTCTTCAGAGTTTTGGAGGGGTTTAGGGCTTAAAGCCCCAAACCCGAAAGCTGCATATCACCTTTTGACGCTGAGGATCGCAAAGCCTCTGGCGGTGGCGCTTCCACTTGGCGTGTGCAGGCCCAGGGTTCATAGTCAGGGCTTCGCGCGGGATTGGGCAGGTGCAGGGTTCTAAGATATTTGGGCTTCAGAAAGTTGGGGTTTGCGGTCCAGGACGTAGGGTTACCCCAATTAGGGTTACGGCTGTGGGTTTCGGGATGTCTGGGTGTTGTGAGGTGGGCCTTCAGGTCTAGAGTCTAGAGTTTGCCGATGGGATGTTTTTTCTGGGTTGAGGCTTTAAAGGCTTCTGAGTGCGTGGAAGTACCCTATGATAGAGCGGAGAAGCTCTGCCGTTTTTTGTCGCTTGATTTCGGATGTGCCGGGTCGTGGAGGATGAGTTTGCCTGACTTGATGGACACTATGGCTTCCTGTAACAGGGATTGTAACCTGACACCCTACACCTGTGTGTTCGCCTACAGGGCCTGAGCTTTCCTGTAGGACACTGAATATTATCGGGCCCATCCAAGCAAGTGGCACCCCGGACCCCGGATCTTGAGACGGCAGGCAGCAAGCAGTGCTGGACCACCTGACAAGAAGTACAGCAAGGGTCATGATCTTCAGAGCAGCCTGTGTTTTCCCAACGCCTTATAGGGCCCCAAAGCCCCCAAAGCCAGGGAAGTGGGGTTGCGTCCTTGGTTGCGGAACAGGCTTTTGCTCCTTCTTGGTGCCCCTACGCTGCTCCGACGGCGCACGAAGGCAAGGCATGGTTGGGAGATCTCGAGGTTCGACGCTAGCAGAGGTAGCCGCGCCTTGTAATTCGCGGAGGTCAGACCCTTGTTTTAGTATCTGCGCTGTGTGTCATCCTCGTCCTCATCATCGTCCTCAGCGGCTAAGCTGAATTCTGGTAAGGTAGAACTACACTAAAAGAAGGCATTGAGCATCCATGCCCCCCAGCCACCCTCATTCAAAACCGACATGCCTGGCATGTCAAGCAGGACCTTCTTCACAGCAGCTCCGTTTCAGGCGCGAGCCCGAAATCCAGGCTTCTTGGCAACGGAGTATAGGATTGTGCTTGTTGTTAGAGAAGGGTTGGGCAAATAAGGCGGTAATGAGAGCCTTACGCGGCATAATTGTGAAAGCGGCCCAGTTACTACAGAACATGTCGTCAACCATGCGACCACTGGACTGCCCTGTCTGAGGCTCTGCGCCCACAGCGCGACGCTTGGTCAACGAAGCAGGCTTCGAGGCCCTGGGCATGAAAGCACGGGCCACCACCCCAAACAAGCTGAGGGTTCGGCTTGGACTTCCCCACAATCCTTTGATCCCAAGGCCCAATATAGCTTATTCTGCTCACCATGAGCCACAAAGCGTCCCAGATCAAGTGCTCAGCCACCATCTGCGAACTCCCGGTTCCCAAAAGACCTCCCCGACCTTCAATCCCAGGATTTAGCTTCTTCCCCCAAGACCCTCTTTGGGTGCCTGTGCTAGTAATTAGGGTACCCCCCCCCCTCCAATTTTGAACCCTCAACCTTGAAGAAACCCCACCACCCTGAAAACTGCCAGGTGGGTGTCATGATGTCTCCCGAAGAAGCAGACCGACTGGGTCTCAAACCTTTCGGAGATGGCGGGGCTGAGAACGAGACGTCGCCGTGCCGGGGCTAACAGCGGAGTCCAGCCTGTTGGGTTTAGGATTTATCGGGCTTAGGGCCAGGGGTTTAGGCTATTTGGGTATTTTAGGTTGGTATTTCCAGGGTGTTTTTGGGGGTTTTTGTGGTTTGGGGTTTGCTTTGGGCTTGGAGGGTTTGGACGTGTCGGGTTCGAGCTTTCTTTAGGGTTTTGAGGCTTCGAAAACCCTCAAACTCTCAACCAACCTGATTCCTTGGGATGTTCCCCTTCTACTAACAGTCCTTAACAGGGATCATAGTACCCCCTTACTATACTCCCCAAAAAAGGGCTGTTGGCAGAAGGGGGAACGTCCCAACTGCCTCCCGTCAAGCCGAGGCGGCGGCCGAAATTCTACACGCACGGCCCCTGCCGCTCTCCTGCGGCCTCTCAGTTTGTTGTGCCTCTCGGCTGCTTCTAGGAGCACATGCCTCGCAGCCTAGACGAGATATAAGTATAGGGTGAAAAGTAGGGTAGCTATACTTATAGCTTTATTAAGGATACGTATAGCCCTACTTCTAACTACCCATGAACCTCCAAGCAGTCTGCAGGTAAGAAAGCCCGGAATTGCGCGACGCGGGCTTTCTTCAGGTCCTGCGCGGGCTTCGACGATGCAGACGAGGCCGAGCAGCGAAGAATCGCTGCCGAGGCGACGGAGAAGATGAGGAGCAACGGCTTCGCCACTTGGTGGGGTTTAGGGTTTAGGGTTTCGGGTTTGGGGTTTAGGATTTCGGGTTTAGGGTTCAGGGTTTAGGGTTTAGGGATCTGAGGAGCAACGGCTTCGCCGCTTGGTGGGGTTCTTGCTGAGAAGGGGGAATGTTCATTTTCAGTTCTTTCTTCCCAAAATCGTGGTCCCCAAATCCTCTTCCTAAATCCTATGCATTTGCATTAGGACTTCGCAAATAAGATTTAAGCCCTGCCCGGGGGGGGGGGGAACTAAGAACTCCGCTTAGGATTTAGGGATCCGTTTGTCTTAAGACCTTCAGAACAGGATTGAGGGACTAAGATTTGGAATCTCATCGTTGGCCAATATGATTTTGCCTTCGTAATGTCGGGACTTTCCCCTTGAGCAAGGAAGCGAAAAAAGCAAAGTCTTCTGTTTAGCCTTTGGAGAACTTAAAGGTTGAAGTTTGCAGATGCCGATGTGCGCATACCGATCGTTGACCTTTTTTTTTAGGGCCCAAGACGCCAATTTCAGGATTAAAATTCTTAAGATTCTCAAGAAGAGAATTGAAGATTGAAGACTGAAGATTCTTGGGAAACTCTTGGGAGAATTCTTCGATTTTCATCTTGGGCGCCTGTCGCGTACTAAGGTTCTTTCGACCCAATAACTTCAAGACGATAATTGAAGGCACTCTTGGGCAGTGCCCCATGAAGCTTAATCTTCAGTTTCAAGATTAAATTCTTGAGATTCTTAGGTTTCTTGGGAGGTTTTTAGTTCTTGGGTGGAAGCTGTCTAAAACACATGAAGCTTGGGGGTACCCTAATCTGTTATGTATATGTACAACATGAAGTATTATGTTTTGATATTATACAGATATTATGCTAGCCCTAAACCCTCGGCCTAAGTGTGAGATCCCGCTCAGCATCTTAAGGTGGTGCTCGAGAGCCTCTTCCCACGGGAGTGGGTCACCAAGCTCGAGGCAGAGGCCGCTTCGTCCGGGCCCTCAGATTTGGTTTTAAGAGGTCCCAGGATTCGGGGTTTTTGCAGGGTTTTTGCAGGGTTTCTGGGTTGTGTAGCGATTTGCTTGCTGTACTCGATAATATCGAGTACTCTATATTATAGAGGCTACAGCCGGCTTGGGTCTGCCCTGATTGTGTCGTGTGGCCGCACTTGCTCTTTGTGTGTGAGTGTGTGTGTGTGTGTGTGTGTGTGTGTGTTTTTTGCCCGTATGTGGGGCCTGCCAGCAAAGAGACAGGAGCCTCGCGCAGAATCAAGACTAGTCTGTGTAGTTTCATCTTGAGAAAGAGCTTTTGGAATGCTACTTGAGGCTGCTTGAAACAGTCTAAGCCGCAAGCACCAGGGCCAAACAACCCATTCCCTTGTACCTAGCCCGAGCTCCAAACTCCTCAAGTCTTGCACGGGAGGTTGTCTAAATTATGGCCCTTTGGCGTTCCTGTAAATATACGGAGCCGCGGAACCACGTTTATGTATGTATGTATGTATGTATGTATGTATGTATGTATGTATGTATGTATGTATGTATGTATGTATGTATGTATGTGTATACATACACACAAAAAATTTGTGGAGGGTGACAAGCAGAGGGAAATTGACACCAACGCGCGTAGAGGTAATTATGTGTTCGTCTGGGGCTAATAGAAAACATTTAACCCGGAACAAACCCGCCCTGACCCTTACAACCCTTAACCCCCATAAACCCCATGAACCCTATCGTTGCCCTGTTTTTTGTTGAATCCTAAAACTCTAGACCTCAAACACTAAACAGACTAACCCTTGACCCTATATAAACCCATGAACCCTAAAAACCCTCTAGACTCTAAACCCTTGATTTCGATGAGCCCGACAAGCGTTGTAAACCCTAAGCCTTGAGGTTTCTAGACCTGCCCCAGCCGGGCTTGGTCCCACAGCCACTGCGAGCCGGCCGAACTGCCCCACGGCTCGAAAGGGTTTTGGGTTGAAATGCCGAACCCTAACCCCCAAGCCCTAAGCCTAAAACCCAAAACCCCTAGAATTTGGATAGAATTTGGAGTTCAGGATTGTTCTTGAGGAGTTGGGGGTTGGTGGGGTTGGGGGGGGGGGGGGGGGGGGGGGCGTTATTCTGGGGGCATTGGCTTGTGAGCCTGTGCTTTACGGGCTTGTGCGTCTCGGGTGTGGTGGAAGTGTCAGTCTTGGCATCTCAGTTTAGGGTCGGGGTTCAGGATACTTTCTTGAAATGCTCTGAGCTCTTGCAAAACAGGTTCTGGAGGTTGCCTGAAATGACTGGCAAACCTCCCTCCGCAGCATCGCCAGCACCCTACACCCTAAAGGCCCGAAACCCTACACTCTAAACCCTGAACCCTAAACCCTAAAGGCCCGAAACCCTACACCCTAAACCCTGAACCCTAAACCCCAAACCCCAAGAGGAGGGTCATCTCTCCTTCACGGCTCCATGGGCCAGCGACTGGCTGCTGACTCTCGGCGCAGAGAAGAAAAACATCTAGCGCTTCGGACTTAGGTTTGGGGACTTTTTTTGCAGATTCCAAGGGTAATGTAGGGGCCATATTAGGAGTATATGAAGGGAAACCTTTAAGGGTACAACCTTAGAACGACCAGTCCTGCCAGCACAGGGTACGGAACCTCCGAGTACCAATGACCAAACCTTAAGAAGTCAGCCCCGAACCCTGACCCTGACTCCTTCCATGCGCAATCCCGTAGATATGCCTGCATGATGGGGAACCCCCCTCAGTTCTCATCCCCAACATTCTCAACCTTCTTCCTCCATGCCATGCAAACACACTGAGGAGGAACGAGCTCGTCCTGGAGGTTCGGACGGGTCGGTCTCAGCGCTGAGGTTAAGGGCCTTGGGTGTTAGTAGTTACTTTGCTTCGGGGCTTGGGGCGTTGAGGCGGATGTAAGGTGGAAGTAGCATAGCTTGCCCAAGCATAGTTGTACGGAAGTACATATCAGGGAGGGGAGGGGCTGCGCAGCGGGGGAATCGCACTTTGGGATCTGCTGCCAGCAGTCCTTTGGGTTGTGGCAGAAAGTGCCTCAAGCGTCAGCGTCCGCCAGAGCTCGTGAGTGAGTGCATTGAGAGCGACATGCTACGCCCACACTGGGGCTTAGCCTGTTTTGATGCAAATTCTAGTCGCTGATGTGAAATTCTCCACAGGAGCGTCCAAGGTGTGATGTGCTCCAAAAATTTTACCCTCAGCCCCTAAGCCGCACCCCCCACAAGGTGGTCGCCGGCTACATGAATAACAATCTAGCAGCAGGCCGCACTCAGGACTCTTGGACTGCAGGGAGGGTGTAGGGGCACGGTCGGACCTGGAAAGCCGAGCTTCAAACTACCTGAATATCTCAGCTGACCCAGCCAAACCCCTGAAGCCCTCGGCCATCTTAGGTCCTAAATCCTACAGCCGCAGCTCGAACGCCCGCTCCCTTCCTTCCCACCAAAACATCAGGAGCCCTAAAGCCGCAAACCCTGCAGCCCCCCTCTTAAGGATGAGCAGCAGTGGGGCCTGGTTCAGTGGCTCACCTCCGGGGCCTCCCTCGACTGGTTCTCGTCCCTTGGCCTCAACCCTCCTGAGGCCTCAGCTTGGTTGCGGGTTCAGGGTTTAGGGTTTCGGCCGTTGGCGGTTGATTGGGGCTGAGGAGGGTTGAAGGTTTGGGTTGTAGGGGATTCTTGAGGGTTGATATGGGGTTTCAAAAGGGGTCTGAGGCTGAGGGTTGGGTCCTCACCAGCACTTCTTGAGCAACCAGGACCCCAACCCCAAAGCCCAAACTCCCTACAGCCCTACATCCCAATTCCTGAAGCCCCTCAGCGCAACCCCCAAAAAGCCCCAAATCCCCAAAAAATCCTGAAGCATGAGGATGCCTGAGTGGGGCCCGAAGGCCGGGCACTTGCTGGAGAAGCCCCCGCCAGGGTGCAGCGACGTAGGCGGGAACGGGGTTTCAGGAAGATGGGGGCTTGGGGGTTCTGGATTTAGAGGTCACGGCTGTCAGCTAGGGCGGGTTTGGGTGCAGTGTTTCGGGTTTTTAGGGTCAGGTTTCAGGGATCATCGCGCTCCGGCTATGTCGGGGTGACGCGTGGAAGCACGATGTCGCGAAATGTTGCTTACGGGGGCTGGGTTTGGGGTGGGGGAACAAATCATATTGTCAACGGTGGAAGTGCCCTTGACATAGGATACACATTTTTCGAAGGTAAGGGACCAAGAGTTCATTCAGGCTTTAGCCGCAGCCTGTGGGTGGAAGCTTTTGGCCACCATCTGCCTGGACCACCTTGCAAGTCCTACTGTGCCCTTCGGAAGCTTAGGGGTACATCTTCCCCTTTGGGTTCTGGAGTTCTCGTTGGACCTACACAGTTGCAAAGGGGTATTACTCTACTCTGGTTTATGGGTAACAGCTTAACAGTGAAACCCTAAACTCAAAGCCTTGACCGAATTGGCAGTTCCCTGTCAACCCTCAACCCTAAGGTGTAAAGTCGAAGCCCTGAATCCTAAACTCTCCAAAGTCCCAGACCACACCCAGAAGCCTTGCATGGCAGTGGCCCCGATGAGGTACCCATGGGGACATCGGCCCCTTCTTTGGCCGAATATCGCTCATCCGAACACCACCAGGTTCCATGCAGAGGGAGGGGGTTTAAGGGCTTTTTTCAGAAGGTTTGGGGGGCTGCGGGGGGAGGGGGTGGGGGGGGGTGGCTGGGTTGTTGTTGGCTTTCAGAATTTTGTGTTTGGGGAGTTACTGGTAATTCTTGACTGCTTGTATTATCTAATTTCTTGGTGTATGGGTGTAAGCGACACGGCGCTCTTGCATCGGCTCTGCAGGGGGTTTAGGGGCACCTGAAGTCGCCAGAACTTCCAGAAGCAGAACATTTCGCGCACAGCTAGCACCTTGATTCTAAAGCCACCGCGGAAGAGCAGTCGGCTTTTTGCCATCTCCTGCCTTGGAAGAAGCTTCTCAGCTTCAGACTTCAGACGGGATAGAACAGCAGAGGGCTCGGCCCCCTGAGGCTCTGAGCCCCAGAAGCACCACCGGGACATTAACTTTCCGGGCCCTGCCGCGCAGGTGACGGCGCAGGCACAAAATTCCAACGTAGGGGTCTACGAAAATGAGGACCCCGAATAGAGACCCCCCAAAGAGTAGGATTCCCTTATAATCAGGACGCGATGAAGGTATCCCGAATTTCGGAAAGCCCCATGTCAGTCAAAGAGCTGTGGCAGAGTGTGGGTGCTTCTGTCGTAGTCTTGAGTTTCTTGAATCTGCACATTGGTACGACAGTACCATCTGGTTGACCGCTGAGATGCGTGGAAGATGCACTTTGTGGGCTTCCTGCACGCTTTCCCACAGACACGCAGACTTGGCGTTCCTCATTCGCGCCCTACCAATCACCACCCGATTTTTTCTTCTTCGTGTAGCCCTTGGTGTTCAAGAAACGAAAAGAAAGAGTGCATCGAGGCTGCAGCGGCATTTTTTGGAGATTCATGAGAATGAGAATGATAAGGCATTCCACGAACAAAGGCTTCAAGCCCGAAGGTCTGAACCCAAAAATAACAAAACATCTTTTGGCCCAACCGCAGGTCGCCCTCACGCAGCTCCAGGCAAACAACGGGCCGCCGCAGCCCAAGAATCCTGGGTGTAGGGTTAAGTGTGCCCTGAACCCTGCAAGCAGGACCCCACCCCTAAACCTTAAACCCTAAACCCTAAACCCTAAAACCACCGAGGCTGGCCTACGTCCCCGGCTCCCACCGCATGCTCACTCCCGGCTTTGAAGTGGTTGCCGCGCCTCCGCTTGGGTCGGCGACGTGGCGCAGAAGTGCTGTAACTTTCCACAAAGCTCCACCCAAAACGAGAGGCCCAAATCTCGCCGCCCTATAAGGTCCTACAGCGACCAGACACGTTGAGCATCATTGAGCCTTCACAAGCCCTCCCCAAACCCGAGCTCTGGGACTTTGGCAACCCTGAGCTCGCCGCAACAGCACTTTCGGCAAGGTCGTGCTGTACGATTCTTTCTGTGAGCATCGTGGCATCGAACATCACGGCAACAAAGACCGGCCACTTGCCCGAGATCATGGCCCAGGGACCCGAAGCCTGAACCCCTCCCAAACCCCAAGGACCTTAACCCTGAACAACCTAAACAACATCCCCACACCGAAGATCCTAAGCCCCTAATTAAGCCCCTGTCTTGAACCCTTAGGCCCTAAACCCAAGCCTTTCAAGGTATGCCGTGTACTACGAGTTCGAGACCCGGGGGGTCTTCAGCGGCTACACCGCGGCGCACTTCGGCCCGGAGTCGGAGGCTCACATGCGCGCGGCCGCCTCAGGGTTTAGAGCTTGAGGGGGCACAAGGGGTTTTAGGGGCTGTTAGAGGGGCTGTTCGAGGGGCTGTTCGAGGGGCTTTTAGGGTTTTCTTTGGGAGCTTTTTAGGGCTGATGCATGCCTTGCTCTCCGGCCTCTGACTCTGGCGGGCAACGTAACCCACGGCATCTTGCCAAAATAGACATGACGAGCACCCTTCGCGCAGTAGTAGTAGGGGTGTGATTGCCATGATGACTACGACGACGACTCCTACTACCATTGCCTCTGCTACTGGGCCATCCTTCCAGGCCTTCCGAGACTTCGTGGACCCAGCACTCCGTGACTGGGTGCAGCGAGTCCGTGCTTAGGTACCCAAGCTTAGGGAGGCTTGCTACTCGGCTACTTGTTGCTTTCACGTAGTGGTGGGTCTACTAGTTGAGATATTGGGCATGGAATGTTACAAGCCCACGGGTCCACAAGTGCATAAGTAGCAAGCCCAGTCGACTTCTGTTCCGCGGGGGCCATGCGTGAACAAATCAGTCAGATGGCGTGACCCCGCCACGGCATCTATGCGGTCAGTCGCCGCACGTTTCAGCTCAGGAGGAACAAAAGACCACTTGCATGTGGTTGCCAGAATCAGTCAATTCATCACGCCTGTCAAGCTGCTCGTTCCGTGTCAAGCAGTTCTGGTACATGAATCATCATTTCAGTCCATGCATGCATACGAAGTGCAGCTGCAGCGACCATAATTGGGGCCCCATCTGCAGAGGGGTTTATGGGCGCCAGGAGATCCGGGGCAGCACCAAGTCTTCCCTGGCGCTGCTCTTCCGGGGCTCCGAGGCGCACTTCACATCAATTGGGTCCCAACCGTGCGACGAAAGATGGTTGCAACGACTGCGCGCACCAGTGACAGCGAGATCAGCACAAGCTGAGACGTCTGCGAGGTCGCTGCAAGTGTTCATCGCTGTTGCAGGAGAACAACCGACTCCTCATCGAGCACAGCTTCGCTGTGTGGGCCGACAAGGTCTTGCGTGGATGCGTGTCATATGGAGCCAATCCTAAATACCACAATGCACTTCACCCCCCCCAAATCCAGACTCTGCACTTACATTTCGAGATGGGGGCAGGCGCGCTCGCGGCGGAGTCGCCTGTCCAAGATCAATGCAGCCGCCGGGATGCACAAGTTCCTGGAGGAACAGGAGATCAAAGCCCTCAACTGCCCCACCCCTTCAAGCCTTCCTCCCCGGGAACGTGAAACATTTGAGAACCCTGAGCTGCCATCCCAACCACTGCCAACCCCCCAAGCTCCCAAAGTAGCCCCGCGCATGCCCTGCCCAGAATCTCCCGGGTGAGCTATCACTCTGCAACAGGGTTTGGGTTTAGGGTTTAGGGTTAAGGGTTTAGGGGTTAGGGTGCAAAAGTTTTTCGTTGACAAGGCCCTGAAGACTCCCCCCGAATGCCAAGCAGGTCGTGGCCATCCTCAGTGGGGACGAGCGCATCCTCCTCCGCACGGCCTTTGCCGTTGGGGACTCGCCTTTTGCAGTGTGCGGGCGCTGGCCGCCAGCTTTAGGGTTCGGGTGTCAGTGCTTCGCCCTTTACTAATCAAAAAAACACGAAAGCGTTCCGGGTCGAGGCTGGAAGCAACTTGGGTAGGAGAGGTCTTTTCCCAATTCGTCCTATCCAGAGGTCGTTCCGCTGCCAGACAGCAGCGTAGCGACGTAGCGCCTGAAAGGGGTGGCAAATGAGAAGGCTCAGCGGGAATACTGCGAAGTCTCGTACGCAAGTACATATATACATATATACATAAATATCTATATGTACGTATATATATATATATATGAGGCAGGAACCTTTATGTATGATTTGACCTCTTTCTTTGTTTTCATACTAGCCTATACTACTGCTACGATTAACAGAGTTATCGAATAGGGCCATCACGCTCCTCTGAAGACTGCTTCAAAACCCCAACACTAAACCCTAACCCTAAACCTTAAGCCCGAAAAACAAGAAATATAATAAAACAAGAGCCTACCTACCTCCCTAGAGGCGAAACAGAGAGACTACACCGTGTGTTTCTTTCGCACTGAACCCCAAAGACCTACCCCTAAGCTCTAGGGGAGAGGACGCTGTGGGAACCTATTCTTGGGATAGGTTGTTTTTAAAAAGATTATGAAACATTCGGACACGGTATCACGAGAATACTGTGAGCAGATACTTCATTTTTTGAATTCATGCCCGTGCATGCGAGTTCATGCCCGTTCATGCCCCGTGCACGCGAACGCCCCGCAAAACGGAATAACAACGATATACCCTCCAACTAACCTATTGTTGGGACAGGTGCTCGAACGAACACACGGTGAATCTGAAAGGTCTGGGGTTCATGGTTGAACAATAAACCCTATAAGGCTTCAAGGTGTGGGGACTACAAACCTGAAACCCTATAGGGACCCGCCCCTTGTGGAGCATTTAGGGTTTCACGTGTAGGGTTAACGGTGAAGTGTCTAGGGTTTTCTTTTCAAGCTCATCTATGCGACTCGCGCGATTTCTGATGGGAGAGCGGGCGTGCAGCTTCGCACATTGGCACACTGTGGGTCGAAATGCAACGGCAGCAAAGAGGCCGCAAGCAAAAGGCAAGGCAACACGTTTCGGACAGGCAGGAGCAGTGTCAGAGACCAAATGGTTGGGTTGCAGGCCAGCCACTTGAATAGCCCAGCCAAAATGACTTAGTAGAGGGGCCCCGACTAAAGCAGGTAGAACATTAACTTTCAGCCTTTCGCAAAATCGCCACGTTCGTTGCAAGAAGGGACCTCCTCCCCTGCAGCGGCTGAGTTCACTTATACAATCTCTTTTGTTTTCTTTCTGTCCCTTGTTCCTATGTCTCCAATTTTGTCGATTGTAGGTATTCAAGGGAAGTGCTAAGCTACTAAAGAGGACAAATAAGGTTTCCCTGTCCCCTTTGGCTGTCCTGAATTAATCTTGTCTTTTCTCAGTCTGCACTCTGCGAGAGAGGACAGTAGAAGGGAAACAACAACGCATGGGCAAGAGTGCTTCTCTCTCTTTTCTTATTGAGATGACTGGGCACATAAGACTGAGAAGAGACTCCCCTGAATCTCTGCTTTGGCTCTTATCTTGCAGAGGAGAGGAACGTTTATATAAGAAGAGGAACCAGGAACAGACACCAGAGAGAAAGTGCAAGGAGCTGACAAGAGTGCTTCTCTCTTCTCTTTTTGACAAAAACCGAGGGAAAGAGAGTGAAAACAAGAAGCTTTGTTTTGTCCGTTGCAGAAAGGGGGCTCCCTCTCCCCGTGGAGCAGGGTTGATTTCCCGTGTTCGCTCCCGTTTGCCTTCTTTCTCTCCTACGCTCCTATGTCTTCTGTTCCTTTTTTTGAGGAGATTCAAAGGGATAGATAAACGAAAAAACCCCTGCGCTGTCCTTGATCTTGTCTTTTCTCAGTCAGCGAGAGAGGAAGACACAGTAGGAGGGAAGCTGGACAAGAGTGCTCCTCTCTCTCTTTTCTTATTGAGAAGACTGGGTACATAAGACTGGGAAGAGACTCCCCCTCCTCTCCGATTCTCCGCTCTGGTTGTTTTCTTGCAGGGGAGAAGAACTTTTATACAAGAAGAAGGGGCCAGGAACAGACAAGAGAACGAAAAGTGCATGGAACTGACAAGAGTGCTAAGAGAAAGGGAAGAAAGCTTTGTTTTGTCCGTTGCAGAAGGAGGCTCCCTCTTCCCTGGAGCAGGGTTGATTTCCCGTGTTCGCTCTCATTTGCCTGCGATCCTATGTTTTCTGTTCCTTTTTTAGGGATAGATTGGTTTCCCTGTCCCTTTGATGTCCTTGATCTTGTCTTTTCTCAGTCAGCCAGAGAGGAAGGCACAGTACTGGACAAGAGTGCATCTCTCTCTGTTTTCTTGAGAAACAACGGATAAATAAGCGGAAAAGAAGAAACCCCCTCTCCTCTCCTCTAGATCTGTTCAGCTCTGATCCTGGGAAGTAAAAACATGAACACGCAAGGAAACATCTCATCCTTCTCTCTTCTCTCTTCTCTCTTCTCTCTTCTCTCTTCTCTCTTCTCTCTTCCCTCTTCTCTCTTCCCTCTTCCTCTCCTCTTCTCTCTTCTCTCTTCTCTCTTCTCTCTTCTCTCTTCTCTCTTCTCTCTTCTCTCTTCTCTCTTCTCTCTTCTCTCTTCTCTCTTCTCTCTTCTCGCTTCTCGCTTCTCTCTTCTTCTCTCTTTTCTCGTCTCTCGTCTCTCGTCTCTCTTCTCTTCTTCTCTCTTCTTCTCTCTTCTTCTCTCTTCTTCTCTCTTCTCTCTGCTTCTCTGCTTCTCTCTTCTCTCTTCTTCTCTCTTCTCTCTTCTCTCTTCTCTCTTCTCTCTTCTCTCTTCTCTCTTCTCTCTTCTCTCTTCTCTCTTCGCTCTTCTCTCTTCTCTCTTCTCTCTTCTCTCTTCGCTCTTCTCTCTTCTCTCTTCTCTCTTCTCTCTTCTCTCTTCTCTCTTCTCTCTTCTCTCTTCTCTCTTCTCTCTTCTCTCTTCTCTCTTCTCTCTTCTCTCTTCTCTCTTCTCTCTTCTCTCTTCTCTCTTCTCTCTTCTCTTCTCTCTTCTCTCTTCTCTCTTCTCTTCTCTCTTCTCTCTTCTCTCTTCTCTCTTCTCTTCTCTCTTCTCTCTTCTCTCTTCTCTCTTCTCTCTCCTCGCTCCTCGCTCCTCGCTCCTCGCTCCTCTCTCCTCTCTCCTCTCCCCTCTCCCCTCTCTCTCCCTAGAGCAGGCTTGAGTCCAATTATTCTCCCACTGCTGCCTTCTTTCTCGTGCTCCGACGTCATGTGTTCCGTCTTCTATTCGAGCAGATTGAAGGGAATAGGTCGACAAAAGGTTTTCACACTCCCTCTCACTTCTTCAGCCTCTTCTTTGCCGTGTTCTTACAACGGAGAAGAGTAAAACGTAAGAAGATGAGGAGTCAATCTCGCTACCTTCATGCCTTGTCGTCTTTCTTTTGTTCACTTTGCTCTTACACACGCGAAAACTGAAAATGCAAGAAGATAAACTGACGAGAAGGCAGGGAAGGAGACAGTCTTTGGCTCGCTGCCAAAATGAGAGAGCGACGCAACAAGGACATGACAAGAGTGCTTCGCTGTTCTCTTTTTGTGAGGATCGGGCAAACAACAGGGGGAAGAAATTCCTTCTCCCTCTTCTCCCTGTTCTTTGGCTCTCTCCTTACACAAAGACAAATAAAAACACAAGGCAACAAATTTCAGTCACTACGTTCATCCGTCCTCGGGTTTCTTTTCCCCTGCTGTCGCTCTCTCCTTACAGAAAGACATTCACATATACAAGGCAAACCAAAACCACTCACTACTTTCATTCTCCGTCCTCTTTAGTTTCCCTCTTTGTTCACTCTGTTCTTACAGGGAGGAACTGAACATGCAAGAGCACACCCCGATCTCGATACCATCATCCTCTCCCCCTCTCCCCCTCTCCCCCTCTCTCTCTCTCTCTCTCCCTCTCTCTCTCTCTCTCTCTCTCTCTCTCTCTCTCTCTTCCTTGTTCTTTCTTTTCACAAGACAAATGAATGAACAGAAGACATGGACAAGAGAAGCAAATGGACGAGAAAAGACGGAAGGATGCATCGTTTTGTTGGTGGCAAGAAGGGAGGCTCCCTCAGGGCAGGGCTGAATTCCATTGCACTCTTCTTTTTGCCTTCCTTCTCTCTTGTGTTTCCTATGTCTTCTGTTCTTTTGCGTTTAGGAAATTCAAGGGAACTGCTAAAAAAGGAGGAAGGAGTTTTTCTTGTCTCTTTTCGTTGCCCTTGCTCTTTTCTTTTCTCATTCAGCGAGAGAGGAAGAGACTGTAGGAGGAAAACAACAAAGAATGGACAAGAGCGCTTCTCTCTTATCTTGTTGAGAACAATGGATACGCTATCTTCTTGAAAAGGAGAAGCGGAACACAACGCACACATCGAAGACAAAAGAATACACGATGAGAAGAAGGGGGCGTTGCGTAGACAGACAAGACAATTCTGTTTTCATTGCTTTTCCATCGCTCTCTTCTCTCTTCAATTCTACCCCTGCCCTCTTCCTATTCCTTCTATGTTTTTACTCGTCTCAGAAAGGAATGGAAGGGCGGGCACTTTCCTTTTCTTTCGGTCTCGCTACAGGCAAAAGAGGAGAATGGAGATGAAATGGAATGAGACAAGCTTCGGTAAGGACCCCTCGCCTCCTCTTCCCTGCATTTTCTTGTACCTTTTCCCATTGAGGCTCATTCACTACTTTCAGCATCCCTCCTCTTTAGTTTCCCTCTTTGTTCAGTTTGTTCTTACAGTGGGGGAACTGAACATGCAAGACACACACACAAATCTCGCTCCCTTCTCTCTTCTCTTCTCTTCAAGTCGCTTCGCTACTCTTCTCTTCTCTTCTCTTCTTCTCCTCTTCTCTTCTTCTCCTCTTCTCTTCTTCTCCTCTTCTCTTCTTCTCCTCTCTCCTCTCTCCTCTCTCTCTCTCTCTCTGTCTGTCTGTCTCTGTCTGGCTTCTTTGTTCTTTTCTTAAACCCGTGACAACTGGATACACAAGAGGACAAGGAAAAGAGAAGCTAACGGGCGGGAAAGAAGGAAGGATGGATTGTTTTGTTCGTGGCAAGAAGGGAGCCCCCGCCCCCCCGTAGAGCAGGGCTGAGAGCCCTTACACCCTCTCTTTTGCTTTCTCTCTTTGCTTTCTCTCTTTGCTTTCTCTCTCTCTCTCTCTCTCTCTCTCTCTCTCTCTCTCTCTCTCCTGCGTTCCCAGGTCTTCTGTTCTTTTGCGTTTAGGAAATTCAAGGGAACTGCTAAAAAAGGAGGAAGGAGTTTTTCTTGTCTCTTTTCGTTGCCCTTGCTGGCCCTTGCTCTTTTCTTTTTTGGTTTTTGGTTCAGCGAGAGAGGAAGAGATTGTAGGAGGAAAACAGCAAAGAATGGACCAGAGTGCTTCTCTCTTATGTTATTGAGAGAGACGGGGAAGAAGTTCATCCTCCTCGCTTTTTCCGTATGCTTTGGCTCTTGTTTTGCAGACGAAAACATGAATACACAAGAAGACATGAAGAGGCAACTGGGAGAAAACGACAAGGAGCTCGCACGGGTGCTTCTCTTTTCTTACTGGCAAAATAAGACATGTTGGGTTGATTTCCTGTGTTGGCTCTCATGCGCCTTCTTTCTCTCCTGCGTGCCTATGTCTTCTGTTCATGGTTTGAGGAGATTCAAAGGGACAGAAAAGATAGGCGACAAAGGTTTACCTGTCCCTTTCGCTGTCCTTGATCTTAAGAATCTTGTCTCAGTCAGCGAGAGAGGAAGACACAGTAGAAGCGAAACAGTAGGAATGCTTGAAAAAACAACGGATACATAAGAGGAAGAAGAAGAAACTCCCGCTCCTCGCTTCTCGATCTTGTTCAGCTCTCTTCATGCAGAGTAGCAACATGAACACGCAAGGAAAAATCATCTCCTACCTTTATCCTTCCTTTTCTCCCTTCTCCCTTCTCCCTTCTCTCTTCTCTCTTCTCTCTTCTCTCTTCTCTCTTCTCTCTTCTCTCTTCTCTCTGCTCTCTGCTCTCTGCTCTCTGCTCTCTGCTCTCTGCTCTCTGCTCTCTGCTCTCTGCTCTCTGCTCTCTACTCTCTGCTCTCTGCTCTCTGCTCTCTGCTCTCAGCTCTCAGCTCTCAGCTCTCAGCTCTCAGCTCTCAGCTCTCAGCTCTCAGCTCTCAGCTCTCAGCTCTCAGCTCTCAGCTCTCAGCTCTCCTCTCTCTCTCTCTCTCTCTCTCTCTCTCTCTCTCTCTCTCTCTCTCTCTCTCTTCTTTGTCCCTTTCTTCGAGACGAGAAGCAGATGGATAAGACGAGATGGAAAGAGAGATTCTTTGCTTCGCTGCAGAATGTGGGGTGAAAACAACAGTAGACTGTTTGGGGAACAAGTCTTCCCTTTGCTCTTTTTGGGCATACAACAGGGCGAAGAAATTCCTTCTCCCCTCTTATCCCTGTTCTGTAGTCTATCGTTACAGAAAGACAAATACATATACAAGGTGCCAGTTTCACTCTTGTCCCCCTCCTTTAGCGCTTTTCTTACAGCAGAAAAGCTGAACATGCAAGAATACAGCCTCCTCTCTCTTCTCTCTTCTTTGTTCTCTTGTACGTGACAAATGAATACACAAGAGGACAAGGAAAAGAGAAGTTAATGGGCGGGAAAGAGGGCAGGGTGGATTGCTTTGTTCCTGGCAAGAAGGGAGCCCCCCCCCCCCCGTAGAGCAGGGCTGAGAGCCCTTACACCCTCTCTTTTGCTTTCTTTCTCTCCTGCGTTCCCAGGTCTTCTGTTCTTTTGCGTTTAGGAAATTCAAGGGAACTGCTAAAAAAGGAGGAAGGAGTTTTTCTTGTCTCTTTTCGTTGCCCTTGCTGGCCCTTGCTCTTTTCTTTTCTCGTTCAGCGAGAGAGGAAGAGACTGCAGGGGGCAAACAACAAAGAATGGACAAGAGCCCTTCTCTCTTATCTTATTGAGAAACTGATAGGTAAGAGGAGGAAGAAACTCCCCTCCCCTCAGTCTCCATCTCTTCTCTTCTTTTCTCTTCTTTACGTGCACCTCTCAAACCGAAGACAAAAGAACAAACGATGAAGGGAACATGATATCGACTGTTTTGGCTATCCTTCTTGCTTCTCATTGCTGTTCCATCGTTCTCTTCTCTCTTCAAGTCTGTCCAGATATTTTCTTT
>CAJNDS010001802.1:418921-423921 GCA_905221605.1 Symbiodinium natans
CTGCGTTCCCAGGTCTTCTGTTCTTTTGCGTTTAGGAAATTCAAGGGAACTGCTAAAAAAGGAGGAAGGAGTTTTTCTTGTCTCTTTTCGTTGCCCTTGCTGGCCCTTGCTCTTTTCTTTTCTCGTTCAGCGAGAGAGGAAGAGACTGCAGGGGGCAAACAACAAAGAATGGACAAGAGCCCTTCTCTCTTATCTTATTGAGAAATTGATAGGTAAGAGGAGGAAGAAACTCCCCTCTCCTCAGTCTCCATCTCTTCTCTTCTTTTCTCTTCTTTACGTGCTCCTCTCAAACCGAAGACAAAAGAACAAACGATGAAGGGAACATGATATCGACTGTTTTGGCTATCCTTCTTGCTTCTCATTGCTGTTCCATCGTTCTCTTCTCTCTTCAAGTCTATCCAGATATTTTCTTTTTTCCTTTCGACGAGGAGAATGGGAAGAGAAGGTCCTTTCTCTTCGTCCCTCGTGTTCCTTCCAAAACACGAAGTGCGTGCGGCGTGTGAAAAGGTAGAATTTCTACCCGCGTCGCGCAGGTATATAGGATGTATGTGTTGCATGAGCAGCTAGAATTTCTACCCACATCTTGTAGGTGTGTATATGTATTGTATATCACATAGAGAAACGGAGAGGAAAGGGCGGGAATACTCAAACCGTAAGACTAGGATTTGAGGGCATTGGGTTTTTGTATGTAACCCCGATCCAGCGAGAATATTGTGAGCAAGTATCTGGGTTCTGGGCCTTCCCACAAGCCCAACTTGCTCGCAAGTACATGGGTTGTCATTTCAATGTTTCCCAAAGGGTCACCCAGAACAATTCTCATTTCTCACACACACATCATCCCCAATACTCACAAATACATATCTCATAAACCCTTCTCGTTTAAGGTTTAGATTTGAGCGTATTCGACGAAGGCTTAGGGTAAATTCCAAGATTTACACATGCTTCTTATTTAGTTTTGGGACATAGCCTTATTCCTAAACCTATTCCTTTAACGTTTAAGACCAAAACGCACGCATGAGCCTTAGTTGTTTAAGGTTTGCGCCGGACACTGAGGTTTATTAATTCTAGATTCTTAAACCACGCACCTGGGCACGACGAGGTTGCGGGAAAGGGGGGAGAATCGCGAACCTTATGGCTGAAGCTTAAGCCTAACCCTATTCCAAACCATATTCGCTGAAGATCTAGTGAATTCAGATCGTGTTTTAAGTTGGGGTCCCTGAAGGAGCAAAAAAGGGGGAAAAAATCCAACAAAATGAGCAATTTGGTGAAAACCCTTATGTTTTGGTCTGAGATGGAGCTGTGTAAAGGGTCCTTCCGAGTCCTTGCTCAGAAGACTTGCTCCTTTTCAATCTTCAAGGGTTTTAAAGAATGTAAGAGGTTTTTTCTAATTTTAAGGGGCCTCTGTGGCATATTCGTTAAGTATCAACAATCTTCTTCTGAAAGAACCCTCCGAGTTTTATCTCCTGAAAAGAGGAAAAGGAAAATGCTAAGCGAAGCGTTCACTCATTGTTTTCCCCTAAAAATTTTGCACCTTCACGGACCCCCAATGAAGGCCAAAAACAAAAGGGTTTTCACCAAATTGCTGATGTTGATGATTTTGCGTCTTGCACGGACCCCAGCTAAAGCCAAAAACATAGGTGTTTTCGCCAAATTATTGTTCATTTGGGCGATTTTTGGCAATTTTGCACCTTCACAGACCCCCAGGTAAGGCAAAAACATCCGGATTTTCAATTTTCGTGATTTTTTGCAATTTTGCGCGTTCACCGACCCTCAGCTAAGGCCAAAACAAAAAGATTTTCATCAAATTGCTGATTTTTGTGATTTTCCTGAGTTTGGTTGTTTTTTGCAATGTGGCGCCTTGACGGACCCCTATCCAAGGCCAAAACATAAGGATTTCCATCAAACCGTGCTTTTTGTAATTTTGCGCCTGCACCCACCCCCAGCTAAGGCCAAAACATAAGGATGTTACCAGATTGCGACTTTTGGCAATTTTGCGCCTTCACCGGCTTATTTAGGTGATTTGTTTGCAACGTGGCGCCTTGACGAACCTCAAACTATTCGAACACCCCCCCTCCCAATACTAAATTACGAGCCGGGCCTTCTCCCAATACTAAATTACGAGCCCGGGCCTTCTCCCAATACTAAATTACGAGCCCGGGCCTTCTCCCAATACTAAATGACGAGCCCGGACCTTCCCCCAATACTAAATTACGAGCCCGGACCTTCCCCCAATACTAAATTACGAGCCCGTGCCTTCCCCCAATACTAAATTACGAGCCAGGCCCTTCTCCCAATACTAAATTACGAGCCAGGGCCTTCCCCTCCCTCCTTTCCAGACTGGTCTCCCCGGGCCCCCCCCCAAACTATTCGAACTATTCGAACTATTCGAACTATTCGAAATTATTCGAACTATTCGAACCCACTTGGTTCGAATAGTTCGAATAATTTCGAATAGTTCGAATAGTTCGAATGGTTTGGGCGCCCCAGGCCGGGCCCCAAACTATTCGAACACCCCCCCTCCCAATACTAAATTACGAGCCCGGGCCTTAATTACGAGCCCGGGCCTTCTCCCAACACTAAATTACGAGCTCGGGCCTTCTCCCAATACTAAATTACGAGCCCGGGCCTTCCCCCAATACTAAATTACGAGCCCGGCCTTCCCCCAATACTAAATTACGAGCCCGGGCCTTCCCCCAATACTAAATTACGAGCCCGGGCCTTCCCCCAATACTAAATTACCAGCCCGGGCCTTCTCCCAACACTAAATTACGAGCCATGGCCTACCCTTCCTTTCCAGACAGGTCTCCCCGGGCCCCCCCCCCAAACTATTCGAACTATTCGAAACTATTCAAACTATTCGAACCCCCTTGGTTCGAATAGTTCGAATAGTTTCAAATAATTCGAATAGTTTGAATAGTTTGGGCGCCCCAGGCCGGGCCCCAAACTACTCCCAAAACAAAATTACGAGCCCGGGCCTTCTCCCAATCGTAAATTACGAGCCCGGGCCTTCTCCCAATACTAAATTACGAGCCCGGACCTTCCCCGAATACTAAATTACGAGCCCGGGCCTTCCCCCAATACTAAATTACGAGCCCGGACCTGCCCCGAATACTAAATTACGAGCCCGGGCCTTCCCCCAATACTAAATTACGAGCCAGGGCCTTCTCCCAATCGAGCACGAGCCCTCCTTTCCAGACTGGTCTCCCCGGGCACCCCACCCCCCTAAACTATTCGAACTATTCGAAATTTTTCGAACTATTCGAACCCCCTTGGCTCGAATAGTTCGAATAGTTTGGGGCACCAGTTTTGTGCGGCATTTGCAGGACTTTTGCAAGGTGCCAAGGGGATCCCGGCAAATTTTGACAGGCAACGTTGTTCCTACCCTTTTCCCGTTTTGCCTGGTTTTTGCAGGACTTTTGCAGGGTGCCAAGGGGATCCCGGCAAATTTCGACCCGCAAAGTTGTTCCTACCCGTTCCCGTTTTGTGTGATATTTGCGGGACTTTTGCAGGGCGCCAAGGGGATCCCGGCAAATTTCGACCCGCCAAGTTGTTCCTACCCGTTCCCGTTTTGCGTGGCATTTGCAGGACTTTGTCAGGGCGCCAAGGGGATCCCGGCAAATTTCGACCCGCAAATGTTGTTCCTACCCGTTCCCGTTTTGTGTGGTATTTGCAGGACTTTTGCAGGGCGCCAAGGGGATCCCGGCAAATTTTGACAGGCAACGTTGTTCCTACCTGTTCCCGTTTTGTGCGGTACTTGAAGAACTTTTCCAGGGTGCCAAGGGGATCCCGGCAAATTTCGACCCGCAAAGTTGTTCCTACCCGTTCCCGTTTTGTGTGTTATTTGCGGGACTTTTGCAGGGCGCCAAGGGGATCCCGGCAAATTTCGACCCGCAAAGTTGTTCCTACCCGTTCCCGTGTTGTGTGGTATTTGCGGGACTTTTGCAGGGTGCCAAGGGGATCCCGGCAAATTTCGACCCGCAAAGTTGTTCCTACCCGTTCCCGTTTTGTGCGGTATTTGCGGGACTTTTGCAGGGTGCCAAGGGGATTCCGGCAAATTTTGACCTACAAAGTTATTCCTACCCGTTCCCGTTTTGTGTGTTATTTGCGGGACTTTTGCAGGGTGCCAAGGGGATCCCGGCAAATTTCGACCCGCCAAGTTGTTCCTACCCGTTCTCGTTTTGTGTGGTATTTGCGGGACTTTTGCAGGGTGCCAAGGGGATCCCGGCAAATTTCGACCCGCAAATGTTGTTCCTACCCATTCCCGTTTTGCGTGGTATTTGCGGGACTCTTCCATGGTGCCAAGGGGATCCCGGCAAATTTCGACCCGCAAAGTTGTTCCTACCCGTTCCCGTTTTGTGTGGTATTTGCGGGACTTGTGCAGGGTGCCAAGGGGATCCCGGCAAATTTCGACCCGCAAAGTTGTTCCTACCCGTTCCCGTTTTGTGCGGTATTTGCGGGACTTTTGCAGGGTGCCAAGGGGATTCCGGCAAATTTTGACCTTTGGGGGCCCCAGGCCGGCGCGAACCCCCCTTCCTCCCAAACTGGTCTCCCCGGGGACCCCCCAAACTATTCGAACTATTCGAACCCCCCTGGTTCGAATAGTTCGAATAGTTCGAATAGTTTGGGGCACCAGCCCTCGCCCCCAAACTATTCGAACTATCCGAACCCCCCTGGTTCGAATAGTTCGAATAGTTTGGGGTACCAGGCCGGGCCCCCAAACTATTCGAACTATTCGAACCCCCCTGGTTCGAATAGTTCGAACAGTTCGAATAGTTTGGGGCACCAGGCCGGGCCCCCAAACTATTCGAACTATTCGAACCCCTCTGGTTCGAATAGTTCGAATAGTTTCGAATAGTTCGAATAGTTCGAATAGTTTGGGGGCCCGGCCTGGGGCCCTCACACTATTCGAACTATTCGAACCCCCCTTTCTCCCAAACTGGTCTCCCCGGGGACGCCCCAAACTATTCGAACTATTCGAACTATTCGAAACTATTCGAACT
>CAJNDS010001802.1:428921-433890 GCA_905221605.1 Symbiodinium natans
GGGATTGGGGTGTGGGGTTTAGGGTTCAGGGTTTAGGGTTTAGGGGGGGAGGGGGGGCTCAGGGTTTCAGGATTTGTCCTTATTGTAAGGGAATCCTACTATACGGGGGTCCATTATAGGGGTCCCTTATTTTCGTACGCGCCCAAGTTTTAGAGAGATGTGTAGGGTTCAGGGTTTCAGGGTTGAGTGCGCTCTTACAACAAGGGGTCCGTAGGATGTAAGTGGCTCTGCTGTGGCCCAGCAGGCTGAGTAGCAGACATTCAGTACATGTAAAGAATGCAATCATCCCCAAAACTCCTACGAAGAGTTGAGAGCGGCTAGTATCTAAGGCCATGAAATGTTTCGGTCAGTAATACAATACAATGAAATCACAACTAGATTATTAAGAGTCCTGTTTTCTCCGTACATCTGCTAATGTGCTTCTGATTGCCGCGGCTGAGGCATACTTGGATGCAGGGAGGTCTTGGTAAGATCTCGAGGAATTGCCTTGCGTCTGGAGTTCTGCATTTCGCTTGAAATCTCGAGCACCCCACTGTGGCGGTTGATTCCCCAAAACTACCCCACCATCCCCACACACGAGTGCCCGAAAGACTGAACACTAAAGCGAACAGTGCAGTGCGGAAGGGGCTGCTGAAGACCATCCTGGCCCGATGGTTCTGGGTGCGACCCTTGTGTGTGTGTGTGTGTGAACCAATGGGGCAAGCTGAGCATGTCCCTTGACAGGGCCTGGGGTTTTTATGTCAGGAATCTCATGAAGCTGTGGGTTTAGGCTGCAATAGCTGGCAACGGTAGCCAGGGCAAAGAACCCCAGTTCTTCTTTTGAAGGTTATTGTCTGGGTTGGGTTTGCGGTTGCAGCGATTTCGCGGGCATCCAGAAAAGCGGGACCGGTTCTAGTTCGCCCCCCTTGTGCAACTCATCCCCATCAGAAGGATCAAACCCAAATCAAGTAATAGAAAGGATATGGAAGAACTGGAAGCTGCCCCGCCCGCCCCTCCCCCCCCACTGACGCCAGTTGCCCTGACCTTCGCTCTTACAAGGCCTTTCAGTCGGTCATCAAGCTTAAGGCGTCAATGGGGTCGAAGCCTCCGCAGGGTGTTCAGAGTTTGCAGGTTTTGCAGGTTTAGGGTTCGTGGGGCTGAGGCAGTTCAGGGGTCGCGGAGTCCTCGCATTGTGAAGGTTTCTGGTGGCACCGATCTTGCTGTGTTTGCTGCTTCTTGGTAAAGCCACTGCCGAAGTGTAGGAGCCCGCTCTTCAGCTCTCTTCTGACGACTTCCAGTGGCCAAGTCGGCTCTTCCAAACCCTTGAGAAGCTCAAATTCCCTCCCCCCCAAAAAAAAATGCACACGTACCCTAAACCCTAAACCCTAAACCCTAAACGCTAAACCCTAACCCCCCTCCACATTTTCTGAAGCTCCGTGCATGGCAGGAAGCTGACGCTCTTCGCAATCGAATCTACGCTGGAAAGGATCCGGGGATGTGTTGTGCTTCTGCAAGTTTCCTTCCATGACTACATTGCATCTACATTGGGAAGCACAGCAATGAGGACTCTTGTGACTTTGCGTGCTCCATGAAGAGATCTTGCCTTCGCATCGGCTCAGATTGCCGAGTGGCCCTCTTCTGGTTCCTACAGTGTTTCTTGCCCCCTAAATCCCCAAAGCCCTGACAAACACGTGCAAAGCGCACGCACCCTGCACCCGCACACCCCCCCTGCACCCCCCAGTCAAGCCCCCAAGCAGGAGAAAGCCAGGAGGGCCCGCCTCAAGGCTGCCACGCGCGTTGCGCAGTACTTGGTGGCTTGGCTCAGCTGATCTCAGCTGTGCTTGCTCCTGAAACCCCAAAGCAGAGCGCCTCTTGTCATCGTTCTTATGTGATGCTGTGCTGCGACTTCAGGAATAGTTACCCGGTTTGGCAGCCCTTAAGGGGTTGAGGTTGTATGGTCTAGGTATTGTGCGCGGTCCCTGTCCCTTGATACTTATGTATCCTTTGCGTGCCCAGATATTCGTCTCAAAGCTCCTCACGAAAAGTCGAGAATGAATCTCTGACCACCACGCTGTCGAGGAGTTTCCGAGCATGTGGTCAGCTTTCAAAGAATGGCACGCTGTGGCCAAAGTTGCTGCAGAGGCTCCTGGGACAGCTTCGTTGTAGATGTGCCAAAACAACAGACCCGAAACCCCCTTCGGGATCCAAAAGGGTTTAGGGCTGAGCTTCGCTTTATGGCTCATCATTCATCAATACAACAGGCAATGTCCGTCCCCTTATCCCGTCTCTGCGGGCTTCGGGAGACGCAGATACTTGTGGAAGGAGAGGAAGACCGCTGAAGAATATCTTCGGAGGCAGCAGCCAAGCAGCATCAAGGTGCTCTCTATGGTTCCTGCAAATCAGGGTGGTTCGGGGGCATAGTTCGAAGGAACGGTTGTTTTAACTGCGGTGAACAGGAATAAGCCCCACATATCATGCCATGAAACCCCAACCCTCAGTGAGACATCAACCTCCGATCTCAAGGAAACTCCGTGATGTCGAGGCGAATGTGCTCAAGTTCCAGGCAGCCGCTTTCTTTTGCTTGAAGTAGGGTGCGACGCAGGATGACCTATGCAGCACATGACCTGTCGATGCATGGTTTGAGTAGATTAGACAGACATGACATGTTCCTACACAATCTATTATGCATATGTGCATATGCTGTGTATTCTATTCCACAGCTGCCGATGCTTCACCCAGCCAGTCAAATTGTGAGTACGCTTCAGGGTCAGCTTCCATCATAAATTTTTGCCTGCACGCCCAGACGGAGATCCGGCCGCGAATGCTGAAGCGCATGGTCTGCCTGCCTTGGTTTGCATGCCTGCGGAGCTCGGCCTGAACATGAAACTCTATGAAAGTCCAGTGCAATCCCTATGCACTGGACCCAGAGTTCGAGGAACTTTGGGGATTTCCATTCAGGGGGCTTGGGGGTTTTCACGGCTTTGGGTGTGCGATTGAAGCCAGGAGAGAGTGGTGGAGATCTTCGATGCTGAGGAGGCGAAGAAGGCAGCACCAAGTTGTGGGCTTTGTTTTGATTTTCTTTGGGGGTACGGGTTTTCGGGATCCGAGAGCCTCTCCTCAGTCCCGGATTGTTTTTTTTCGGTCTGTGGCTCGGGCTTCCCTTGCACGGCCCTACCTTTTCGCCCATGTCATGCAGGTCTTCGACAAATGGCAAGTACAAAGCTTCCGCAGCAGCGAGAGCCCTGGCGCGGCATGCTCATGCTTGTGTGGGCATTGGGCTTGTGGGACCGCATGGAAGAAACATAGCCGAGCCCATGTCTCAGCTTTTGCTTCTCGAGCGGCTAAACCATATGGCTCGTCTTCATCCAAGAGAATGACTAAGCTTTTGCTCAATTGCGACGGAAGCCACTTCATGAAAAGCAAGGTTGCACGACAAGCGCCGATGTCAAGTCCTTGAACAGTCAGCTCACGTGTTCAAAAAGTCCTCTCCATACTCTCCATAGGTTGTGGCCGTACCGGTGTTTCAGCGTCTGCCGAATTCCGAAGTGGCCTGCTTGTACCACAGGCAAGGGAATGAACTTGATCTGCATGTAGACAGCTGTTTGCCTCGATCTGCCCCCAAAGTCGGGGAATCTCCTTACAGCATATACCCCAGAATATTACGTGCATCTCATTAGGGTCTCCCTATTTTGGAACCCCCCCCGCACCTATTGCACAGTGTTTTGGGGGGCACCTCCCTAAACCCTCAACCCTATACCCCAAACCCTAAACCCTGAACCCTAAACCCTAAACCCCAAACCCTAAACCCCTAAAATTCTGAACCCTAAACCTCAGGTCTCATCCTGAAGACTGTCGAATACCGAGAGCTTGGGGACCACCTCCAGCAACTGAAAGCCTGCTTGGAGGCCCCCTTTTTGTCCTCTTTGAATCTTCGTGGGTTTAGGGTTTAAAGTTTAGGGTTTAGGGTTTAGGGATCCTGTACCCTGAAGGGTTTCCCCCAACTCGATTCTACGGCTGCCCTTGGACGGAGCAATGACAACACTCATGAATCTCATAAGTTTGTTTGTTGTGCTTCCCAGCCCCAGACATGCTTCCCATCTCAGACTTCATCAAAAGTGGGTGAAGCGGACACGGCCACAAGGACACAAGCCGCACAAAGCTCCCTGCAACCTTGAACATCTGCACTTGGGATGTTCCCCCTTTATCCTTAGAGATTATAATAGGGGGTACTACAATCCCCAGTGGGAGCATCCAAATCTGAACCAAGCAGGGCCGAAAAGGGCACCTGGCAGGCCTGGCGCTGTCGCTGCGTGCGCGCCTGGCTCCGCGGCGCGGGCTTCCGGCTGGGACAGGCCTGGTAGGGTAGGAGGGTCTTAGGAGAGTTACTAACAGTTACTAACAGTAATATATATATATATATATGTATATACATGTATATATATATATATACTATTTAGTACAATAACCCCAGGAGGGTCTTGAGGTATTCGGCTTTCGGGGTTCTTCAGGGTTGGTTTTGGGCTCAGGGAAAGGGATGGAGGTTTGGGGATTTAGGGTACTCGGGGGTTCAGGTCTAAAGAGTTTAAGCCCTTCAGAAGGGTGTGGGTTTAGGCCCCCTTAGTGATTGTCAGGAAGCTCAGGATGCTGGGCTTGAAAGCTTCAGGGGGGAACGAACACACACACACACACACACACACACACACACACACACACACACACACACACACACACACACACACACACACACACACACACACACCCACCCACCCACACACACACCCACGCACACACACACACAACACAACACAACACAACACAACACACACACACACACAACACAACACAACACACACAACACAACACAACACAACACAACACAACACAACACAACACAACACAACACAACACAACACAACACAACACAACACAACACAGCACAGCACAACACAACACAACACACCACACCACACCACAACACACACACACACAC
>CAJNDS010001802.1:433990-631490 GCA_905221605.1 Symbiodinium natans
CCAACACACCAACACACCAACACACCAACACACCAACACACCAACACACCAACACACCAACACACCAACACACCAACACACCAGCACACCAGCACACCAGCACACCAGCACACCAACACACCAACACACCAACACACCAACACACCAACACACCAACACACCAACACACCAACACACCAACACACCAACACACCATCCCACCAACACACCAACACACCAACACACCAACACACCAACACACCAACACACCAACACACCAACACACCAACCCACCAACCCACCAACCCACCAACACACCAACACACCAACACACCAACACACCAACACACCAACACACCAACACACCAACACACCAACACACCAACACACCAACACACCAACACACCAGCACACCAACACACCAACACACCAACACACCAACACACCAACACACCAACACACCAACACACCAACACACCAAGACACCAACACACCAAGACACCAACACACCAACACACCAAGACACACCGACACACCAAGACACACCGACACACCAAGACACACCAAGACACCAAGACACCAAGACACCAAGACACCAACACACCAACACACCAACACACCAACACACCAACACACCAACACACCAACACACCAACACACCAACACACCAACACACCAACACACCAACACACCAACACACCAACACACCAACACACCAACACACCAACACACCAACACACCAACCCACCAACCAACACACCAACCCACCAACCAACACACCAACACACCAACCAACACACCAACACACCAACACACCAACACACCAACACACCAACACACCAACCAACACACCAACACACCAACACACCAACACACCAACACACCAACACACCAACACACCAACACACCAACACACCAACACACCAACACACCACCACACACCAAACACACCAACACACCAACACACCAACACACCAACACACCAACACACCAACACACCAACACACCAACACACCAACACACCAATACACCAACACACCAACACACCAACACACCAACACACCAACACACCAACACACCAACACACCAACACACCAACACACCAACACACCAACACACCAACACACCAACACACCAACACACCAACACACCAACACACCAACACACCAACACACCAACACACCAACACACCAACACACAACACACACACACAACACACACACACAACACACACACACACACAACACACAACACACAACACACAACACACACAACACACAACACACAACACACAACACACAACACACAACACACAACACACACAACACAACACACAACACACACAACACAACACACACACACACACACACACACACACACACACACAACACACACACACACACACAACAAACACACACACACACACACACACACACACACACAGACACCAAGGCCAGAATCCCCAACACAAGCGCCCCTGAGTCCGTGGTGTCTTGGGGCAACCTGGCCGTCGAGCAGTGCATCTTCGCAACCTGGCGTGGCTGCCTCAGACCTCGGGAGGTCTGAGGAGGCCTGTGCCAAGGCCTGCAATGCCTATATCTTAGGACCAAGCCCGTCAGCAAGACCCCACAGTCAAGCCGCGAGCTATCGTGCCGATGAGCCTCACATCTGACGCCCAGAGTCCCATGCAGCAAATGGAGTCATACTTGACACCAGGCATCCGCAAAGCTTCAATCGCCAGATTGCCAGAAGTGAGACACCTACCTCTGCCTAAGCTATTTCCGTGCCACATGCATCCACAAGGCAAGCTCTGCCTCACCCACCATGCCGAGTTTTCTGTCCGGCCCCTGGATTCTTGCAGTGTTTGGGTGTCTAGGTGTCACAGGATCATGAACGGGCAGTATGCCCTGCAACAGGCTCATGGCTGAAGTTCGGAAGGCTGCGACGGATGTCCAGCAAGTTTTCCGAGGTCACACGGCTCTTTGCAGCGCAGCGAATAGGCCGATCCATGCACTCTGTGGGGCAATTTTTGGGGGTTTTATGAACATGGGGGGGGCCCCTAAAACAGACCCCCCGAAATGGTAGGATCCCCTTATACTGGGGACCCCAATAAGGCACCCCTAGTATCATGAACCCCCATCTGTGCTACCTTTGACTGCAGTTCTCACGAAGGAGGCAGGCGCATCAGCCTGCCTCCCTACTTCTCTCTTGCGCTGCCTGAACCCGAGCTTTAGACCAGGAATCCTCTCGCAAAACCTTGAACCCTAAGTCTGCATCCCAACAAGAAGCATTTAACACCATAGTTTTGTCCCTACCAATATTCTGCGAGGAAGGGCCTTGATGGCAAGACAGCGGCTTGCCCTGCGGCACTGGTCGAACCAGGCGCCTAGTTACTGGCACTTGGAGGGTAGGAGAAGCTACCATGATCACTTCTGACTGGTTATGAAAACCTGAAGTAGGGGGTGCTTGAGAACCCTAAGCCCCTCAGCCCAGAGGTCCCTACCCTTTGCAACCTCCCATGAAGCTGGGATCAGTCGCAGCCTGCGCAGAGCCTGAGCGCAGAAGATTTGGAGGGTCTTTCAGGCTTTTCGGTTCGGGTTTAGGGTTTACAGGGTAGGGGGTAGGGGGGGGGGGGTAGCTTTGGAGACTTTCAACCAGAGCTTGCCCAGTTTTTCTATATCCCAGCTATAACTTCCCGATTCAGGGTTGGGGGGGTTCGTGGATGTTTGAGGGTTCGGGGTTTAAGGTTCATGGTTTAAAGCGCTGTTAGGACTGTGAGGATCAACACCAAGTTTCCTGACACGGGTATTCCTTAAATAGTTTCATTTCTTGGAGGTTCATGGGTAGTTCTAACTGATTATGGTAACTATACTTACCACCCTATTTAGGGTACCTATAACCTTACTAATAATTACCCATGAACCTCCAAGTATGCTTTGCGGAAAATTCCTCGTCGGAGGCCATACAAATGGCGACGGCCGCCTTGCAGAACCAGGCCGGCTGGATGTGCTTGGTGACATTGGCGTCAGAACCCAGCCACATCCCAATTTAATCCCTTTTTTTGGAGGGGGGGGGGGGGAGGGGGCGCGGGGGGTCCTGCCAGAAAAGTTCCGATATGAAGGGGTAGTAAAGGCAAAGGGTTGGGCTGTGTCTTGACATCCCGAAGTTCGAGCCCCACAACGAAACCACGAAGCTCCTAGCGCCAAGCAGTCTCAGAGATTGCCAAAAGCTCGGCTAGAAGGTTCATTTGTAGTTCGAAGGGTTGTGTTTCTTGGAAAAGATGTGTAACTACTGTTAGCTGTACTTACCAGCTACCCATGAACCTCCAAGTGCTACGGCCCTCCCCCATTGTTGCATGCGGGCTCCTTAGGTTTCCTTGTACACCCCGTAAGCAAGGAAGGGCCCACTCCCCCCCCCCGCCTCCTGTGTTCTCCATGGGTTCCCTTGGAAAGCGAGTGAGCAAGTGAGCAAGGAAGGGTATGGGTAGCCAAAGTGTCCTTAAGCACTGCTTGCTTATCTCCCAGGTAGCCTGAGAAAGGGGGCAAGGCCTCTGCAAAGCTAAGCCGCCCTGAAGGCACCAAAGCCTCAAAGGGGGGTTCAGGGTGGCTCCGAAACCACAAACCCGAAACCCTACAACCTGAAAACCCGAAGCCCTTTGGGATGAAAATCTCCAGGTCAAGAAACTCGACATGCTCCACCTCGCCAACCTGCCGCGACCTTGACCGCGGGAGGGCTCGGGACTGCAACTCATTTCGCTTGTCGACCTTTTGGAGATGGTGATTGCTGAAGATTAGGGGTGCCTTTATTATGTGCCCCCAACATATGACAGGCCTTGCTAGGGAACTTCGAAATTAAGTACTTCTAATTCTCGGAAGCCCCCCACATGTTTTTGATGCCTTTTTTTGGGTCCTGCCAACAAGGTTTCTCAGGGAGAGTTGTGAAGGCCAACCATTTACATAGCCAGCAGGGCTGGGGGAATGGTAGTTTCTTTAACTTTTAACAGCAACATCAAACCATGCGAATATAGAAGCTCTGAAGTTTGCACAACATGCGAGAAGAGAGAGACAGAGAGAGAGAGAGAGAGAGAGAGACTTAGTTTGGGGGAAACACTTCATCGCAAACTCCCCTGTTTTGCATAGTCTCAAGGACTACCGACGCGTTCAGTGCGCGGGGGGTGCGTGCGCCCCTCAAGCCCAGAAGAAGAAGAAGCAGAAGAAGAAGAAGAAGAAGAAGACGAAGAAGAAGAAGAAGAAGAAGAAGAAGAAGAAGAAGAAGAAGAAGAAGAAGAAGAAGAAGAAGAAGAAGAAGAAGAAGAAGAAGAAGAAGAAGAAGAAGAAGAAGAAGAAGAATAAGAATAAGAAGAAGAAGAATAAGAACAAGAGAAGAAGAATAAGAAGAAGAAGAAGAAGAATAAGAAGAAGAAGAAGAAGAATAATAATAAGAATAATGAGAAGAACATTAAGAAGAAGATAAGACAGACAAAACAAGCAGAACGAGAAATGTTGGAAGGACATGGAAGCGCGCTTGCATATTGAAGAGGCTGCCCCGACAAGTTTACAGATGAGGTTCGACGTCAATGTCGACGCCGAGATAGAGCATCGCCACTGGCGTATGCGATGCATCTTCGAGGCTGGGCTGGGTGCGCGCATTGTCATGCTTCGCCATCCCGATGATGCCCAACTCAGCCTTCGACCCCTAGCACGAAAGCTCCTAGCACCCCGACGCAGTAGGGTTATCGTCCTTAAGCTTTCGTCCCCCAGTCGGCTCGGCTCGAAATATATTCCTTCGATGTGTTTGACGGGCCATTGATGCTCATCGCAGTCGGAAGCTGTGGAAGGAAGACGATTATTTCATCGCCGATCCCATGCCTTGATCGTCCATCGTCTCTGCCACCCCAGTCTCGGCGGGCAGCTTGCTCGGGAGATCTCCCCTTGCACCACGAAAGAAACAAGAAGAGGGAAAGTTAACTTAAGCAGGAAGAAGAAACAAGAACATTTCCCAGAATAGAGGTACCCTGTTTATACCCCAAATAGAATAGAATCCCCTCAAAGGGACCTCCAAAAGGGTACCCGTGTTTTTGGAAACCCCCCATTTGCGAACAGACCTGTTCCTTGAGGCGTGGCAGATTGGCTGTCGGCAGCTCGTGCTGGGAGCCTCAGGATCAAGCATGTGGATCTAAGTTCAACTAACGACGCTGTTCTGCTTGTACGCTCCAGGAGCGGCTCACACGACAGCGCAAACCCCTGCACCTCCAGTTGCAGTGTCGTAGCCATCGGACCTGTTTAAGGATGACGATAGCTGCGCTACTGGTTTGACATCTCAAGAAGCGCAGCAGTCGGCGCACAGGTTGTATGCAAGGCACAGATGCAACGAGCCGTAAGAACAGCAATATTGGTGTCAGCCACAGCAAGGAGGAGCAAATGGCATTCTGGTACAAGTGCAACTTGTGCGACTGACGTATCTGCACATGACCGTAGCACTAAAAGCACTGACTCCTGGCCACATCTTTAAATGCCAATCATCTGCAGCAACCCCCTAAACCAACTCCCAAGTCCTTCGCCCCTAGTTAGGCACCGTAGCTCTGGCACCCTAGGCCCCCTAAACCCTAAACCCTAAACCCTAAACCCTAAACCCTAAACCCTAAACCCTAAACCCTGTGGCCCCCTAAACCCTAAACCCTAAACGCTAAACCCGAAACAGGCCCTAGCCCTATGAGGAGTTCCAACAAATGCCCCGAAACCCAGGCTGGAACGTGAGCAGGAGGCAGCCAAACCAGCCAGCAAGGCGCCAGGCCTTGCTTTGGAGCAGCCGCGGAAGGCGCGGTTCAGGGTTTAGGGCTTAGGGTTTAGGGTTTAGGGAGGTCACATGGAGGTCACGTCAGGTAAAGTCAGGATATCAGGGCTCCAAGGAATGGAGCGGATTTAGCGGTGGCAGAGGATGTTGAGGGCTCACCAGGTTTTTTCAGAGCTTACAAGGGCCTTGAGGAGTCTTATATACAGGGGCTTTGCGGCCTAAGCCCCCGAAACTCCGTTTTTCCAAAGCCGAACAACTGAACTCCAACTCTAGCACCCTGTGAGGGATAGCGCAGCTCGTGCAACAAATGCCCTAAAACCTTTGGACCCTAAGTCTGGAAATGCTTCCTAGGGTTTGGGGGTTTGGCCTTTTAGGATTCAGGGCATGGGGTTTCCGCGGGCCCAACCACTTGGCTCCACTTGGTCGACAGGTCCGCGCGCTGCGTGGCCTGCCTGCACTGAGCCTAAGGCCTCGAAGGTTGGGTTCGAAAGTCTAGCCACACGGGGTGCCAAAAGGTCACAGACTTCCGGTCATTTGAGCCAGCACTGCTGGGCTATACAAAGATGAGAGTCAAGAGCAGGAAAGCATCCCCAGACCCTGCACCCTGAACTCTCAACCCTATGAGGTCGGGTGGAGACTGCCAGCAAGGGATAAACCCTCTTGCCTTTAAGCCTTACCTTAGGTATGTATATATATATATATATATAGATAGATAGATAGACAGGGCTTGCTCAGGTTATTTGGGTGTTCTTCCGGGCATCCCCATTGGGGGGACGTCCCCTCGAGGTCGCCTCATCCGCTGGCACCGCGCCTTTGATGAGCCGCTGAGCGTGCTGCCCGTGGCCTTTGCCGCCTGGAGCCCTCCGTGCACAGAAACGCTGGGAGGTTGCCATTCAGGGTTTCGAATATCAGAGGGTTTATCAGTTTATCAGCTTTCGAGTCGTTTCTGCTTCTTCAGCTGGAGGGTTTAAGGAGTGTGTCTGAGAAGCTTGTGGACTCGTCAGACCGAGTTCAGGGAAACTTTCCTCAACCCTGAGCCGTGAATCCAAATGAAAGGGCAGAGCGGCAGAGTAAACCATCTGCAGACGTAGCCCGTTGCGCCCAAGACTCTAGACTGCTGAACGGCCCGGAAGCCGGCTTTGGGGTTCAAGGTTTAGGTGAGGGTTTAGGGTTTAGGGTTCAGAGTTTAGAGTTTATAGGGTTCAGGGTTTAGAGTTGCTTCAGGGTTTCGAGCTTTGTGCCTTTGTGGCGGCAGGACGTTGATCACGGTGGAGGATGGCATTGAGTCGCGTGCGCAAGGCAGGCTGATAGGTCGAACCTAGATCTCTTGTGATGGAGTGGCCAGTCCTGGTGTGTGCATTGTATGACGTCTGTACGTCAGCATGTATGATGCCTATTCTGCGTGTAAAACCTTTAGGCTCTGTTTGACGGGAGGTTTGCGCAGTTTTGGGTACGTAAGATTGTCCAAATGTTCCATGGAAATGTTCAGATGTTCCTTTTCAAGCAACTTAGTCGGGAGGATGCACCTGCCTTGCAAAGTACTCGCTGTTCGGTTGCTCGGCAAGGCCTCGTACTTCAACCCAGGACCCCCAAAAACCCTAAACTTCAGGTCTTGTGGATCATTCTGCGTGTTTGCGCAGTCGCTGCTTGGCTGCAGCCAGCTATGGGTTGTGGCTGGATGTGGGCGACTTAGTGCGATAATTGCTTGGAGGTTCCTTGGCGGATGGCAGGCGAGTCATAAGTACTCCTCCGCCCGCAAAAAGTGCAAACAGACCTGCCCAGCCACAAGTGGACGTCCCCTGTTTGAAAACCTCCAATAACTCTACTACCAAGTTAGATCCACCCATGAACCCACAAGTGAAGTAGGAGATTCTCGAGAGCACGTGCGCTGCTGAAATCTGATTCCTCCTGTGGCTGAAGCTGAACTTTCGCGAAATCCAATTCCCGCTGCCGCTTCAGCTTCGGAAACGGGTTGACCTGACCTTCCATCATTACTTTCTTTACTTGGCGTTGCTTCGCTGCCCTTTGCGTTACGATGCCTATGCACGTTTCAGGGTTCGACTTCTCCCCGTGATTCCTGTCCCTTTGCAAGGCTTCCGCCTGGCTGCCGAGCGGTTGTTGAAACGGCGGGTGGCGGCAATGCAGAGGCATGGCTTGGGCGCTTGGGGTTCAACCAGCTTGACGTAAGCTTTGTACCTGAACTCGAAAACCTTGCAAATCTTCAACTCGGCACCCGAATCTTAACTTCTCACATGCTCCCCAGATGGCAGCTGGTCGCGCGAGCGTTTGCAGCCTTCCTGGCGGGGCGGCAGCGGAGGCGGCGGCTCTCCGTGGTGACGCGCCTCTGCGCCGGGGTCGACCTGCTCACCTTGAGGCCGCCCGTGCGCGGGTGCATTTTTACTTGAGCAAATTTGGTAGCTTCTCTATAAGTGATGGTCCCTTTTGGGTTGCTGTTATAAGACGGCCCCTAAGATCTTAGGGCACCCACATTTTTGTAAGAACTGACCAAATGCAGGTCACAGGGGTTCAAAGCTGAGTTTTTGCCTGTTTTGGAGATGGGGCTCCTTCTTCCCTCCATCCCTCTCCATCCCTGTTCTGAACCCAAAGCCCGAAACCGCAAGCCCCAAGAAAGCGCTGAGCTCTAGCTCCGTTCCGAAGGCGACAATTGTCGAAAGTAGGGACCTTAAACCTCCAGGGTCCTGCGAAAAGATTGTTTCCGGCTTCGATTCAGGCTTTCGGGCTTGGAGGGCTGAATCTGTGCCAGGCCCTCTTGGGATCTCTTGGGCCTTCTGCTTAAACCCTACACCCCAGACCTCCCTAAACCCCTTTTCAGGAGGGCTCTGCTCCAGTGGTCTCAGCTTCTGCACTTCCGATGGAAGCTGCGAGCTTCTGGGGAGAAGAGAACCTTCGAGGCCTTCCACGCCCGGATTTCTTGGAAGTGGTTGCAGTGATTGATGTGGTTCAGGGTTGCTGGGGTGGCTATGAGTGGTGTCGCCACCTGCCCCATTTTTGTTTTAGAATATGTAACTGCTCTTACGACTCCTACAATGCACTAATGCACTATCGGTCATGCGCCCGTTGCTGCAATCATGCGCTCGTTTGCAGGATGCCCAAAGACCCTGGAACCCAAAAGCCTGAAGCCTAAGCCGACCTTAAAAACCCTGAAGGCCCTAAACGCTAAGCAGCCTTATTGAAGCCGAGTGCCTCCTGCAGCCGGACGTCAGGCGCAGGCGAAGGGTTTAGCTGTGCGGCTTCTGCGGTTTCACAGCTCCCTGGCGAAGCGTCAGGGTACTGTCCGGGTACAGCTTAACGTTGAGGGATTGGGGGGGTCTAGAGTTCTTGTGGTTGAGAATTTTTCGGTTCCAACTCGGGGGAGTCTCTGCAGAGTTGTGATACTCTCTTGGACCTCTGTTCTACAAGCAAGGCTCGAGGGTTTCAGCACCACCCTGCCATGTATGACCGGTGTCGTGTCTTGCTGGTGGCATCTCATGCTAGGGCCACCTCTCTTAGGATTGTGCCATGTGGGAGATTCGACGTCTAGGAAGGTGCCAGGGGACAGCAGTGTATCCTTGCAGAAAGTGCGCCGATTGAGGGTTCAGGCGGAGGGGTCAATTTAAGTGGCCTTGGCACTTCTGGGATTCGAGAGAGCTCGAAACCCGAACCAGGCTCCACGCACTCATTCATCTCCTTGGCCATTGTCTGGACGGGTTGGAGAAGTTGGTCCCTGAGGCGGCTTAGGGCGGCCGGTGGCACTCGGGCGTAGCGTGGCCCTAGGAGGAATTCGTTTGGAGGGTTCAGGGTAGGTAGTAGGGTACGTGGGGTTTGCTAAGAGGAGTCTTCGGCAATGTGCTGCCATGTTTCAAGGGCGCTGAGCCAGCCCTTCTCTCAACGTTGGGCTGGGAACTGAAATCCAACGGCGAAAGGTCCTAAGCATTGTCGCCGTCAGCCTTCCTGTATCATACCCAGACACTGAACCCCAATCACGTCATGCTTCGAAGGCGCTGAGTGCGGGCTCATAGCACCAATGGAAGAATTGAAAAGGGGCCAGCCCTAAATCCTAAGCGACGCCGAGCCCTAAACCCTAAATGAACCCTAGACCCTTTTTGAGCTTTTCTTGACAGGAACCGGCCCCTTTTGCGGCCTGCAGCTCAGAGTATTTGTCCGTGACTCCATGGTAGATTTCCCCCTTCCCCCCCAAATGGGGAGTCTAGCCCTAAGGCTCCAAGGACTCTTATTTAAGGTTTTTCTGGGCCCAAAGGCCTTATCATACAAGGCTTTTTGGGGGGCGATTTTGAGGCTAAGGGTAATGCGGGGGTACAAAGAAAGCCTTCAAACCCCGCCAAGGCTGCGGCTCGAGCGCCTGACAGACGTGCAGCGGTCAGCCACGAAGCGGAGCAACTCGGTCTCTACATTGAGCTGGATTGAGGGCATCTAGGGCTTCTAGGGGTACATGGAGCCTAGGGACCTTAAACCCCTAAACTCTAAATCCGGGTACAGGCTTTCGGCGTTCGGCGTCGCGGAGCAGAAGTTATCTAAAGCCCGAAGCGTGCCTTCAAGCTTGAAAGCTGTGCCACTTTCATTTCGGGTTTACAGTGGAGTTTTGGGTATAGGCTTTATAGGCTTTATAAGGTTTAGGGTTTAGGAGTACCTCCGTGCTTCTCTTGTAACACTCTTGTAACCCTCGCCAGATGCGAGACTATTTGGTTTAGGATGTAGAGTTTAGATGAAGGTTTCGATCGTGCATCGAGTTTGGGGCTTTGGGTAGACGTTCTACTATCTCGTGGTCTGCGAATGTCAGGACTATGCCGAGAGCTCTTCCAGTGCTGGTTCTGCGTGGCCTACCGTGCCCGGCGCGAGTCTGGCGGCAGCGAAAAGATACGTCATAAGCAAATTCGAAGCAAGTAGTCTTCGAGCTCAATCTGGTACGGGTCTCGCTCATGCGATCGTTTCCGAGTCTTGTTTTGGGGCACGAGGTATATCTATATAATCCCAAAATAGAGAGGCGTATCTCTAGATACACGTGTACTACTCGCACACACACACACACACACACACACACACACACATATATATATATATATATAATATGTATTATTCATACTTTTCTTTCACAACAAATATGGCACATAAGTTTATGTGTATATACATACACACAACATACATTTTCGATACGTAATATGTATATATACATACAAGTGTAAACAAACAAATAAATAAATATAAATTCATACACACATAGATACATGAATAGATAAACAAATAGATAATATATATATATATATGTATACATATATATATATATGTATACATACATATATATGTATACATATATATATATACACACACACATCGCGAGGTTGCTCCTGAATCCGCTGTCCGTTGTCTTCACCGCCTGGAAGGCGGCTCGAGAATGTGAAAAAGGCTTTTCTTGGCGTTAAATTTTCAGGGTTTAAGATCGACCGGCGACCCCACAAGTCAACCTTCTAGTGATTCTAGTGACTGGGACAGAAGCCCCCAGCCCCAAATCCCAAGTCTTAACGCTCGAAATTCGGCCTACACGCCCAAAAGCCCTGTAAAAGCCAACCCCGAGGCCGCCCGCGGCGCAAGACCCCGCCTTGCAGAATTGGTGCCGAGCAGCTCTCTCGCCATAGAAAGAATGGTTGAGGGGCACACGAAACTAGGGAGCGAGGATTTGTATAGGGAACATGCAAGGGTTCTGCCTGGGAAGGTTAAAAGGGAGCACAATGTCCGCCCAAGCTCCAGACAAACCGAGACCCCAAGCCCAAAACGCCCAGGCCTCAGCTGGGGCACGCAGACCAGCTTCTAGCTACCATTGCTTTTGCTGTTGTTGTTTGGCTTTCGTCGACCGCATCGGTGGCAGGCATCTGGTCAAGTAGCCCTTGCACGACTCGTGACGTTTTGGTGCAGACAAGGCAGTTGCAGAGCTGTGGCTTCCATGCCTGAGGAGGCAGGGCTTCTCCTTAACCCATCAGTGCTTCTCCCTTGGCACAAGGAAATCTGCAGATTATCTTTTCCCGAAAGCTTCAGCGAAGGGTTCTTCGAAAAAAAACGTTAGCCCTACCACACTACCACACACTCACACTACCATCACCACACTACAATCACCACACTACCATCACCACACTCCAATCACCACTACCATCACCACACTCCAATCACCACACTCCACACTACCATCACATCACCTCCTCTATTAAATTCTCTCTTATTTCTTAGGCTGGGGTGGGTTTCGCCGCGGCTAGCGCGATGCACCCCTCTGCGGGGATCGTGCGTGTCGGAGCGCTCCCGCTGTGCGTTTTTGCGCATGTGGATTTGTCGCCGCGCACCCTCTGCGGGGATCGTGCGTGTCGGAGCGCTCCCGCTGTGCGTTTTTGCGCATTGTACAACTTGCTTCGCACACCCTCTGCGGGGATCGTGCGTGTCGGAGCGCTCCCGCTGTGCGTTTTTGCGCATTGTACAACTTGCTTCGCACACCCTCTGCGGGGATCGTGCGTGTCGGAGCGCTCTTTCTGTGCGTTTTTGCGTATTTTCAAGCGTGGTCGTGCACCCTCTGCGGGGATCGTGCGTGTCGGACCCTTCCTCACCTCTTCCTCTCCTCTTCCTCTGCTCTTCTTTTCCTCTTCTTTTCCTCTTCCTCTCCTCTTCCTCTCCTCTTCTTTTCCTCTTCCTCTCTTCTTCCTCTCCTCTTCCTCTCCTCTTCCTCTCCTCTTCCTCTCCTCTTCCTCTCCTCTTCCTCTCCTCTTCCTCTCCTCTTCCTCTCCTCTTCTTTTCCTCTTCCTCTCCTCTTCCTCTCCTCTTCCTCTTCTCTTCCTCTCCTCTTCCTCTCCTCTTCCTCTCCTCTTCCTCTCCTCTTCCTCTCCTCTTCCTCTGCTCTTCTTTTCCTCTTCTTTTCCTCTTCCTCTCCTCTTCCTCTCCTCTTCTTTTCCTCTTCCTCTCCTCTTCCTCTCCTCTTCCTCTCCTCTTCCTCTCCTCTCCTCTTCCTCTCCTCTTCCTCTGCTCTTCCTCTGCTCTTCCTCTCCTCTTCTTTTCCTCTTCCTTTCTTCTTCCTCTCCTCTTCCTCTCCTCTTCCTCTCCTCTTCCTCTCCTCTTCCTCTCCTCTTCCTCTCCTCTTCTTTTCCTCTTCCTCTCCTCTTCCTCTCCTCTTCTTCCTCTCCTCTTCTTCCTCTCCTCCTCTTCCTCTCCTCTTCCTCTCCTCTTCCTCTCCTCTTCCTCTCCTCTTCCTCTCCTCTTCTTTTCCTCTTCCTCTCCTCTTCCTCTCCTCTTCCTCTCCTCTTCTTTTCCTCTTCCTTTCTTCTTCCTCTCCTCTTCCTCTCCTCTTCCTCTCCTCTTCCTCTCCTCTTCCTCTCCTCTTCCTCTCCTCTTCCTCTCCTCTTCCTCTCCTCTTCCTCTCCTCTTCCTCTCCTCTTCCTCTCCTCTTCCTCTCCTCTTCCTCTGCTCTTCTTTTCTTCTTCCTCTCCTGGAAAGTCGACTTTTGTAGTACAAACGTAGTACGCCGCGGACGCCCGGAGCTGCCGTGGCTGGAAAGTCGACTTTTTGCAGTACAAACGTAGTACGCCGCGGACGCCCGGAGCTGCCGTGGCTGGAAAGTCGACTTTTTGTAGTACAAATGTAGTACGCCGCGGACGCCCGGAGCTGCCGTACCGTAGCTGGAAAGTCGACTTTTTGTAGTACAAACGTAGTACGCCGCGGACGCCAGGAGCTGCCGTAGCTGGAAAGTCGACTTTTTGTAGTACAAACGTAGTACTTGTAGTACAAACGTAGTACGCCGCGGACGCCCGGAGCTGCTGTGGCTGGAAAGTCGACTTTTTGTAGTACAAACGTAGTACGCCGCGGACGCCCGGAGCTGCCGTAGCTGGAAAGTCGCTCTAGGGCTTCGAAAACATCGCAAATACCGTGGGCGCGGAACTCTGGGGCTTCGAAAACCTAGCAAATACCGTGGGCGCGGAACTCCGGGGCTTCGAAAACCTCGCAAACACCGTGGGCGCGGGCGCGAAACTCTGGGGCTTCGAAAACCTCACAAACACCGTGGGCGCGGAACTCTGGAGCTTCGAAAACCTCGCAAATACCGTGGGCGCGGAACTCTGGGGCTTCGACAACGTCCAAAATCCGTGGGCGCGGAACTCTGGGGCTTCGAAAACGTCGCAAATACCGTGGGCGCCTCTGGGGCGTCGAAAACCTCGCAAATACCGTGGGCGCGGAACTCTGGGGCTTCGAGAACGTCGCAAATACCGCGGGCGCGGAACTCTGGGGCTTCGAAAACGTCGCAAATACCGTGGGCGCGGAACTCTGGGGCTTCGAAAACGTTGCAAATACCGTGGGCGCGGAACTCTGGGGCTTCGAAAACGTCGCAAATACCATGGGCGCGGAACTCTGGGGCTTCGAAAACCTCACAAACACCGTGGGCGCGGAACTCTGGAGCTTCGAAAACCTCGCAAATACCGTGGGCGCGGAACTCTGGGGCTTCGACAACGTCCAAAATCCGTGGGCGCGGAACTCATGGGGCTTCGAAAACGTCGCAAATACCGTGGGCGCGGAACTCTGGGGCTTCGAAAACCTCGCAAATACCGTGGGCGCGGAACTCCGGGGCTTCGAAAACCTCGCAAACACCGTGGGCGCGGAACTCTGGAGCTTCGAAAACGGCGCAGCAAATAGCGCGACGGCTCTCGTGTGGGCGCGCAATCATTGTGGATGACATCTTGTCCTGCGCTCATGCACAGCTATGCTTTGATCTGTTCACAACATGGCAGCAGGCGCCTCAGGCCATGTGGGACTTTTGCATGCTGGCATGTGTACGTGGTATCACCCCATTGCCGTCATCGCGCTACCATCGCCTCAACTATACACGGCCTCTCTACACTGCCTATTCTATTCCATCTTCTTTGCGTTTCGCGTCCTTTTCGCTGTCGACGCGACACCTGCTTCCTATCCTACTACACCACACCACGATCACCGCACTGACAACACAACCAACTCTACGTGTCAGTTGATATCTTCGCACTGATTGCTTTCGGGATAATCGGTGTCTAGTTGGATTCTTTTTGCACTTGCAGGCTCAGTCTAAGCCGATGTGTTGTGTCATTGGTACGATCACCTTTGGCGGTGTTCACGGGCTTCCTATCACAGATGCTGTGCTCGCATGCACCTGAGTTCCGAAAGCAGCTTGATGTCATGGTGGCCAACAGAAGATATATTGCTGTCCATGACAGAGATCTGCTTGGTTCCATCTCTTGCCGAGTTCCAAGGGTTCGTAACAGCAATTTCTTACTTTGCCCAGTACAGCTATGCTGGACTTTTTCTGAACCTGAAATGGATTCTTCGGCATTAGCTGGACCAGCAAATAATTGACTACACCGCCAGGGGGCACGCGGCGGCTGGCGCAACTGGCTTCGGCAGGCTCGGCCGTCAGAGTCATGAACCCAGCAAAAAGCTGCAGACCTGCTAAGACCAACTTGAAGGAGCCCTAGAGCCCAGCAAAGGCTCAGCAAGGTGTTGATGTACAGTTTTCTTGGTTGGTCCCTGAGTTTTGCATATTTTGGCCGATTTTGGCCAGACTCTCGCCGAAAGACGCCAGTACCGGTGGCTGCGCAGACGGCGATATGCGGAGGCTGGGCTCTTCTGGGGATGCCGCTGGCCTGATGCTATTTACATAAATCCGTGGCATTCGCGGATAAAATCAGCGGACTCAGCAATATTTCAGCAGTTGGAATCTGCTGTTCTTTCCTGCCAGAGCTGTGAGGAACAATGTTCGGGAAGAATGATGGAGCTTGTCCTAGCTTCGCAGGTCACACCCGAAACCCTAAACCCTAAACCCTAACCCTAAACCCGAAACCCTAAATCCTAAACCCCAAAACCGCGCCTTCCCTGTCAGGCAGCTCTGGCACTCCGAGGTGTGCGGCAGGCATCTGCTCTGTGACTCCAAGAACCCTATCCCTGGCCCTACTTGGAGGTTCATGGGTAGTTATAAGTAGGGAATTATCAGTACCCTAAATAAGGCTATAGTTACATTTGCCAGAATTTGAGCCCTACTTAGAACTAGCTAATGCAAGAGCAGCAGTGTCCCACAGCTGAGCTGGAAGGGACGGTTGCACGGAGGCGTTCTGCTTCACCGCCTGGCGCCTCCGCTGTCGGCTGCGGCGATTAGCAGCCTGTTGCAAGCAGAACGCGTCGCTGGGTCTCGTGCGCATGCTCCTCGGGAAGCCCAGAACTGCATCGTTTTGGGCCCTGGAGTGCTGGATCTTGGAGTGGTCTTGGAGAAAATGCTTTGATCCCAGGCCCCCCAGCTGCTTGCCCGCACGCCGGGCCTGCGGCGTGCTGCCTTCGAGATTTGGGTGCCTTGGGTGCTTGCATCGACTGCATCCTTTTAAGGGGTTTAGGTATCTTTAGGTCCTATTTGGGGTTGAGGCGTTGAGGACCCCAGAGCCCCACACCCAAGGGCACATGATACATGGCCCAAAATTTCACATCATTCCGAGGCGCAGTGCGTCGAACGGCGGCAGCTGGCGAGCCTGCGCGCGGGGCTCAAAAGCCTTGGGGACTCTTCCGCTCAAGCAAGGGAGGCATCCCAGCCACCTTTCCCAGCCTTTGCACCCTTGAAACCCTCGAGTAGGCAGCCTGTACCTTTTAAAATTTAGCAAAAGAACAGGGCTTTCCGAAGAAGGCAGCGTGTCAGTGGTTCTTCATCAGGGTATTAGAATAATTATTAATGTAGGTCAGGGTTACTCCAAGTACCCTCTTCGGCTCTAAAGAAAGCTCCAAGGCCGTGCCGGCCTGGCACCCGCCCTCCTTTCCGCGCTCACGTTGCGAACTCTGGGCGCGGCCTTCGGCGCCTGGGCAGCTAAAGGCTAAAGGGGGTCAAGGGCTCTTATTATTGCTCTTATTATTATTGGTAGTATTCCTTTTATTCGTATTATTATTGTTATTATTCTTGTTATTATTATTGTTATTGTTATTATTGTTATTATTATTATATATTATTCTTATTATTATTTTTATTCTTATTCTTATTCTTATTCTTATTCTTATTCTTATTCTTATTGTTGTTGTCATTATTCTTATTATTGTTATTATTACGTGGGTTGGGGGTTTAGCGCAACATGTTCTCTGTGCTTAGTAGACGTTGCCGGAGTCATTGCACTCAGGGCTTGGGGTTTCAAAGGGGGCGGGGTGTTTCAGGGCGCGGACCCGAAGGCGCTGAGCCCGTAAGCCACTGAGCCTTGAATCCTAACTGACAAGTCAGGCTCTCTGCGGGGTTTAGGGTTTAGGGTTTAGGGTGTATAGGGTTTAGGGTTTATAGAAATTGTCCCAATAACGTTTTGACCGAAACGTTTGTTGTGGAATCACATTTTTCTTTTTGGAAGGGCGGGGGGCTGGGTGGCAGGGGCGAGCCCCCCCCCAGCCCCCCCCAGCCCCAGCCCCAGCCCCCAGCCCCAGCCCAGCCCCAGCCCCAGCCCGCCCCCAGCCCCAAAAATGAAAAGGCCCGAGGCTGGGGGGGGCTGGGGGGTTGGGAGCCAATTTTCGTTTTTGGGAAGCTAATTTTGGGCTTTGGGTTTTGGAAGCCAATCTTGGGCTTTGGGAGGCGATGTGGGCTTTGGTTTGCCGGGGCCCGGGAAGGCCCCGGAGGTTTAAGTAAATTGAACATTTGGCCTCCCGGCCTCCCACTTTGGATTAATTTACTTCAACTCTGTTTGTCAGCTGTTTAGACAAATATCTTGGAAAATTCAGATTGATACCACTTACAATTTCTATTTATTTTGTCTTGAGGGTTTAGGGTTTAGGGTTTAGGGTTTAGGGTTTAGGGTTTAGGGTTTAGGGTTTAGGGTTTAGGGTTTGGGGTTAAATTTATCTACCATTCATGAGCGCATCGCACTTTGTCGGAGGGGTGTGAGCCACGAAAGTACAGAACGGGGAACACGCCACATGCTACAAGCAGCGGCAGCCTGTGATTGTAAGGCGAATGGGGTCTTGCTGTAGGTCTCTGCATTCGAAGCTATCTATGTGATCACTCCTGCAAGAGAGCCCTATAAGATTGCCGTGCCGCCATGACAACGTTGTCTTGACTACGAATCAGGGAAAAAAAGGTGCCCTTACCGCAACCCTACATCCTACAAATTCTCAAGCCCTAAGGGGCTCCCCAAATCTGTGTAGCCCTGAACTTGCAAAGTCCTGTGTAGCCAATCCTGAAGCCTGAGATGAGCTCCGTTTGCGGCTGACCCTCCACGCCTGGTCCAAGTGCCTCTCCCGCCTGGAAGCTGCGAGCCGCACGCATCGCGACGTTGGAGCCTTGGACTCCCAGAGATAGCTGCCCCTTTTTCCTTTTCTTTTTTCCTTTTATGATGACTCAGAAGCTAAATTCTTGGGTTCCCTGGCAGGTTATAATCAAGCTCCGTATGAAACAAGGGAAAAACCCCAGGAGCCCGACAGATTCAGAGCGAGTGGCAATCCAAGCCCAACTCTAGCGCGAGGCGCTCGGACAGGCACTCGGACGCAGCCTCCCAGCCTGATGCAATCGCAGGACGCAGGCGCCCTCCTCCCGCCCGCCCTAAACCCTAAAACCCAAACCCAGAGGCAAGGGCTGTGCAGATGTTTAGGAGTTAAGTTCCTAAGTGTACGAGTCAAGGGCTGAGATTCGTTGCCTCTTGCCTCAAGGCCGGCGAAGTCGGGTTGATAGTCTTAGGGCAGGGCAAGGCTTCTTTGAAGGCTTCAAAGCTTAGAGGCTTTTGGTTCGGCTATCTCTTGGGCTGGTAAAGACGCATTGCTCGTTGAGCCACGAGCCTCTCCTCGACATCCTCGTAGAGATCCCAAGCCCGCTAGAATCCCCGCAGCCGGACAATGGAGAAGACATGGGCTGCATAGATGAAACGATCCAGCATCCGAGAGGTCTCAACGAACCGGTGTGCAGCAAATGAGCACAACTATATCTCTGAACTCCACACCCTTTGAGTCCTATCCCTAAACCCTAAACTTACCCTTAAACCCTAAACCCTAAACCCTAAACCCTAAACCCTTCAAGTCTTATAAGCCACCAAGCCGCAGATTTCCGCGGTGCTGAGAGCCTCCGCGCCTCTCTTCGAGCTGCCGGTGTGTTGACAACCTAAGAATGGTGGGGTCGAGGGGGTACAAATTTTAGCAAATTTTACTTCAAAGCTTGCAACAGTGCTCGAGTTCCTGGGTGCTTCGGCTTCGGGGCTTAGGCTTAGTTTTGGCTGTTTTGGGTCGGGTTTCGAGTTTGCGAGGGTCTCTAGGTGGTTTGGGGACTCAGGGTTCAGAACTCCGGCTTTCAAATGCCGTGATCTACGGGGGTCTACGTCTAAAGTGCTCATTCCCCTGAAATCTGTAGGTTCAGGAGTCAGAGTAGGGCTTGCCGTAGGATTCGGAAGATGTGAATCCACCACAGGTTGATGGTTGCTTTGAGGTCATATGCCGGCCGCTGGCCGCCAGGTTTAAGCGCAGCTGCTTCATCCAGTTTGTGTCGGAGGGATGAACATAACCTAGGGCTCCTCAAACGCAAAATTCTTGAAGCATCTGCCAGTCTACCATGGCACAAGCCCACCCACAGTTAATGCACTCTGGCGATGTTCTCTAGGAAGCGAGGGATTACTCGGAAAAAAGGAGCCTTTTTCTGTCCCCTGTCCCATAGCACTCTACCACCTACTTCGGGAGGAACTGCGTAAGGGGCATGCATTCAAGACGTCCAGGCTCTGGAGCGAAACCAACTTGGAGGTTCATGGGGGGGTATTGTCCACAGAGGTTGTAAGGAAAGTGGGGAAACTCGAGTTCTAGCTGGCTAGCGGCTAGCGCCTGTATTTGGGGAAGAAGGGGGGGGGGGGGTGTGGGCACTTCAAAATGCCTGCTGATCACGTTTAGCAGTGAACCCCACGCAGGTGAACATCCTGTTCATGCACGGTGGCAAATTCCGCTTGCAGAAGTCTCAGCATTGCCGGGCCAAGAGTTCAAGTGCCCCGAAACTTCTTTTGTTTAAAGAGCTACTTAAGAAACAGCAGTCAAGAGCCTCAGGGGGGCTTTAGGGTCTTGGGGTCATCTCAACATAACAGAGGAAGGGGGCCGACCCTAGACCCCATAAGCCCCTTTAGGGAACCCCCATAGAAGCCCTAAACAGAGAAGAAGAATGGGGTCCAGTCTCCAGGTGCTACACACCAGATGGAACCTTCGGGGGCAACGACGGTTCGGAGATCAACAACAACATCGTTTCCGTCATGATCCAGGCTCCAAGATTGGGGTCTTAGGGAGTTTGGGGCCGGGGGGGGGGGGGGGTGAGGGTTTAGAGCTTGAAGGTCTTAAGCAGTTATGGGGTGGGTTGCGGGGGGGGGGGGGGGGGCTTAGGTTTGGCCCAAGCCCTTGCGCTTTTCGCAGCCCCAAAAGTTTGCCGGACCCCGTCCCTGAAAGCTCTAAAGAACGCTCCTACTACCCTTCAGCCCTCGACCCAGAAACCCTGATCGGGTCTGGGGTGCATTTCCGGCCCTTCGGAGCCCCCAAACCCCAAACCCTGAACCCTAAACCCTAAGCCAGAAAGCCCCAGGAGTTCCAGGAGCCCTGAAACCCATGCCCAGGTCTTCGGGGTGTCTTCCGGATGCACCACCAAGGATGGCCCGGTCCTCGGTGTGGGTTTAGGGCTTAGGGTTTAGGGGTAAGGGTCAAGGGTTTAGGGTTTAGGGTTTTGGGGTTTAGGGTTTAGGGTTTAGGGCTAGTGAGTGCCGTGCCCCTGAACTCCCTAGGCCCTAGACCCCAGATCGACAAACTGTGCTACGCGTATGTAGGAGGGGGACAACCGGGTCTTCAAACATCAGCATCCAAACCTCAAACCCTGAAACACCACTGAGACCCTGAACCCAGCACCCTGACCTGCTCAGTCTGCCCCCCCTTGTCTTTCTTCGAAGGCTGCCTCAGGGAAGAGCGGTGGGAATGCTGGTTCGGCTACAAGGCCCCTGGATGCCAGCCGCTCATGGTTTGTTCTTTCAAATGCCAAGAGCACGACTGAAACTTGAGAGACAAGGAGACAAGGAGCTCCGTTCCTCAACTTCAGAGAGCCAGAGCCAGCGGCTCTAAGCTGGAAGCCTGGCAGGGAGAGTTCACCACGAATTCAATGAATTGCATCTTCAACTTCCAGTACGACGGAGGCTCACTCCCGGTGTTGTTTTTGGGGGAGTTCGGGGCTCAGGGTTCCGACTGAGGCCATCCTTTCCTTCAGGTTGAGGGCTGCAAGCTATAGCTCTCCAGGGCCATGAGTCCTATAGGTCCGAGACCCAAAGGGTTTTTTCAGCTTTGTTTGAGGCTGTTGGGGGCTTAAGGTTTGTCTTAGGGCTTAGGGTTTAGGGTTTGAGGTTTGTTTAGGATTCAGGGTTTCAGGTTAAATTTAGGGTTTTGTAGGGCTTCGGGTTTGTGTAGGGCGCACTTTTAACCGGGCACGTGAGAATTTCTCTTCTTGTGACCATATCAATACTAATCAATGGCCAAGCACAAGGCCCTCACCATGAAAAGAATATTGCGGGCCCCTTAGTTAAAGGTTTGCTGTCTCTCAAAGGCTCCTCTTGCTTCGACCAGAGTTGCTACTCTCCGCACCTCCAAGAGAGGCTCTGGAGTCCTTGAAGCACTGAAGCCCCCAAACCCTCACACCCAGCCTGTCAAGATGCCCTGATGTGGGTTTAGGGTTTAGGGTTTCGGGTTTAGGGTTTAGGCCCTGTCTCCTTAAGAGGTACTTAGGTCCCTAAGACTTAGGTAGGGTTGTGAGGTTTCAGGGTTTGCGGTTTGGGACTGAATGCCAGGACGGCCGGGCTGGAACATTGAAGCAGGAGACCGCAGCAGGCGCGACGTAGGCTTTGGTTGGGATTCCGTTGTTACTTGTGCGTTCAGAGCATTGATTTCCCTGGGTTCATTCGGGTGGTTTCGGGCTCCGGGCCTGTAAAGTCTTGGAAGTGGAGTTTGCTTTTTCTTCGTTATGGGGTCATGGTGGGAGGCCATGTCGTCGTATCTTCGTAGCATTCCTTGCAATTCGCGGCTCATCGTCTGGCACTTCAGGATAACGTGGTCGCCTCCGTATGGAGCCGATACCACGGATTTGAGTCCGTGGCCGAGCACGCACACCAGCAGAGCCCGGTAAGCAACCCCGCCACAAATCCTGAACGGAAAACCCTGACTAAGCAACTAGGCCCCTAAGCACCAAGACCGAAGCCGTTGCAAGAGACACTGCGCAAGAGCACGGAGACCGGGAAACCCGAGGCGGCCAGCTTGTGTACAACCCGCAGGGATGCTGGGAGCCTGGGGGAGGTTGATCTGGGGGCTTCAGGGTTGGAATGTGTCCTGTTACGGAGTTATGCAGCCGTGTGACACCAAGGCGCCGCAGCCCAACCGGAACAGAGCATGTTTGACCTCGCAGTGGGTGTGGTGAATCTGGCATTGTTAGACGCGAACGTGGCCCATGGCAGCCTCGGTTGATCTCAGGTTGCGTTGCAGTCATCATGTCTCAAATTTGTGACTGCCTGCGCAGAGTTGGCGGCACGTGCTGTCCCTTTGCATCTTGCCGTGAGATTCCCCATGCAGGTACCTCGAGATGACTCCAAGAATGAAGTTGCTTTTGTTGAAAAGACTCTACACCCCCTTGGAAAGCCTCACAAAACCTCCGCCAGTCCGTTTACATGGACGTCAGCGGCCAATCGGCTGCCATGATGTCGGCACCACAGTCCCGGGAATTTTTCATCGAGGTTTTTCAGGGGGCGGCCTTGAGGGCTTCAGTTTCTGCGAGCTTCCGCAACGCAAAGACCGCTGAACAGCTGCAGAGTCTCTCAGACTTCCCGAGGCCTAGTGTTGCAAACACCCACTCCACAGCTTCAAGCTCAGATGACCGCTTGACACACGCGGCTCCATTCCATTGACTGCTGTAATTAGAGGCTGAGGCTTTGTTTTCTTTTCTCAGCTGTGGTCACAGTGCCTTGACATTTGTGACATCCTGGCCCAGAGCCCTGAGCTTCAAGCAGCTCGGACATCGACCGAGGCCTTCACGATGGCAGCTTGTTACTGTCCGAACTACAACGCCGAGCGCGGGACACGCATCGTAGGTTGCCCTTGTTCGAGGCGTAGCGACTCAGGATTTAGGGGCAAAGCAGAATCCACAACAAGACGGTGGGGATAAGGCTTCATTCATGTAGGGTTTTGGGTTTTTACGTTTCGTGCGCATTTTCACTGCAACACGGGCCTGGCTAAAACAAGTGGGATATGGCACCCTTAAGTATAGGGCCCCTGTACGATAATAGCTGCAAAAATGGGTATCCCTCCTCCCCTTCCCCCACCTTCCAAACAGAACGGATCCTGATTCAGGGGAACCACCCCAAGTGCTTCCACGTTGCCTGTCCTGTCCGCGATTGTACGTAGAAAACAAAACCAAGGCTTTGGGTAGCGACGGCCATAGGATGTTAGCGGGCCTCCTCGAGATCTTCCTTCTATTGACTGCGAATATGGGGGGCACATCCTAACCCTCGACGCCTAAAGCCATGGCACGAAGTGAGGACCTACTGCACAAGCGCTGATCAAGCGCAGTGCTGCGACAACTTTGCTGAGTGACCACCTTAGTTTTGTTTTGGGGCGGACGGGGGTGGGGGGTGGTACTTTCTTCTAGAGATGTTGCGATGGGCACGGCCTGCCAAGCCTACCATCACCAGAATCTTTTGTGCTTCTGTGAAGTGTGAAAGCCGCTCACTTTTGCAAGGTTCATCCAGCAAGTTGGCGTGGTCTACTACTGGACGATTCGAATTTGTGATGTCTGGATCTTACAGCACACCTTAAGAGGCAGCAGAGCCAGCACGTCGCAGACCCCTGGGTTCAACATGAACTCCCAAGAACCGAACCCTAAACCCTAAACCCTAAACCCTAAACCCTAAACCTTTAAACCCTAAACCCTGAACCCTTAACCCTTAAACCCTAAACCCTAAACCCTAACCCTTAAACCCTAAACCCTAAACTGGCCACCGGGAGCTCCAGCAATCCACTCTGATCCTCCCCTGTGCTCAGTACAACCACTACACGACCTGCGAGCCAAATCCGCCTTGGACTCGGTTCCAGAAAATTGCTGCAGCATGTTTGCAGGCCATGATGCGATTTTTATGCGTGTGTTGAGGATTTGGGTTTTGTTGAGTGCAGAGTCTTGCCTTGTAGTTCACCCAAGCTGTAGCTTCAGCTCTTGGTACAGGGAGTGGGCATGGGGCTTCAGTGTTGCGAGCGCAACGGGGTTGTTCTAGCGAAGGCGGTTGCGTGTGCGGTCCCGCGAAACGGGGAGTTCGGCTTTAAGGGCTAAGCCTTAAACCCTAAACCCTAAACCAGGACGCAAGGAATGGCCAGATCTCATCACGCCTGTCCCAAGAACATGCCTCTAATTATTCGTGAACTCCCCTCCTTAAACCCTACGCCTACACCCCTGAACCCCAGATCCTTCACCCTAAACCGTGAACGCCAGACTTCAAGTCCTGTTCCAGCTATGTTTGGGCCTATGCCTGCTTGCCACGCGTTTCCACGGCCCTGATCCCAGCCCTCGATTCAGCCGCCCCTGCGACCTGGACCATTTGGCGGGCCCTACACGGGTCGACACAACAGTTCGTGAGGGGGCTCGAAGACATGGGATACGTGTTGCAGTCTTGTAGGGTCTACAACTCATGGGACCCTAAGCAGGGATAGGGGCTCCCATACATGTGACATGATCATGCAGGGTTCCCCTGTTGTGGGTCTTTGGGATGTTCGCTGCCAGCGGCCCTCCCCAAAAGCCGAACCCTGCTGGCACTGAGGCCTACTTCATACCGCTACATGCGGGCACGGGCCCCTGCGAGCATCAGCGCCGACTGAAGAGAGCTTGGGGATTGCAGCTCAGGGGGGCCTTTTTGGGTTTTGGGGTGGAGAGACTCCCATGAGCCTGCAAGCAGCCTAACTAAACCCTAAACGCTAAACCCTAAATCCTCAGCCCTAAACCCGAAACCCTAAAGCCTGAACCCTAAACCCCCAAAAGCCCCTCGGAAGGTCGTCCCACAGCAGAAGTTTACCCTGCGCATCGACTGTCCGCCCGGAGGCGAGGTTGCTGCGGGGTTGGGGATTTACGGTTTAGGGTCCACCGTGCTGCAGCATCCCTCAAGCCAACAACCAAAAACACTGGACCCTAAACCTTGCCCTGGAGCTGAAAGCCCTACTTGTAGATCCAAGTCTTCAAAGCCCAGGAAGCTTCAGCCCGAAGCCTAAACCCCCGAAGCCTAAACCCCCGAAGCAGGGTTCATTGATGCGGGCATCATGACAGTCTTTTGTTTCTGGCTCGAAAGGGTTCATCTGTTCTGCCAATGTCAGGTCATCAATGTGTACACTAGATGGGCGTCCATCGAGTCCGGGTTTAGGGTTGGGGTTCCCTTGCCTTGATGCTTTGGCAGGCGGCTGCCTCGCGACAGATGAGAATCGTCTGCCGCTTGGGAATTGCCAGTTGTGCCATCTGCGCACCTACGAAGCCCAAACTACCGCTCCTGCTTCGCTGCCTGTTTCCATGCGCCTGCTTTTCTGGTGCAACTACTTCAAGCTCTTGAAAAGATCAACCCTCCAATACGATGCACAATGCTTGCTAGCGCCGCGACTACCTCTAGACTCTAGACTCCAGTGCAGGCACCCTGCGATACTACGAAGCCCGACTGAGCAGCAAGTTTTGGTTGCCTCTGCAACTTGTGCAGCGACGTCCCCTTGGCAGTACCAGTGTTCCCCCGAGCCAGCAACGAGAGACAGGTGTGAAATTCATTGGTCAAGTCCAATCGAATGACCGACCCTCCTGGGATCAGAATGCCGGGCCGGGGCCTCAAGGGTGAAGGGAGTGGACTTGAAAACAGGGATTTTAAAGGGCGGTCGGCTCTTCAGAAGTGCCGATTGAAGGCCAGAGGGATTCTGTAAGCTGAAGGTTGTCTACCCTGCCACTCAAAGCCTCGCCAGCTAGAAGTCCCAATTCTGGAGCACCAAATGTACGGTGGTCTTGAGGATTCTCGGATCTCTACACGTAACTCTAGTTATCTATTGGCCTTATCCTTGTCGTGCTGTGGGCGTGCTTGTGGCCTTGGGCCTCAGGTGCCGGACCTACCTCCAGGAGTCGGGGGCTGCTGGGCATAGAGTCTGAGTATGAAGTACCGTGTGGCAGTGGGAGACATGGGTCCCCCCCGCATGGAGCTCGAAGCGGGTGGCTGCCACATCATTTCGCTAATGAATGCAGGCAGAGCAGTTCTCTCAGCATCGAACCTGTCAGGAGAACCCGGCAGCCGTGTGGCACCCAGCATGGTGTGGGCAGGGTTTAGGGCAAGGAAAAGCCAGTTATTAGGACTTCGGCAAACCCTAACCCCGCAACCCTCCTGAGCCGCAGGGTCCCCGTCGCACATACGGGCGGCATCGGCCCTTAGCATCTTGGGAGATGAGGGTCCCTTCATGGAAAGGGTAGGGGGGTTTTGGACTCAGCACGGTGAAGAACCGAAATTTGGCTTGCCGACAGCGATCAGGAACTCCTCTTCTCTGCTGTTGCCAACTTTACTACCAGATGGTACCATGCATCAGAGTGTCCGCCCGGACGAGCTTCGTGGTTCCATCAGTGTGCCCTCCCGGCTGGCGCTTTCTGGTCAGCCGGAAGCACCGTCCGCGTGACGTTGGAGGCGTAGCCGAGATCACCCCGGCCGCTGCCGCTCGCGGCTGCCATGCTTGTGTGATGTTGCCTGTGTCCTGTGCAAGCAGTGCCCTGTCAGCGGTGCCCTCTCACTGCCCTCCCCAATTAATTCTCAACAAATCCCACACCCCAATCGACCCGAAGCCCGTCAACCTCCGTCAACCTCACACAAAACAAACAAAAGCAAGAGAAGAAAGTCCACAGCCCCTGCATCCCTTCGGTCCTTAACTCCTTATGAAGCCCTCAAGGTGTGGCCTTCCACCACGGACAGCCGTGCGCTGACGGGCGGCCGAGACACGACCTACAAGGAGGGCTGAGCTGGGGTTGCGCGAGGGCTGAGGGAAGTTTACAGGGATGCTCAAGGGGTATAGGGCCTAATAGGGTTCAGGGGTTCAGGTGTTAGAGCTGTGCTAGAGCTCAGGGTGTCTAGGGCTTATGGGTGCAGGGCGCCCACTGTCCTCAGAGGTTTGCTGCATTGTGGCCTAGAAAGTCGAGGGTTTGAGATTTCCGGAAGTGTTACTCTTGGTTATGAACCCCTGCCAAGAACCCCGGATTCGCAGGCTTGGAGGGCCAAGCAGGTGAAGCTGAACCTGAGCCTGAAGCGGGCCCGGACCCAAAGCTCTGTTGGGGGGATTTACAGCAGGGGTTAGTCTGAAACCCTGCATGTAGCAACGTTAGGAAGAACTGTCACTAGCAGCCTCCAGACTTCCACAGGAAAGAACTAACGGGTAGGTTAAGTCGTATCTTCTTGTGCAAAGTCGTATCTCGGGCGCGTGCACACTGCGGATTCGCGAATTCCGAGATTGGCTAGAACCCACTTGCGTCCCCAAGCAGAAGTCTCATTCACGCTGACAAAAATATGCTTCCCTCCCAAGCGTGCGGTGACAAGTTCGTATTTTGCGTGTGTGTCGAGAACATGCGCGTGCGGCGCGTGCACATTGGGGGGATGGCTTCAACATATTTGTCTCTGTGATGTGACGTTACGCGGGGGGATGTGACTTCGCTCGCAGCCGCGTGTCACAGGCAGATGTGATGTGAGTTAACCTAGCCCCTTGTACATGATTCGCGGCAGTCGTCGTTTTCCACCCATGGCATGCGCTCGTTCAGGATTTACGTCCCCACGTACCACGCGGGTCTAGGATATAGGGGTTGAGGGCTGAGGGTGTACCGATTTGGGCGAAGGGGGCATGGGGAGCGGATCAGGGGTCCTGGACAAGCTCTCATGTTAACGCTGGCTTGATCTGGCTAGCAAAATGTTGTCGCGCCCTACCGCATTGGGGGGGGGGGGGATCGGTTCAATCGGTTCCCTTTTTAGGGGACCGTTCTATAAGGGAACCAATCCGATGATAAGACTTGCTTCCCAGCAAACCAAGTTTAGAAGAACCCCCCCTCCCCAAGACCCAACACAGCAGTAAGCCCCGAAATCGCGGGGATCGTCACTAATTTAGGGGGCCTTTTTTTGCTACACAAATACGGCACTGTAAGGAATGTGACATTTCAAGAACAGCAGGGACCCTAAGAATCTGGAACAGCAACCCCTGTGTTCATTAAGGGACCTGTGGTCATACCGGGGAGTACGGAGCTGGTGGGTTTTGGGGCTTAGGCTTATTTTGAGGGTACCGAAGGTTGTACGACATTTCAGGTTGCCAGCAATTGCAAGTCCTACCAACCGCTTCAGCCCCAAAGCCCACAAACCTTAAGCCCAAGAAGAGCAAGCCGAGGGGATCGACATCTGCCGGAGCCTCAAAGCGCAAGCTACCCTCACCACGCTGTTTCTTTGTGAGGGTTCTGTTGCAGGTGTGTGGCCCTGGCCGCACGAGCTTGAGGGTTTTGGGGGGTTGGCGTTTTGAGGCTTTGAGGTCAGGTGCTTGCCATAGCACCCAAGCCCTCAAATCCTGTTCAAGCAGAGTCCAGCAGACCAGTAGCCTCTAAAAAATCTAACTCAGCGGATGAGAAATGGGCGATACACCCGCTCCCCCACAGTGAGGCACTCAGTGCACTTGAGGGCAGAGGTGATCAACAGCATGTTCTCGAACGCCTTTCGTTCTCTCCCGCGGATCAACATGCTAGAAGGGGTAGCTGCCTGGTTTGCCGAAGTGGCTCTTAAGCCCCCAGTTTTTAGGGTTTAGGGTTTAGGGTTCATTCTTCATGGCAAGCACCAGGCTTCGGAGTGCAGGAAGCTCACATTGTCCGACCAAGGCTTTGCCAATTCGAATTCAGGGAACCCGAACAGCTGGCGCTGACCTCAGAGGGATCTTGGCACGAGCTGACCTTTGCGGATCACTGACGTAGTGGCAAGCGCCGCAGAACCTTTCGGTAGTGAAACAATGCAATTATCTATACTCGCCTGTATGCAATGTACATATCTTCTAAATCTATATATATATATGCATATGATATATATATATATATACATATACATATAGAGAGACCGATCATTCAGCAAATATATGTGTATATGTCCATGGTTTGTTTCTTATGCACACGCATGCGGACTTCTACTGTGCACGCCGCCCCTCGTGAGAGGCGGATGTTGAAAACTCTGACTCCAGGGGCCGCCAAACCACCAGACTCTCCAAACCCAAAAAGCCGAAGGCCGTCCGAGTGAGGTCCCCCAAAGCAACTCTACTACAAGACTCTGAGCCCATACAGAAAACTCCGACAGTCGCGTGAGGCTGGGCTTTCAGGTTCCAGAAAGGCGTCGAAGCGACTAGCTTTGAACCATAAACATGAAACTCGCAGCGCGCCAAATTCCTCACTCCTCAACCCCTGAAAGGACGAACATCAATCCCAGCTCATCCCAAATTCCTGAACAGGTTCAAGGTGGGCTCCATCATGACCACTGAGAACTTTGCCTTCGCCAGCGAGACGGCGGGGCTTTGGGATCTGTTGGGACACTCGGAGGATGCTTGGGGCAGTGCTGGGGTCCGGGGTTAAGCTCCAAGGCTTCAACCCCTTGCCACAAAAAAGGCCCTATGAAGCTTGCATCGGCCAGGGCCAGAACACCGGCCTCCAGACCATCAAGCATCTTGGGCGCTCGAATCGCTATAACTTTTTGAAGATCTTATTATTTTCTCCAGTCGTTTCAGTTCACAAGCCCTTGGGAATGTGGAAGCCCGAAGTCCTCAGCCCCAATTCGGGTGCCAAGAGCGGCCAAGGTATGTCGGACATCCTGGATCGGCGTGGAGCTCGTCCGAGAAGTGCAAACCCAGTGGGGCAGACGGCAGAATGCCTCGCCCATGAAACTGGACGCGGTTATGCGTTGCAAGCGTGTTCGGCATGCACCTAGCTCCTTCAGTCAGTGTCCCCCGTAGATGATCGCTTGAAGACTTTCCATCAATTTGCAGACAACCTCGGATGATGGAGACAGATGTGAGGCGGCTAGCGTCAGTTTATGGATGCTCAGGTCACATTTTTTGGCGGCATCATGGGCGCAGGCAGGATGCCCTAATCACCTTTTCATCTTCTCTCCTCGAGTTCTCGATCCGTTGCTCCAGTGCGAGCACTTCCCTCGACAGACGCAGATCTGTTCATAGTGAATGTAGTGTAGCGCAGCCGGTCCCCGTATCTGCTCAATCCGATGCGAAGCATTTCAAGGCCTGGTTGTTAAAAAGTGCATACATGACGTGCTAGACCCAAATCCTCAACCCGACAAGCCGTGGAGGTGTTATTCCGAACCCATTCGAGAGCAACATGTACTCCGGCAAGGCGGGCCCCGCAAGGCTTTTTCAGTACTTGAACACCATCCTCGACTCCTAAACCCTACACCCCCAAACCTGTTGCGGCCCTGTGTGCTTCCTGGCTTCTTGTGCTTCCTTGGCTTTTAGACTTCTTGCCTTGCTATGGATGCTTTGCGGCTTCGGTCCTTCTTTGTGTGGTCTTGGCATCCGTGGCCCTTGCTGTCTTTTGATGGGGTGTTCTTGGCGTCTGGTCCGGCTTTGCTTGGCTTCTTTGATTTCGGCTGCTGGGCAGCCGTTATTTTTTACGATTGAGAGTTTATGGATTGCCGGCTGCTTGGCAATCCAGACCAGCAGAAAGACAGCACGCCGGGAAAGACGCAACAGCAAATTCGCATTCAAAGCAGCACAGAAAGCAAAAAGGAATCGCATGCAGCAAGAAACAACAAACATATGGACCGTGAGTAAAGCTTAGGATGCATCAATACACAGCGAACCCAATGGATAGAGCAGAGGGGAAGACACATCTTCAATGGGTAATCACTCTGGCAGTCAAAAAGAATATGCTGTACGCGAGCTTATTGCACTCAGACAAAACGACGAGTTTTTTCCAACACAGCCCGGAAAAAAGTCCTTCGGATGTAGGACAAGTTCACTGGGCCTTGCCAAACCCTAAACCCTAAACCATAAATCCTAAACCCTTGCTAAACTTCAGTCTTTTTATATGGACTTGTGGAAGCTCGGTAAAAAGGGGTTTACGAATATAAGGGATCCCTAATGTAGACCTTGAAAAGGGGGATTCCCTTATAACAAGGACCCCCCAAAAAGGGTACCCCTAATATCTTAAACCCCCAAATCGCTTCCATAAAAAATCGATTCCGTTGCAAGTTGCTTGCCGTTAGGACGAAGCTCGCTATGCAGGTTTGCAAGGAAGTTTCACGGGCTTTTGTTGGTAAGCTTCGGCCTTGTCGGCCAATGGGCTTGAATGTCAAGGTGGCAGAGGTGCATTTTGTTCAGTCTTCATGCAGCCTTGAGACATGAATGTCGAACCTCGGCACGTTTTACTCAATTGTAATGTGGCTCCGCAAGTTCCATGATGTCGAACCCCGAGTTGCAGCTGATATGAGAAGTTAAGTGCTTTTCACGAAGCTTGTCTGCGTTCTGTTGCGACGTACGGTACTTGCCTGGAGCCAGCGGGTTTGCAGTTTAGGTCCTTTTTGCAGTTTGGGTCTTTTGTCCTTTGGAATTTTGAAGCCATTCGGATCCAACAAGCTTCCTGCTTCCTAAACTCTGAAATGACCCCTAAAACCCTGTCAGGTGAAAAGCACTGGGGCTCTAACAAGGGACCTTCGGAGAGGTATATGTGTGGGAAGTGGTAGAAAGGGACGCGGAATCTTGATAATCAAGGGCCCATGAGAACGGCGCCATGCTGGAGAGACAACCCAAGCCCTCACATTCCAAACCCTGCACAGGCCCTGGTAAACATCATGTCCTACGACCGCGAGCTGCTGTTCGGTTATGGGCTCAGCTTCAGGGCACGCCCGATGTCGGTTTAACTTAGGGTATACCAGGGTGTAGGGTTAGGGTCTCAAGTTGGGAACACGTTACATCCACAGCGACAGTCCCATCAGAAAGCGCCACAATTTTGTTCAAGTTGCAGAGCTACGCAGGAGGGGGTCTTGAGGGGCCTGAAGCCCTAAACCCTGAAGCCCCAAAACCCGGAAGCTCGGGGCTTGGGGCGTCTGGTGGCTACGGGCCAGACCTGGGCTGGATAGCGGTGGCTTAGGGTTTAGGGTTCAGGGTTCAGGGTTCAGGGTTTAGGGTTTAGGGTTGAGGCCGGAACCTGATGAGTCTGTGGAGGCTTCAGGGTTGTAGGGCTTCAGAGCTTCTGCCTGAACCCTGCTTGGAGGTTCATGGGGAGCTACACCTGGCGTTATGAGTCAGCTAAGTCTCGCTATGTCTGGCTGTACCCTTAGGGCACTTATCTACCCTCTGCTATATGAGTTCATCTACCCGGGCATCTTCTGCCAGGTGTGGGGGCTGCACAGAAGAGCTTGATGAAGCACTACAGCCGCGAGCTCACAGGGCTAAACCCTAAATCCTAAACCCTAAACCCTGCACCCTAAACCCTAAACCCTAAACCCTAAACCCTAAACCCTAAACCCTAAACCCTAAACCCTAAACCCTAAACCCTAAACCCTAAACCCTAAACCCTAAACCCTAAACATTGCATGTCCTTCTTGAAGTTCCAGGGATGCCTGGTGGTGGACTGGCACTGCCTCTGCCGCCATTTGTGCAGCAAAGACGGCTTTCGCTTCTCAGGTTACGACATCGAGCAGCCCCTGACCTTCCAGCAGCAGGCCTACACGCATTTTTCATGCTCATATGCCCATCATTTTCACAATCAAGTGCTTGTCATGTGGTACAGGCATCCTTGGGCAAGCGCCAAGCCTAGTCACATCTCCAACGAACCAGCAAGTTGTTCTAGGTTAGGCTGAAAGGCTTGAAAATCTCATTGGCATTGCTCAAAGAGTGGTGGCGCCTCTCATTTGCAAGCATTGGCCACTGGCCTAGAAGCAGGTGTCTTTCGGCATTGCCCTCGTGGTTTGTTGCTCCAGCAAATGCAATGCAAGCTTTTAACAACTCAGCTTTGGGAAAGAAGTTTACATTTTTGTGTTGCAGGAAACTACAATGCATTTGGTCTCTCACAAGTGAGCAGCCAATGCCAGAACTCGGAGTTGTGGCAGGTCTATCAATCCTTTCGTGAGTGTTTGGTGGCCAGGTCTAGGTAACCAGCAGGAGAACAAGTAAACTGCCGCCATGGCATGCCACGTATCTAGGTTCACGGCGTGCTTTCTGGTGCATCAGTAGGTGCTGTTCTTCTACAATATATACGTTATGGTGCGCTATAGCATCTTGCTTGCAGTTGCTGTACACTAGCACTAGGCTCTGGTGCTCGTGCGATCGTAAAGCCCATACACATCGGATGCTTGCATACTTGCACATTTACCTACTACCCTTGCGTTGCTGTCAGATGGACACGGAGTGCCAGAAGGAGCGCTACTCCTTGACGCTGGTCAACGGACCAAGTGACAAGCAGGCCGCAGCCTTCTTCTGCAATGTGTTTGCTTCAAGTTCATCTGAAGGCTATAAATTCATCTAGAGGTTGCATTCGATTCAGCATTACATCCGGCTCTTTCATATCGAAAGGGACACGGCTCCCCTTATCGGTACGGCGTAGAATGGTGTTCCTCATAAAACGGACCACCATCAGGATTAGGGTTTAGGGGGCTCAAAGGGACGTCTATGGCCAGGCGGCAAAGGCATACATCGCAAACGTGGACGTTCAGAACGACAACACCATCTCACAGTGACCTACCGACCTACCTGTGTGAGTGACGTTGGAGGCTGCCCCGTGTTGCCGGTCGACTGCGCACGCCAGCAGTAGCCATTCACGACGTTGAGGAACCCTAAAACTAAAACCCTAAAACCGTAAAACCCTAAAACCCTAAAACCCTAAAACCCTAAAACCCTAAAACCCTAAAGCCCTAAAGCCCTAAAGCCCCAAAACCCTAAAACCCTAAAACCCTAAAGCCCTAAAGCCCCCAAAACCCTGAACCGGCTCTCTCTCAATCAACGCAGGTACCTCAGCTTTAGCGGGAACGACAAGAACAACCTGATGACCATCAAGTTGGCCGGCGCCAGGGCCTCTGAAATGCCTACGAGACGAGCGGTATCCATTTTTAAATTCGTGTTTTTTAATGAGTTCTTTGGGATAATACAATAAAGCACCTTTTTGGATATAAAGCACTTTTTTGCCAGAGGACTTTTCAACACACTGAATATTCCCCCAGAGCCCTCTGACAAGGGCAAGCAGAAGTGAGCCAAAGCCACCCGTGCACTTCCCCTGAACTGGAAGCTGGTTTAGTGTGTAGGGGTTCCGGTCTTGGAGCATGGCAAGTAAGCTCGGCAAGTCCCGCAAGTCCCATACAGACTCCAAGAAGCAGACTTCCGGGCCCAGCTTAGGGTCTGGTTCTGGGTTTGTGGTGGAGGCTCTAGGGTAGGGTAGGGAACCCCAAAATTCCAAGAACCCAACTCCCCCACCCCCGAAACCGCGAGAGAACCCTAAACGTGGCGTTCCCACTCGCAGCTTGCCAGGTTGTGGCCGTGTGCTACTGCGGCATGGTTTCGCCCCAGGACTCTGGGCCTTAGAGGGCCCCGAGAATTATTGATTTTGGGTTTGGTTTTTTGTAGAGCTATAAAGTATACGCTCTAAGGGTTTAGGGTGCTCGTTTCAGCCTGAATCAACGCTGTGGGGGGCGTTCGGCATCGCAGTAACTACCGCTTGACCCTAGAGCTGTTGAGGATGAGTGTGAAAGCTCTTCTTTCTGGATCTTTGGCGGCCTCATGACCATTCAAGGTCCAGAAGGCAGGGCTTCAGTTGGCTTCAGGTTTAGGGGCCTAGCCGTTCAAAACCCGGGTCTGGATAGAATGCAGGTCCGAAATCCTCAACTTCAAGACTTTAAAGCTCAAACTTCTCAGAATTCTGCGTGGGAACCTTGAAAGGTGGCCGCAACTTCATCTTCCCCACGAACGTGGCCTGGAGCTCGGCTTCTTCAGGATGCGTCGTTCGTGGGATCCCCTCGCTTGATGGCCTGCTTCCGTCGTGGAGCGCACACGCTGTCTTCCAAGGTCGTCAAGTTTGACCTGAAAGGATGGGGGTTCAGTGGCTCCGGCGAGTTACTGCCAATGCTGCTGTTTCACCACGATGGCATGTGCAGCGCGTCGCTTTTGCTGTCTGCCTGGTGTGTCGTGTTGAGAGTAGCTACAGTGCTACCACGAAGTCATGCCTGCGTGGTATTGCAGCACAGGGGCGCTGGTCATTCACGAGTCCGCCCATGTTCCGACAGGCCCGAACGACAAGATTCGCATCATCCCTGCGACATCAGCGTGTTCGGGCAGCGGGCTCGGGCTTTTCACACAGAGTTGAGTCGCGGGCATCTCGGAAACCGTGAGTTTGGTCACCAGCCAGTCTGGTTTCTTCTTTTTCTGGCGGTCGTTTTTGTTGGTCCTTGTTCGTTGGCCTGGTCTGCCGGTGCGTGGTGGGATTTTTTCCCCTGGTGTCTCTTGCATATGACGTGTCAACCAACAGTGTGCATCAAAAGACGTTAGGGTTGTTCGGGAGATGAATAGGAAGCTTCGCACTGGGCTTGCTTCGAGCTGCAGCAGGGTTTAAACTTCATGCCGAAGGCAGTGCCATCATGGCACCGGAAACCACTGCAGCAAAGCAAATGCTTGTGAGATTTAACTTGCAACTGCCAGGCCCCCTGTCGTTGAACAATTGCCTGGCGCGTCCTATCAAAGCTTAGCGCACCCCGAACCCACCCCAGACCCCCCCACACCCCCTACACCCCGCTTCCCCCCAGACCCCCAGACCCCCCGCCCCCCAGCCCCAGCCCCAGCCCCAGCCCCAGCCCCAGCCCCGTTTTTGAAAGACACAAGTCCCGCACAAACTACCTTAGCCACAGTCAGCCCAATGTCCCAACCCCCTGAGCCGCCGAGACAACAACAACGATCCCAACTCCTACACCGGCTTCAAAGTACGCTGTCCCGCCGTCGACGGCAACGGCTGCAGGCGCAGAGACCTGGTTGCGGGCTTGTAAGGAACCTTAAACACCACGAGCGGCGGGCCGATTCAGGGGTTCCGGGCTATGGATTCGGGATGCTTTGGGGGGGGCGTTCTTGTTGACTTTGGGACCCAAGAGCCCTCCGGGTGTTGGGCTCATGGGACTGAACAAACTGCCTGACATCTTCAACGTGCAGAGCTCCTCAAATTCCCGAGCGTATAAGTTATATAAGTGCCAAGGCAGGTTCAGGGCATCGGGCCGAACTAGGGATAATTCGAGTGTACGCCTCAATGTCTCTACGGTAATGCGACTGATGGTTCGCTGGCTCACTCGGCCCGCCTGGCATGGAGCAGTCGACCCTTCAACGCACCCTTCCCCAGCCTGAACTCCTTTGTCCATAGCTAACCGAAGCCCTCAACCAAAAGCACTGCTTCCCGACTTCCAAAACCCCAAAGCCGAAAACTGAAACCCTAAGCCCTTGTACTGGGCCACATCTGGGGGCTTACGAACATCAGGGACCCCTCTAGAACAGACCCCCACACAGTAGGATTCCCTTATGATAAGGACCCCAATAAGGTACCCGCAATTTCAGAGACTCCCATCTCGTCTCGAAGGCAAGCGGGACTCGCTGAGTCAATCGACACCAATGTCATGACGGCCGCCGACATCGGGGTCTACATCGAGCGTGTTGGGCCCTCGACTTCGGGGGCTTTTGGGCAGGGGTTTTGGGGGTTAGCGAAAGTTTAGGGGTTTTAAGGTCTTTAGCGCGTTTGAGGGGTTTACTCTATGTTACACGTTTTGATTTTGAGGGGATTCAGGAGGTTCGGGAGGTCACGCAAAGCCTTCTGTCCTCCAAAACCCCTGCAAACCCGTGGTCTGATTTGCAACACATCCCAGAACCAAGATCAAATCTTTGGTTCCAGAGCCCAGAACCCACATCCACTCAAGTCTCACACCCTCACCCCTACACAGTACACGGCCCACCCACTCGAGAGAGTCTTGCGGCGTGGGTCGCGAAGAGCTTCTCTTTTCTATCTGCGGAAGAGTTGAGGGTTGATCAGGAAGCGGGTCAGGATGATTCAGGTTGAGTCTTCCCAGGCTTGGCATGCCCTGCGAAGAGAAATCTTTTGAGCCGCCACGCTCTCTAAACTTGGCCGAACGACCCTCTGAAAAACCCCCGAGGTGGACGTTGGACAGACAAGCAGCATCCTGACCTTCTCGGTTCGCAGCTTAAGCCGCTGGCTTCATGGCATTTTACCAGAGCAGCTGCTGGTTTGTCTGACAGAGAGGTGTCATCCGGGTGTGAAGCACCTGTGCAGGATGTCATCAACACGCACCTGACCAGCGATCCGGAGTTTGGCCAAGACATCGTCACGTGGCTTGGCTGTTCGGAAACGGGGCTCTTGCAATGCTTCTAGGTGCCTACACGAACAGAGCATGCTGATGGAACACTAGAGGTGTGACATGGTGTGACCGTATGCGCAGCTGTGATGCTGGGAATTCCTGGGCGAATCCTGAGAGTCGACAGCCCTGTGGGTTCAACTTGGTCAGCGCTTGGGCTAGGTAAGGGTCAAGTTATTTCAACAAGCATGTACCATCGTCTCGACAAGCAGCTGCGAGAAGTATGACTGGCTGGGTGGTCTCGACTGAGGAATGCCTTGGGAGCTCGATTCGGGTTCAGGGATCTAGTTGGAAAGGAGCGAGTCAAAGAGGGAAAGGGGAGAGGGGAGAAGGGGGGGGAGCCCGAGCGAGCGAGGATCGATCTGGAGCGAATCATGGTGAATGGAAAGGCCGTCCAATGCGTTTAGCACAGCTTTGTCGTTGCTGGGGTTACGGCAGGTATGCAGCAGGAAGAGTAGCCACCGTTCCTTCTGCCTACTACTGCCTTTTATGGGTTGTGGCGATGCGGGATTCGATGAACGTGCATTTCCAGAATCCGAAACCCAAAAGCCTCAATTCGTGCAGATTATTCAAACTCCTGAAATCGCAAACCCCAAGTGGGTGTAGTTCGTAGCGATCATTTTGGCTGCCCCAACCTTGACAGGATGTGGTAGTCATAGGGTCGACATTTGTAAGGCTGGGTAGCCACGTGACGACTTTGCATCAGGGTTCAGGAGCTGCTTCAGTGGGTTTACGGCTCAGGCTTTCCGAATTTACCCTAGGTCCAAACCCCCCAAACCCGCAACATCTCAGTCTCCAAACGTTATGCTTGGTCGGTACCTGGTTGGCCTTGACCGGCCAGAAACCCGCGACAGCAAAACCCCAGATCCGCCCCTGAACCCATCGCTTTTTGGGTTCCTCGGCGGTGCTTTGCAAAGAAAGCCTGGACGGCCTACTGCAAAAGTACCTGGGCAGGGAGGGATCCAAGCCTCTAAACCCTAGACTGCACCCTGTTTCCCGCGCAGATGATGACCAGCGCCCAGCTTACGGCCACGGAGCGCCACGAGGCCAACAAGCTCGCTGGCCTGTCCGGCGTCTCAGTCTTTCAGGATTAGGGTTGAAACCTGCCCCCCCCCCCCCCCCCGTTGGGCTTTTTGAGCTACAGTATCCTCAAGGAGCCCTATAAACCCCCAAACCCGAATGTTTAGGACTCCAGGGTTCAATGTCGGAGCCCAAGCCGGAGATGCTAATGCAAGGTTCATGGGTAGTTGGATGCAGGTTCTGCACACCTCGAAAAATGGTTGGACCATTTTCTGCCCTAGTGGCCCTACTAAAGCTCAAGCAACCGTGGTTTGAACCCCTAAGCTGCGCTAAGCCCTAGTACCCCTAAACCATAGCAATCCTGCAATTCCAAAGTGAAGGTCTACCAACCTCTCCCCTTCCGCCGAAACAGCAATCAAATCGCCCCTAGTTTGGTGGAAGTGCACTTATGAAGTCCCCTTTGTCGTTTACTTCTTCCTGGGCCGGGATTTTGGGGATTTTGACTATAAAAGGTTCAATCGTAGCCGTACTTCCTGGTGCTGTTCAGAAGCAGAAATTAAGATACCATAGTTTGCGCACCATATCTCAATAGTATGGCAACTTAACAGCTCAAGTTCTTTGATCTTAAGCCAGCTTCTGTCACAAGCACCTCGGCAGTCTCTGTGCACTGTGGGCTTTGTGCAGCGTGGACAGAGGAGGGCAGGGGAAGAAGGCGGCTTTTGAGGTTTCTGTGGGGGTGTTCAGAATGCTGCCGGCAAAAAGGCGAATCCTCAACACTCGATGTGCTACGCCAAACACAATTCCGGGGTTTGTTTTTCAAAGCTACTGCTGCACGCGCCCAACCAATTCACCTCTGAGGTATGAGTTTCAGGACACATTCAGCCCAGCACGGTGCTCAGAGCAGGGCATCAACTTTTGATCTAGACACGATGGAAGCAGTTTGTTGCCGGCGCCCGTGACGCAAGCTGCCCGCTTCGAGATGATCTTTCGCAGGGGCCAATCGAGACCTACCAGGTAGGACATCGCGCCGGGGTCTGAGATGCGCATTCGAATGGTTGCTATCATGCTGGACTGATGGGCAAACAACAACTAATTGCACCAAGTCAAAGCACGATATGAGAACAGGCTTCGGCAGCGCCGCTTGTCTGGCACCCCTTTTTGTTGTCTCATATTCCATGCGATATGGTGCAAAGTCATGAGATGCTCATGCCTACTGCAGCAGTCTCGAAACCATGACGGCTGCACACTACTAGATGCCCTGTCCCTGACCACATCCTGACCAATTGTGATGATCGTACTGGAAATACCGAAGTTACATGGTCGGTGATGATAGGAGTGAGCAGGGCATTGCGCTACTGATATGGCCAGGCAGCAATTGCACTGTCACCTTATCAGACGGACAACCGTCGAGCCTGATAGAATCTGCATAGTGACCATCATAATCTGCTGTTAGCATGTGTATCAGTGATTTAGGGTTTAGGGTTTAGGGATTAGGGGTTACACCATTGTTCTCTGCAGGTGCTTGGACAGACAGATACCCGTCAGCCCCGCACTTGGCTTCAAATGCGCACGGTACACGATACAGGCATGCTCTGAGAGGCCGCTTTATGTGGGGGGTTTACGAAAAAGGGAGGTGCCCCCTTCATACCCCAAATAAGAAAAGAACCCCCTTAAAGGGATCCCAAAAGGAAACCCCCCCCCCCCCCCCCCCCCTTCGCCATTTTCGGAAATCCCATGTCTGGAGATGGTGTTAAAGCATGGATTTGCGGGCTCTGCTTTGGTGCTTGCAGCCTCCGATTTCAGGATGATGATCCCGCAGGGCTGGAGCAGCACGGCCTCTAGGCTGCAGCAAGAAGGGATGGCAGCTGCATGATGGGGAGATTTTTGGTCTTAGTTTTGCGGGCACGGTCTCTTTTTCTCGTCTCAACCGGGCAACATCGACATGATCCGCATCTCAGGAGGCTTTCCCCTTCACCATCTCGCCGTTCACCTTTGTCGACTCGCAGGGTCATTGGATCAGGCAGGTGGGCTACACCATCCTACGCCGTTTTGTGGGTTTGCCATGCAGTGTTTTCCCTTTCCCCGAATTGATTTCTGAAATGCCCAAAGCTGTGAAGAGAGTCCAGGCTGTTTTGGGCAGTTTTGCTCTAAGGGGGAGGGGGTAAGCTCTGCCCATTCCGAGGACTCGGGTGCGGTTGTTGGTATTGTGCAGGTTGGACGTTTCTTAGGGTTTAGCTTTTGTTGTGCCTTTCTGGGTGCTGCTGTGACATGAGTGTGATGCGCCGACATGAGTCTTTTCAACGCCTTCTTGACAACCCTGGGCCATCAAACCGAATGAGGCCATTATGATTCTCCATGATTCCCTGATGATCGGAAGCAGCGACAGGCGTAACAAGTTGGACTCCAACGAGGAGATCAAGGGCACGGAGGTGGGAGGGCTTCCGGCTTTGGGGAGTTGTGCGTTGAGTCCATCGATCGCCCATGCTAGGAATTTTGGGCGTGGGGTGTGCGAGCGAAGTGATCCTTGTGTAGCTTCACGGGGTACCCTAAATATTATGCGCCGCATTGTAATAGGGATCCAAAAAGGGACCATAACTTTGACAATCACCCACTTGTGTCTTGATGGGGGGGGAGGAGGCAGGGACTAATTTAAACGACTTGCTCGCGTGCCAGTCCGCTTCGAACCTGAAGCTGTGCTGGGGCATCTGGTCCAACGGAGCGCCAAAGCTTCCCGGCAGCATTCGCAAGGGGGCGAGGGGGGGGGGGGGGGTTCATCCGGGCATTCCGGTTTTTGCGCCGTCATACTAATCCTAAACAACTTAAGTGGAATTGCAAGGCTGTGAGTCGTTGAGCTCCCTTGATCCCTGAATCTATAAGTAGCAAAACCTGCAACCCATTGGGGTTTTAGAGATATCGATCTTGTAAAGAGTTCTGAAGAGCCCTCAGTGCGGGTCCTTCGAATGATGCAGAACTCTCACTGGAAGAGGGTTTCGGAGTGGGTGCGATGTCTACTTGCCAATCTGGACGTGCATCTTCGGCAGGCCCCATCGCATCTGTGCAGTCCCCTTATTAACTCGGTAGGTTTCTGTGCTCCGAGAAAGAAGGGCCGATGTGAAGCAGGGTGTATATTGCTGTTATCGGTGAGTGTATATAAGGTTCCTTTTTGATATTGGTGAGTGTTTGTACTGGGTGTCCTCTTGGGGGTACATGAAATGTCCTCTTGGGGGTACATGAAATATACACCCTACTTCATGTGACTAAAACCGCCCCCGGCAACCCCCAAGTCCAGTTGCCGTCACCTCTTCGAGGTTCTACCACGAGGCAGGCACCGTGAACTTCGAGGATCCGCCTCCCATGGCAGAAGCCACGGTGAGCCAAGGGCCCAGTTGGTTCAGGGGGTTTAGGGTTTAGGGTTTGGGGTTTAGGGGTTTAAGGGTTTTGGGGTTTAGGGGTGAGGAAGGAGTTTAGGATGTCAAGGAATGTCAAGGAATGTGTAGGGTCCAGGCTCAGCTTGGCTGCGGGTTTCGGCTCCCGTGTTCGGGTGCATAAGTTGGTTTTAGGGAGCCTTTCGTGCTTGGCCCCCGGGCCCTCGAGGGTTTTCGGGATGTGGTGAGGCTACGGTGCCCCCGGTTTCTTCATGAAGGTTCAAAAGGTGGTTTTAAAGACTGAATCTTGAATCAGCATCGCTTTTTGTGACCATATAGGGGATGTAGCAGGAGTCTGCATGTGCAGAGAACGGGGTCACCTAGAATTTTTAGGAGGATGGAGCCCCAAAGTCCCAAAGCGTCCCCTGGCTGAAGCAGATCCCAGGTCTCTCCACCAAGATGCAGGAAGCCGTGGCTCCCGTGATCATCGCCTTCAAGACGACAGCCACATGCTCAGACCTACCAGCCCTTCCTCTTCGATGGATTTCTGAAAGACTATGATGCCAGCCTGAGGCCAGCCGGTCCGAGTATGCCACGCCCACCGGGTCCCCATGCTCAGAGTGCTTGGATTGATGGCCGTCATGACGTGCATGTCAGGGCCAAGGGGGTTTTTGTTCGTTTTGGTGGTGCAGCCGAGCTGTTTCGCCTGCGTGCCTTCACAACTGTGGGCTGGACTCACCTGAGGCAAACCATGCTGATGCTGCGTTTCATGGACGTGAGCACGAAGCCTCTTGCTCAAAGCTTTGCCGACATGGGAAGGTTGGCTTTCAAAGGCAATGCCTTCCTAAACCCGGAGCCCAGCAACCGCAAGCACCGTAAGTCCCGAGATTGCCTGCAATGAAAGCATGCCCTCCTGGAGCCCTCCAAACCCTAAACCCTGCTCCAGAGGTGTCGGATCCCTTCCAAAGCACACTTGCCGTTGTGTGGTTCCTTGTTTTTGCGGGTGGTTTCGGTCTTGAGCGTTGGCGGGTTGGGGTGGGCGCTGGGCGAAGGTGGAGGGCTTCTGAGTGCGGGTTGCGGGCTAGAAGAGCCGCTGCTCGAGCACAACCAAACCCAGGAGCCTGCTGGCACTACGCATTCACAGCTTGTGAGGTCTAAGGATTGAGAGCTTGTTCACCGTGTCTCCGAAGCCCCAACTTCTTTATCTGCCAGGGCGGGCGGGGGGAGGTTTCTCTTGAGCACTCAGGCTGGAGCCATTCTTCTACTCCACGGAGCAGGGCATCCGAGGCGTCTACGCCATGCCACCCTACCAGGCGCGGCAAGCGCTGCCAAGCTTGAGCCGAAGCTCCGATATTCCGGGTTTTAATGTTTTTGGGGGTTTAGGGATGTAGTCCCTATTAGCCCCCAAATAATGCCTAAATATCCCCTAAGGTCCCTTATAAGGGTCCCTCCTTTAGTCCCCTTGAGTTTAGGTAAACCGAGTCAACGGCGCGTGTGCAAGGAAGTCACGAAGGCCCAGCAGAAGCAGCATGCGGGGCACCCAGTCGAATGAAGCGTTGTCACAACTCCGGGCCAAGCTGTTCTGCATGTCCTGTTGCTTTAATAAAGATGCAGGATTTGTTCTAAGCCTGTTCCCCCGCCTCTACCGTTCTAATGCTGGCCGCACGTCCATGCAACGACACGACACAGGATCTAAGTTGCACATGTGGGCCGTGTCTGGAGAGGAAGGTCTGCCTGCGAAATTTGATGCGCCATTTCTTTCCTGATCAGTAGCATCGAGGCTTGCGTCGAGGTTCCTGGCTGTTGGTGTGAACGGGAAGTGAACGCCATGCCACTATTAGGTTCGACGATCCACGTCAAATCATACGCATTGAGGTGTGTGGCAAGATCTTTACCGAGTTCTGGTCCAGTCACTCGGAGGCTCGTCACAGACATCTGGCTCTAACCGCCTTCGTCTCTTCCGGGGCCTCGCTGGACCTCCGAACTTTGCACAGACACCTCCGGAATTCCTTTGCGTTGTTGCGCTTGATCGACTGAAGCTTGCTTAGCTGCCTTGCCTGCCTGTACAGGGCTTTCCCATGCCTGTCGGCTGCTTCTACACGCAGAAGCTTTCGGATCTGCCGACGACCGGAGGCAGGAGCCTCAAACTCGGGTTGAGGTCTCTTCATTGGTGGTTCCGAAAGACCATATGAGTGTCGGCAAGCAGCCTTTGAGCCATAATGGTGATTATCGGGACAGGGTCTTAGAAACAAGCAGCAGAGTGCTCAAGCAGGCTCCCAAGTTGTCCATGCTTTTTCGGAATTTTCTGGCTTCTGGAAGTCGCGTCCCTCCTGTTCCCTCCTCTTCCAGTCCTTCACAAGGCAATCCAACTGTTAATGTTTGAGATTTTGGCTCCGACTGGAGTCTTGGACCAGGTACTGCAACCCCCTTAGCTAGACCCAGCATACCCTGATGCCAGAGCAGCCCTGAAGCCGGGCTCCTAAACAGAGTTCCGCCATGCTCTCAATACATGACAGCCCTACGCAGCAGGTTCCGTCTTCTTCCGCGAGCTCTACATCACCTTCGGGGCGCCCGGGCAAAACCTTGCCGGTTGAGTTGCTAGGGTTTCGACATGTTCCGGGGCGCGCGGTAGTCGTGTGGATCTTATGATGTCTGCGCGCGGTTGCAGGATCCTCGCCCTACAGCTTCATGTGGTAGTACGAGCCGAAAGGATCATTGGATTGGTCAATTGATGAAAGTGGAGCTGCAGTCCGAAAGCTCTGAAGCCCCTGCACCCTGAAACCCTTCGGATTACATGTATGTTCCTTGTCTAAGGAGGGGATTAGTTTGGTACAACCGCCGCTAACTCACTAAGGAATCGCTTCTGCTGAAGTGCTGTTTTGGGGACGGTTGCTAGCGTTGAAGAACTGAAACGTACAAGGAGAGAAATGGGTTGCGAGAGAACACCGAGTACCACATTGTGCTGAATGCCGTTCCTCGGCTGCACAACCCATCGATGGACATCGTGGCAGGCTTGGATATTAGTGTATTAGTGCAGTGCCCCGGTTGCTTTCGGTTAGTCCCTAAGAATCACACAAGCCCAAGGCAATATTTGTTGAGGAGATTTCTTCCTACCCTCATCGACTGACTCAAGACGCAGCACTCAAGGGCGCAAACCTGTACTTTATCTTCGCTGCTGAGCATATATGTAACCCTTCAACCCTAATTGGGTACTATACCCCCTCTGGGCGCCCCACGTCACGGTCAGCCTTCTTCTCCCTAGAAGGTCTCTGGAATCTGATGTACACCTCTGCCCCTATGCAACCCCCAGCATAGGGACCTTACGGGTAGGCTTAGAAGATATCCGGGGGTGTGTTGCGAGGGCAAGGGTGAATGATGCTGCCAGGGGGTCGGTCCATCCAACAAGCCTGTGGGTAGGAAATCCAGAACTTCAACGCGGGCGACCTGCTTGTGGACATCTATGCCATGTGTGCGGGCTTCACTGGCTGCTCGAGGCAGCCCGGTTGCTTCCCGGGGTGAATGCCTGGGGCTGACGGAACCCAAGTCCTAAACCCAGCAACTCATCAAGCTGTGGTTTGGAGCTCTGCCGCGTGAGATTTTGTCTGTGTTGCTTGGGGTCGTTTTCTTGTTATGCTTGTTCGGTTGTGTGTTGTTTTACTGCGTGGTGGCTGTGTTGTTCCGACGTGTGTGGGTGCGGCTGGTCGGTGCATATGTGTGGATACATGGCTGACTTGCTCTCCTGCTTCTTTGTTTGGTTGCACTCCTGCCCCAGACTTTGAGTACACTTTACCGAACACCAGGATGGGAGGGGGCCTGAAACTGCCTTAGAACTCGAAACCATAAACCTCACAAGACCCGAAACCCCTGCACCAAAACCCTGAAACCCCAAACACGATTCAAGGATCCTAGAGGATTTGTGGCAGCGAGCCAGGCCATACCAAGTCTTCGAGAAGGGCTCGGCGCACGTTGCAGACTCAGGGGGGGGGTCTTCTTTTTGGGGCTTAGGGCTCAGGGCATAGGATTCTGTTTTTGCAGACGCTTGTTGTTTGCAAAGTTGTTTGTGGGTAGGACCTTGCGTTAGTTCACTGAAGCTAGGGTTGAGGGTTTTAGGGCACGCCTCTGAACCATGGCCGAGCCCCAAGATCCCATTGCCAGCACCCGTAGCCTAAACTCCTAGAATCCGAGAACCTAAGCCCCAAGCATCCCTAAACCCGAAACCCTAAGCTTCAAGAAGCAACCTCAGCGAGCCGGGACCATGCCCCACCATGTTCAGAGCAGGGCTTACTGATGTTTGAGGGTTTCGATCGGTTTCTGACTCGTTCCTAGTAGAGAATTCAGGGAACTCTCATGGAACCCCTGACAAGGAATACGGGATGACCCGATTTCCCTACTTAGAACAGGGCAAGGATAGGGGTGCGAACGCCCGCCCATCTCTCAATTCAAGCCCTAAGCCCTCAACCGAAACTACCCTAAGCAACAGCCCTCCGGCGAAAGGAAGCCCCTCAAACCTGAATCTGAAATCCTCAACCCTTAACCCCAAACACCTCGATAATCAGGGTTTAGGGTTAGGGTTTATGGTTTAGGGTTTAGGGTTTAGGGTTTAGGGCTAGTTTGCCCTCCCGCCGCTTTTGCAAAGCATTTTCAGGCCTCCCGCGCCACCGAAATCAAGGCTACGGCTGCCGAGCCGCAGTTTTCCCTGACGGCCGGGATCTCGAAAAGGGGTGCTCTTGTTTTTTTTTTGGGTGTGTGTGTGTGTGTGTGTTTTGTTAGTTTTATGGGGTTTAGGATGTAGGGTTTAGGGTTATTGAGGTGTTCATTGAGGGCTGGTTTTGTGGTCTTGAGGGAGGTTTGGCGGTTTAGAGGGTTCGGCAGTTAAGGGGGTTTGACCGCAACTTTTCAATGTGCTTGACACCCTCAAACGTTTTGAGTCTTATGAACAGGCTTTCCCTGATTGAGGGTTTAGGGCGGACCCCCAGTTTCGAAGACACTTAAAATTACAAGCATCCCTGCTTCCATCACATGTGGTCAAGGGACTGCGAGTATTCCGTCTATCCGTCTTTGGGTCTCTTTGTCTTGCGTGTTCCTGCTCCGTGTTACCGCTGACCACTGTTAATCACCTCCCAAATAAGGACTTTTTACCTGGCAGGTAGAGAGAAGTAGGCAGACAGCCCGGTAGGGTTGGGCCAGGCGGAGGCAGCCCAAATAAAGCCCTAGAGCTTGCGTCCGTGGTGGCGGTTATAGCTTCTCCTTGTTGGAATGTCACCTGCTATGAAAGCCCTTTTTGACTTAGTAAGTAGGGTCAGTAAGGTGGGTTATGGGGATTATAAGAAGGTTTCTAGGGGGATACTAAGTAGGCACCCTAAGCCGAGCTCGAAATCCAGGATGGCTTCTTGATCCAGCGTGGAAACCCTTTGGATGGGGCCATTCACTTAGATGCTTCAGACATTCCCCGGAGTGGCTGCGCCTGAACTTCTTCTTTCCAGGCCGGAGTGAGCGGAGGGTGTCTGAAAGCCAAGGTGCTGAGCCTGTCGGAGCTGAACATCTTGCAGGACGGATGCTTGTCTTAGCCCAACTTGTTCTGGATCTCTGTATCTTCGAAGCTGCTGTTTTCTGCCTGCGTCTTATGGGCATATTCGCAGCCATGCGCCTTGTGCAGATCCAGCTCAAGGGCCAGAGTGGTGTGCGAGCCATTGTCAAGGAGGCCTGGACAACCCAAGCTGCCAAAAAACTCATGCCCTGAAGCTGCCTCGTGCCAGGTCAGTGCCAGGACTCTTAACTTTATGTTCCGAGATTCTGTGGCTGCCAGTCCCTGATCCGGATGTACATGTGGCCGTTGACGGCCTGGGACGTCGGTGCTCATCTCAGGGAGGACCCGCATTGCTGATCGCCCTGCGTTCGATTTTCGTTTGAAATGTCCTTGCGCAAGCTCGTGCCGTCCCTACTTGTATTTCCCAATTGCTTGTCAAGAGGCACCATTGTACCAGTGCCGCTTCGACAGTCGTCTTTCGATGTTCTATGCACAACTAAAATGTCTGCCAAATGTATGCTTGCACTACGGCACCACGTATTGGAAGGCTTCCTGCTTAGGGTCTGTGAAAGAATGAGGTCGGGAAGCGCAGAGGTTTGAGTATGCGAGTGTATGCACTCGTTCTTATCTCTAAGCCATCCAACGTCCTTTATCCGTATGGTAGTAAGCCCGTACTCCTTTGTTTTTGAGTGGAGGCTCTTTACTACCCCTGCAGCTTAGTAGGCGATTCTCGGGATCTTGGAGTGCCATAGAGCAGAGCGCAACGGCGAAAAAGCAGACAAGGGAAGCAAGCAACGGCACAGACCACAACCAGAACAACCAGAAAGCAGAGCACGGAACGAGGATTAGCTGAAGGTTGGTGAAACTATAGAAGCCTTCTCTCAGTACGGCTTGTTCAGGTCAAAGTTCCCAGCGCCAATCGATTTTGCGTGTTTCTCTTCCATGTAGCAGCCAATGCCCCTCAGCCAGACGACTCAAAAACTGACCTTGCTTCGTCCTCGAGGCCTTGTAGTAAGACCAAACGATTGAGGTACTGCTTCCTGTGTGGCCGAGTGCATCCCCTACTACGCAGCCCCGCCTGAGTGCCCGCGGCCGAGACTGGGGAAAGGCTTCAGCTTGGTTGCTCTTCTCCCTAAACCTCCTGGAAACCCTCCAGTCGACATCGCAGGTTCCGGTTCTTCTCCCAACCCTAAACTTTAGCCCTCAACCCTAAATCGCCCTAAGCCCTGAACCCTTAGATTCCTTAGATCTCTGCTGGGTTTGGAAGGTTGAGCTCAGGGACTTGGGGTCTTCGCCTGAAGTTGCTTCGCCGCGTGGCTCCGCTCACTGAAGTTCCCCATGACATGAACCTCAGAAGCAATCTGGTGATTTCTCTAAATTGTGGCCTCTTTTGGGGTCCTGATTATAAGTCGGCGCCTCTTATTTAGGGTACCCAATAAGGGACGTTTAAAGCTGCAAGTACGTCCCCGAATACGGCCATAGCCGGTTAGAGCTCTAAACCCTTGCTTATCCACCCGGTTGCCTCCTTTTAGGCAAACGCCACGCACCAGTCCGTGGTGGTTTCTGCAAGGCTTACAGAACATGGCCCAAGTACAGGCGCAGGGCACGTCGCAGGCCCACCTTGAAAGCGACGGAGAAGTCGAGGATGAACTCGACGCTCGGCCAGACCTCACCGCGTGTCTCCCTGGATATTCTTACGAGGACGTCTTCATGCGCAGAGAGCGCACCTTCCCAGTGCAAGAGGGAGGTCCCCAGCTGCATGTCCTACAAAGGTTCATGGAGCTTGATGGTACAGCTGGTACAGTGTGGCCTGTCACGGAAGTGTTCATGCGAGAGTACCGGTCCCTTTTAGATCGAGGTCTCTGGGACGTTCGGGACAAGGGCGTGTTGGAGCTGGGTAGCGGTACCGGTGTTTTGGCCATGTTCTTGGCGTACCATCACGCAACTAGGATTCCCAGAGGTGCCCTTTCCTTCTTCTCCCTTTTTCAGGTGCTAGTCACTGTTACCTAGTCTCTTGGAGTCCCATAGCTCAATCAGAGCATTCCTGCCGTTTGCATGTCTGGCCGTACAACCAAGGCAAAGGGAGTTGTAGCCACGGATGTCGGGGAGGGGCTGGACCTGCTACGAAGAAACCTCTCCCGCCAAGAGAACGTAGCCGCCCTGGGCAGTCGTCATTCGGCCTTGCGAAGTGCCCAGCTGCGGTGGGACGAGGGTGCCGCCGAGGATCTTGCCCTGATCCGTAGCGATTGTGACAGTGAGGATGGCTTCCACCTGGACACCGTGATCGTCTTTGATGCCCTGTACAACCAAGATGCGCTGGGGTCCCTCTGTGAGGTGATCAGGAGAATCAGCGACCTTTTTGGGTCAGTTCGAGCTCTCGTGGTAGGATACCAGGATCGGCAGCCCGAGGTGGAGGCGCGAGGACTTCACATGGTACAGGAGGGCTTTCTCGCGGGAGAAAGCGGGCGCGTGAGGCGGCTCTTCGATCTTGCGCCAGTGCATGCCATCATCATCGAGAAGATGTCCCCCTAGCTCGCCCCCTGCTGCAGGGGAACAGGTTGGCGGCAAAGTACAAGACTTCGACTTCGACCATCTTCATCTCCTGCGAGGAGTATGTAGCGGCTGTGGTGGCGGCCGACTCTTGTGGTTCTTGAATCCAGCGCCGCCTTCTTTTGGAGCGTTGCGAGAAGGGCCTCGTGCACCTGGGGAGTGATCCACGGCTGAGGTGGAAGGCATCGGATTGAAGAAGTTCCGAGCGCAGAACCTGAAACCTCACAAGCAAAGAAGAGTCGGCCGGACAGGGCCGGAGTCTGTGGGGTCCGGCTACCTGCCATAAAGGGAACCCAAAGAACAATGTGTACTGTACCTGGTCCCTGAGTGGTTAACAATATGGAGGCGCGTTGTTTCTCGCGCCAGGCTTCTTCCAGTGCGAACCCTGCACCAAAATTTTAAGGGTCCGCCTGATTGCCGTCCCTGCACTAGTTATCTAGTTGGAGCACTCGCATCTCGCATCTTGCGCAATGCAGATTCATGCAGTGGGGACGTTGAGATCCGGGGCACGTGATGTTAGCTGTGTGCCGAGCTGCTCGGAGCCCCCACACCCCGAAACCATCAGAGACCTAACCCTAAACCCTAAACCCTAAACCCTAAACCCTAAACCCTAAACCCTAAACCCTAAACCCTAAACCCTAAACCCTAAACCCGACCTTCTGTGACCCAGGCAACGGCCTCGTTGGCTGCGACTCAGAAGAGGTGGTGGCCGGCAGTGGCCGAAGGCTCCGGGGATTTGGGGCTTTGGCAGTAGGAGTTTGGACTGAGTTTAGGGTTTAGGGTTTAGAGTTTAGGGTTATTCTGCAGATGCTTGTTTCAAGCTTGGCCTCGCTATTTCACTTTCGGGCTGGTGGCCCCCGGAGCCTTCTAGGAACATTGTGAAGATCACCCTCCCCACGGAGATGAGCAGCATCGATGAGACGACCACGCACACCATCAAGGCCTTGCAGCCTTCTTCCATTTGAATTCCAGGGTTTTAGACGAAGATCCAAGTGTTCCTTCACGCATGATCAATTCCTGGCAGATCAGCGGCTTGACCCTCCCCATGCAGGGCTTCTTCGCCACACGGGCCTGCAGCTTAGGATCTGCATGATCCTTCACAAGTCGGGGCAGAACATGATTTTGCACAGAGAGTTCTCGACTGAGCACTTGAAGGCGATGTAGCAAGACACCCTGATGCGAATAATCTTCAGTTCAGTACATCAAGGGGCGATGGAGTTGCTAGGCCGCTTTCGGTACAGGCCGAATGCCAGTGTAGGTTCGCACCCAGGCAGGTTCGGAACCCAGATTCGAACAACCTGGGTCAATTAATTTGGGGTTTGAACCCAGGTTTAACGTAGGTTCGAACTGGAGTTTTGAACCTGAGTCAATGTGCTAGAAGCTTGAACCTGAGTTTGAGAACCGGGTTCCAACCTGGGCGCGATTGCAAAACCCCGTGCTGCCAGTTTGGCGTTCAGCTGACGCGGCCCGACGACACGGCGCCCTACTACATCCAGTCCTCAGGATTCCATCCAGACTCTCAACCCTAAAGTTTTCATTCCGAGGTCAGCAGGTTCAACCACAGGGAACCCCGAGCTAAGCTCTGCAGGAATCGCTTTAAGTGCCGCCGTACACTAGTAACTAGCCCCGCAAGCTCTAACTTCGGGTTCGCAGAAACACGAGTTTCGATGGCTGCCAGGACTCATCATGAAGGTCCCGGAGCCGGGAGCAACCACAGGCCCGGCAAAGATTCTGGCATGAGGTTGAGGGTTTACGGTTCAGGGAGCTCTGAGGGACCGCGCTGGATTTTAAACCACGCGCCAGGGGGTCTGCATGCGGCGTGCATGGTGACAGGCCGCCTTGTCATCAGCGACCGCTCTGGCTATGGGCCCCTGCCGTTCAAGGCATCTGCAGACTCTGCTGTGCAAGCATTCTGTGCAGCATCACGCTTGAAAGGCTCGTCGGAATCCAGGGCAGAAGGAGTCTAATGCTGCAGTACAGCACGGTTGGGGTTTTGTGTGTTTCAGGAGTGCCGAACGCAGACGAGCTGGGAAGGGGGTAATTTTCGCCTGGAACTCTGGCACCGCTGCACCAATAATTGTTGCTGTCCGGACATCTTTGCCTTGATCAAACCGCTCTGACGTGCGACTTGTTATCGTGGTTGGAACCAGTCGCACAATTAGTTACACTGTCGCTCCGAGTGCCCTCATGAAATGGCAGCCCCTATGGCAGGGAGATTCCAGCAACGTGCTGTACTTCCGCTTGAAGCTTGGGGCCACGGTGCGGCCCACGGAGTGAAGTGACCTCTCTTTTGCTCAGTTGCAGGGGGGGCCTAGTTTGTGGATAAAGCGGAGGGCGCTACATTAGATACTTTATGGCATTGCAGGAGCTATAAGGGTTGTAGTGGTTCATAGGGGTTGAGGACTTCTCGCCGGGCGAGAGCTGGCAGTTGCAAGAATGAGAGCAGGCGCAGTTTTCAAGCAACCCTGAACCCGAAACCTAAACTCCTAAACTTGTGCAAACAAGGGATCGGCGCATTGCCTTTGATACGGTAGATCATGAATCTATGCTAATCGTGCTAGAGTGCTTGGGAGTACTCCGCCAATAGGCGGATGAAACAAGTTAATGTACACTGACCAAGTTTGTCTGCGCAAGGGCACCAGAATGCAGGCAAGGTATCCGCCAAACATGCCCCTTTCAGCCCTTACTCGTTGATGGTCTGGACGTGGATATTTGTTAGTCTACGCTTGACCTTGAATGAGCTGGTGACACCTTGTTACGCACTGATACTAAGTCCCCGTTGGCAGATATGTGCGTTGTAGGTGGAGGCAACCCTGTATGGAAAAGGGACAAAAACAACAAAACAGCATACAGAACCTCTGGCGGTACACCGACTACTCCCCCAGGTTCGCCACTCCGATCTTGTTACGCAACCCACCGATTCTTTGGGAACACAGCTCTCTTGGGGATGCGGCACGAAACATGCTATGGAGGCCAGAAAGCAAACTGCCCCATTTCTTCTATGAAGTGATTTGTGGGCTTAATACCCTCAGGTTGGAGGTTCATTGCCAGCGGGGCGACCATGGAAGGGATTAGTTTCTGAGGTCTTCCGCTCCGAACACGCGTTCCTGTGTTTCCTGCACGACATGTCACAACTGTTCCATGCACCAAAACTCTGAGGTGCGTATGGCGGCCGTAAGCACCCTAAACCCTAAACCCTAAACCCTAAACCCTAAACCCTAAACCCTAAACCCTAAACCCAATATTTTAAACCACCTTTGCACTGCCAAGCTTTGGAACGTCGGCCGGAACAATGCGGCCTCCCTGACCATCAACTTGCTCCGGACTCAGATGTAGCGTTTTAAAGACACTTGCCCTGCCTGTTCCCGGGCAACCTAACTAAATAATAGTTTTGAGGTGATTAGCGAAATAGCCCTTGAGGTGAGAGTCCCTGGGTTTATTTGACAACACCAGCGTATCGGTCCTTTCGAAGACGTGAACTGAGACCACTGGACTAGGCCCCCGAACAAACGGCCTAAAGTCTTCTTGTTGTCGGCTTTGCCTTGCAAGTCGCATTATTATTGGCAGTCGGTGTGCACCACCTTTTTCTCCCACAACCAAACCTGAAACTCTAAAACCACAACCCCAAACCCTAAACCCGAAATCCCAAGGCCTTCGGGCTACGGCGCCTGCTCCGTGATCGGATCTGGGGCGCCCCCGATGGAGCGGCTTTCTGTTTTACGGCCAGGGTCATGGTAACATGGACTTGATGCTTGGCTCATTAGGTTGAGGGTTTAGGGTCAGGTTGCAGGGTTTTGACTGGTAAAGCCACCCCGTCCCCTCCCTGATGCTTGTAGCGCACGGCCCTTGCTGGATGATTACCATCTGGAGGTCAAAAAGGTATAGCCGGCCTAACAGCATTAGGGCTTTTCGCCTGAGCTCGAAGAATGTGGTGACCCAACATATCTCCATTCGGAAAATGCAAGAGCAATTGAGTAAATACTTACTATATATAAGATATATATATATATATATATATATATAATATGTACATATGCGTGTGTGGGCCCATGCATGTACGTACAGCCCCCTCCTCACAAGTTGTGGTTCTGACGTCAGGCTTTTCAACATGCCGAAGTTTCCAAGCTGCCAAGCTATTGAACCCTACCCGAAATGTCTGAACCCTATCCGAAACTGCAACCTTTGCTCTCCCCCCCCAACGAATTTTCCAAATTCGCACCGCGAAATTGCCTGTGCTTTTCCAAGCTACAACTCAATGGTTGGCCCGGCTAGCGTTTGAAAACCGTGGCTGCAAAAACACGCAGACTTCAATCAGGACAGGAATCTGCCGCAGTACTAGGTAGGCGCCTAGTACCAAGGCTTGGTTGTAGCCCAACACAGAGTCCTCACATCAAGCATGTAGATGATGTGTAGGTTGTAGGGCTTCGGGTTTACGATTGTTGCTTTGGCGCTTAGGTAACCAGCTTCAGTCAAGACAATCGGCAGCCGTTGGTTGTCATACCGCGTGCAAGCGTGCCAAATTTTTGCTGAATGCAAGAGTAGCGTCACACAGCAGACAATGTAGGCGTGCTGTAGAGCAGAGGTGGCTGATCCGGTTTAGGGTCTTGACTCAAGCATTTAACCCTGGTGAGCTGCAGTTTTTTTGGCACGTCAGGCCGAGGTGCAAGTGTGGTTCATATCTTGCTCGACCTGGTTGGCTGCATGCATGCTCGCATGCAATCATCCATGCCTCCCTCCATCCGACCACATCATTGTGAACATGCCGTGGAAGCGGAAGAGTCCTGTTTTCTTGAAACGGCACTGCTCTTTTGCTAAACAAGAACGCAGAATGATGCCACCTGCCCATGGCTCGGCTGCAGGACCTCAAAGTGTTCTTGCAGACCACTGGCGGATATGTCTGTGCCTTAGAGTTTTTTTTCAAAAGTGACCTTGTGACCTTGTGACCTTGGCGGTAACCTTGGCCGGTTTTGGCCTAGAATGAGGGAGAGCCACACGCGCGCATGCATTTCGACAAGAATCCTGGGCAATGCTCAAACCCTCTCTGCTGCGTTGGGCTGTGCGTCAGTATCAGTATATTTCTCAGAAGACGCATATTCTTTATGCCGCGCATTGCAACTCCTTGTGGAACTGAGGCTCATGAGAATACGCCCACAAGCCATCATCCTATATACTTTCAGCCCTAAACCCTATATAAACCCTAAACCCTGTATAAACCCTAAACCCTGCATAAACCCGAAACCCTAAACCCTAAACCCTGTAACTCCGAACCCCTAGAAGTCCTCAGTCCTCAGATCGACAACAACCGCGGTGTTCTCGCAGTCTCTAACGACGATGGCGGGGCCCTTAGCCACGGGGTGCCTTTGGGCGTTGTAGGCTTTAGGGTTTAGGGTTTAGGGACCTCGGGGGTTTTGGCTGCTTCGGGCTTGGGAGTCCGGGGCTTGTCTACTGGGAATCCGCCGTGGCCGTGACATTCTACGTGGGTTCGTCCTACGTCCTACTTCATTGCCCCCTTACGAGTGCTTCTCACAATCTATCCCCGGAGTTTAATAAGAAGGACGCCAAAAATAGACCATCAAGTCTAGAGAGCCACGTCCAAAAGTCATGTGAGCTGACGCCCACGACTTCGCAAAGACGCCCTGCAGGCGACTGGGCGAACTCCAACTTGATGACCTGTCAGTACGAGCTCTTCGCAAACAACCAGGCTCGAGCCACGTGTCCGGCAGCCCCTGAATTCTAAAGCTCGAGACCCGGAACGCTGCAACTACAGGGCCCGAAGCCGAGGCTTCCCCATGTGAGCCACTTGTGAGATCCGGAAACCTTAAACCCTGAGCCCTTTGCCGGTTCATGGGCGTTTATGTGTTTCGGGAGCCTCTAAGACAATTGAAGGACGCAGCCATGATCTGTTGGATGGTAGCAGCAGCAATCCAAGACAGAAAGGACACCGGAAGGTTGAATCCCCTGCCCATCATCAAGAGAACGCTCCCAATATGAACTGTTCACATTATCGTACACTATAGTGTACTAGCAAGAAAAATATTTTGTATTGGGGGTTAACATCAGTCGCAGGAGGTCGAATCAAGCTGCTCGCCTGCTGCCTTGATTCCCGCCATTCATGTGGGTGGTTGTCAAAATTATGGTCCCTTCCTTTTGGACCCCTATATAATTCGGCACCTAAATTTAAGGTTCCCCTAAAGGATCATAATTTTGACCACCCATGTAGCCTTCTGTATTCGTGTCCACACTGCTGTCTAGGCGATGCGTTTTGTTTCTTTCCGGCATATCAAAAACCCCGGTGCCCCAAACCCAACCACCATGGCTCTTCCACAACCACGGATGATCCCGCAGGCGATCTACGCAGGCGGGGCATGGGAGTCTGATCCACAACCGAGCGAGCCCGGTCAGGGTTTGGGACCTCTCTGGATTCAGGGGTATTCAGGAGTATTGCTTACCTGCCCTTGAGACCCTTCACATGTTGCGATGCTGCCTGACATGTGAACGATTGCGACTACCTTACGAAGGACGGGCCTGGTGAGCTCCGCAATTTTGCCCAGGCATGGTGTTCTACGTGGCAGTTACAGTCTGGGCCGCGGGTAGCCGGGTAGCCACAGGGTCATGATCAGAGGCCGCGGAAGAAAGGTCTTCGTTTTTCTAGCCGTCAGGTCGCATGCATGCTCAGCATGGCAGCTTCTTCTAGAGCGTCTTCGTAGCATGTCATGATAGCTGTCATGCGCAGAGGCCTCTGGAACAGTCGAGCCATCATCTCGTTGCCTGCCCTTCCCCTGAGCGCCATGGTGGCCCTCAAGCCCCGAACCCAAACAAGAAGTGCCACAGCCGAGGTCGTCAACCCAACGAACGCCCTGCCGAAGACCGATCCCGACAACGTTCGCAGCTCAACCGCCTGTCGACCATAGCTTCGACGCGCAGATACGCACAGGGGCCAGGTTAGCATAGGTATAGTCAGTATGAGCGTGAGTATAGAAATTGTAGCTGGGACTATTAGGGCGTCTGTCTGAAGCAGCGGCTCCGGTTCTTCAGTAATGCCTGCATAACTCAAGTGCGGCCTCGTCGGAGGAGCTGACAATTAAGCTCAGCAGCCTTGGCCACTACGACCCGGAGGCTCTCAGGGACATGGGAGCAATCCTTCCAGTTGGGATTCCTGCGGAGTGTTGCGTGGAGCTAGGGGTCTTCTTGTGTTTATAGTGTTTAGGGTTCCACAACTTAGTTTGGACTCAGCGAGGGCATCACCGACCCAGCTCCGAAAGACATGCCGCCCGTCCCCTTCATCTCTCTGGCGGAGGCCGGGTTCTTGTCACATGTTTACAAGGTCTCGAGGTGGCTTGAGACGATTGTTTTGGGTTGGGGTTCTGGCTGGGTGGTTGACAGACCAGGGAAGAGAGGTTCAGCTCGTGCAACGTGATGCGAAGCGCTAATTGCAGTTGCACCCTGCGAAAGTGGGATAGCTTCTTGCGCAAGTGTCACCATGTGCCCTTTTGCATGCCAGAGCCTGAACGAATTGGGAGCTCTCCTGCCATGTAGGGCTATCCTGTTCGCGTCGCTCCGAGAGAGCGAACGAGTCCATGAGCACAGTGGGGTTGGTAATTTGCGGTTATCTCCTCCCTAAAGTTGAGGCAAAGCCGATTCAGGGTGCAGGGTTGAGGTTCTGGATGCAGAGTTCCAGGTTGAGGTCCATGGACCCTATACCAAACGCGGGCCTCCAAAACTGCAAGTCTGTCCAGTCTTCATAGCTTCCTTGTGCCTGAAGGAAGTGAAGGGACCCGTCTCATGATGTCCCTAACGCCCTAAGTTCATCCACCATAAACCCCGACCCTATAACCCGTGTGCGAAGGAGAAGGCGCTTGGACAAGACCTTTGGGCAGGCCGTGCTGCGACATGTGAGGGTTTAATCTAAGTATAGCTGGGAATGCGCCCCCCATTCGGGTCTGGTTCAGGGTAGTTCTACCTGCCCATCCCATCATGTTCTTTGCAGCTCTCCTTGGAACGCTGCGATCGAGTTGCAGAGTCCCACCTGGTTGTAGATTTCACAACATCTGCCGGCTTCTCAGGAATTTGTTCCTGAGGGCGGGTGAGGGTGCTTCTCCATAGAACTCCAGGCTAGGATGTCTTTGCGCGCGAAATCGGTTCCTCGGAAGTTGCTCTGAGACTTCCAACTCCCTGCTCCAGGCAATCCGGCCATCATCAACATGCTCTCGGAGGACTGTCGCGGCTGTTAAAAACAACCCCAACAAAGAGGATAGGCCCCCATGAGCCCTCGACAGCGGTCTTCAGCAGGACTTCCAGCAAGGCTCAAGTATGTGCAGAGGGCCGAGGATTTCGGGTTCGGCAGCTTGAGCATTCAATCCACGTTGCCTCCCGCGAGTGGCGCGAATCGCAGGGAGTCACGAGAAGTGAGGCCCGAACCTCAAGCGAACCAGCGAATCACCGGCGTAGCTTGAAACTTGAACCCTAAACCCGAAACCCTAAACCCTAACCCTAAACGACATGGGCACACACAGAGGCCGGCTTGTTCACGCATCTTGCCCACGTTGCGTCACCGACAGGGCCCAGAGCCTACGCCCGTGCCCTGCGCCAATGACTACTTAGCCTAAGCAGATTCCCAAGCAATCCTCTTGCACCAGTAGTCTAATCTCTCCATGATGCTGCCATGAACAACCAAAGAGGCAATTCTAATGAAACAGACCTCTACCATCTTCTACCCTAAAGTTAAAGTACCCTGAGCAGGAGCTGGTACAGCCCTCTAGCTTCGTTCGCAGCTGCTGCGGGCCGAACTTCGACACTCGGCGTGAGGAGGCTCTCGACACATCCACCCAGGGCTCGTAGGATTCATGGAGGGTAAGCGGAACATCATACGATAAAAGATCGCGCCGCGCACCTGATATTGACACTGCGAGCGCTTTGTGGCTGAAGGGACAGCAGCTAGGAAAACAAGAGGACATAGCTGCTCTGATTTGGACCCTTTTTTACCGGCAGCCTGTGATGCTGGGCTGATGCCCACCATGGCTTCCTTCTGGTCAGGCATTCCTGCTCATCTTCTTCCGCACATCGACATATGTTGGCCGCGAGCTCAACATGAACAACCCTCAACAGCCCTCAACTGCCTAAACTCCCCCCCCCACCTCGTTGCGCTGCGTGGGAGATCTTGAGGTCAGAACGGCTACGTGGTCTTCGACGCCCCCAGCGGCTTCGACTTTGGCCCCAACTGTACGGCCAGAGACCTCCCGGAGTCGGGTTGCCTGGGGTTTCAGAGATTCGGGTTTTCGTAGGGGTTTTAGGGGATTCCAGTAGGCTTTTCGGGGTTTTGGGGTTTGAGCGCCTGAGTTTTTCGGGCTTTGGGGTTTGGAGGGGCAATGCCCCAAACCCCTGAACCTCTACTACTCAGCCTATGGGCAGTACAGATAGAAGTGGCTCTGTGCTCATTCGGGCCAGTGAAAGAAAGCCTTGCTTGTATCTTCCCAGGAACCTTCAATCAGGCCCTTAAACTCAAACCACAGGAACATTACTGCCCTCGGGCCCGAGAATTTCGCACAGCCCCTTATGGGGCAAAGTCAGCCCTGAACCCCAGCAATCCCCAGCAAACAAACCCTACATGCGCCCGAGACCCCGAGCCCCGAAGCCCTGATGGTCTGCAACAAAAGTTCCTTGTCTCAAAGAGCCTAGCCCCAAACCCCAAACTTATTACACCCTAAACGCTAAACCCTAGAACCTATAAAGCCTTATAAGCCCCGAGGCGATACTACGCCTTCGTCGGCATGTTCGAGTTTCAGCTGTACAGGCCCGGTGGCGGCGGTGTAAGGATGACGTCAAGGGCTGCAAGCTCACTAAGCCCGGGTTCAGATCCACAAGGAAAGCCTGGATGTCAGTGCGCAACCCCTCTGGGCTGTTGTCCCCATAACGGATCTGCAGCACAGCTCACTGATGTGTTCGCAGGATGAAGAACATGGGAACCTGCCTTGGACACAGGCCGGCGAGTCATTTGCTGTTTTAGGTTTGTTTGCCATTGTCAGCCAGTAGTGCCCCAGAAAGTGCCCTGCAGGTATCCCAGCACAGAAAGCACCTACAACAGGGCCGTGCTTCAGGTGCGCAGATCTGGGGTGTCCACCGACATTGGGCTTTCCGAAGTACACTGAAACTATCGGTGGGCAGGTCGGCGGCATCATCGATGCTCCTTTCTACTATGGCTACGAGCTCCGGGTACCCTTGACTGCAAGCAGACCAGGGGGCGGAGACATCTGAGAGTTGCAATTCTTCGAACTTCGGAAGCAGCAAGTCACATGGCAGAACTGCGGGCTTGGTTTTTGGGGACTTCTTAATAAATCTTCTGACAAAGCACGAGGTGGCTGATTCTGGGTCTTGCTAAACCCTAAACCCTAAACCCTAAACCCTAAACCCTAAACCCTAAACCCTAAACCCTAAACCCTAAACCCTGAACCCTGAACCCTGAACCCTGAACCCTGAACCCTGAACCCTAAACCCTAAACCCTCAACCCTAAACCCTATGGTGTTCTGGGGGAAGGTGCTACATCCAACCACCTATGACACCACGCAGCACGAGAACTGGTGCCTCGGCTGCATGGAGCTCTGATGGGACCCTTAATCTTGTTCCCCTATATAACCAACATAAATAAAAATGTAAATGAATAAGTAAATAAAAAACATAATATATATATATATAGAGCCCCTAAATAACTCCTAAGATCCTTGTTAAGGACAGGAATGCCTACCTGCGTGTGAGCGTTTCAGCCTCGCCAGAGCATCACGTGCTGTCAGGTATCTTTGGATCCAGGATAGCAACGGTTACCCGCTGGAAGGCATCTTCCATTTTCCAGCTTCGAGTAGCAGAGGGAGTGTGCTCTTTAGGCCCCCCATGACTGTGATTACCAGTCACTGCAGCTGCGGCGGGATGAGCCATAATCACGACGGCTGGAGTGAGTGGGATGGGCCTGTGCCAGGCTCGCAATCCACCATCAACTTCAACAAGTTTCAAGCCGCAGCACAGACGTCGCTGGGGGCTTGGGTGAATCTCTCTGTTGCGGACCAGCATGGTCAGCTTTGAGTCCATCATATCCCCAAGTGTAGTTAAACTCTTTCTTTGTAATCCCAACCTCCGGGGTTGAAGTCTTGCCAGAGTTCCGGAGTGTGTTGGCAAAGTAGGCTCCAAGCTTGTTTCCTAAAGGCCTTTGGACATCCATGCCCTTGCCAGGTTCTACCACAAGTCCTGGGGCATGTACAATGAGATTGGCCAGAACATTCCGGTGCCTGGCTGATCTGTTGAGGGCGGGTGTGTCTTCAGTCTGAAGCGAGGGTGGAGATGGTGTAGAAGGCAAAGCAAGTTGGCAAAGCCCCGACAGGTACAGGTGCTGAGCCTTCGTCCAACCTCCATGACACAGGTCAACACACAGGCGGCGCAGCCGCTGTGAGGATTCTCTTGCTTTCGGATAGGCTGATGCTGTGGGTGGGCAGAGGGGGATAGGGGGTGGGAAGGGCTGCCCTCGTTTGGGGGTTAGGCGCCAGCGTGACGGAGCCAGGTCATCTTCTACCCCATCCAATTCTCTGTGTCAGCCTCAGGGCTATGGCTATAGATGGCCGTAGAGCAGAGGCATGCTTGGAGTCAGTGACAGCGCCATGCGCCCTCGGGCCCCAAGCCTACTTTCAGCCCAAGCTAAAGCCTAAACGACGCGGTCGCAACGCGAGCTCTGGATTTCTGGCTCCTCTTCCGAGCATGTGTGAATGTGCAGATCGACCTCGACACTTCCCTTCGGATCTCAGCGCCCGTTGGTCCGCTCCTAAGTCCTAGGCCCTTCGTCGTAAGCTTAGCTGCAGCTAAGGTGTTTTTTTTTGTGTGGCTTGAAGATAAGTTCTAGGCCTCAAGAAATCTTGGCGCGGCCGTTTAAACATGCTCCTGTCGAAGCCTGCAGAGGATGTAGCAGAGGATGCCAAATCAAGCTTTGGTCATTTCAATATGATCAGGAACAATATGTTTACCAAGGCGAGCAATGACCCCAGAGGCCTTTTATGGCTAGTTGCTGGGGTGGCTGGTTGCTAGGCCCTTAGGTTCTAAACCCCAAATCCCCCTTGAAGCAGGGGGACAGCGATGCTGATTTGAGAAGCTGAGGTTTCAAGTGGGACCCGGATCCAAACAACTTCTTCAGACGATCCAACGGCACCATTGCTGCCACTCGACATTATGTGGCTGCGTGTGCTGAGTGACCCATTCGGATGGACAATTTTACGATGACACTGATGTAGAAAAGAGGGGTCCATGCCGCGGCAGTGGGTTCCTGTCATGTTGCGCTGAACGAAACACGAGCAACAGTTGCATGGAGAAACGCTCGTCGCCATCCCTGCTTCGATGGACATGCCACGTAGTACTGTATTCGATGGGCATTTCTGAAAACTGGGTCCCTGTGTATACCAAGTTTTCCGATCCGTACTAACTCCTTGCCCTTGATGTTAAATCACGGCTCGATCCTCCCAAACACAGCAAAGCAAAACACAACAAAAGACCCGGGGACATGATTTTGATCTTCACGGTTCGGCTTTGAGAGATGCAGCCCAGTCGCTAAAAAGCCGAGTGGGCTAAATCACCTTCAAGTCCAACCCACGACAAACTCCATTCCCGACTTCTAATCTTTGATTGGCTTTGGCGACTCGGAACCTTGGGCCGTACTCGAGGGAAGTGGTTGAAGGACCACCCACAAAACAAGGACCAAACATTTTGAAAGGTTTTTGTTTGTTGAGTTCGGGTCCTAAGCCCTATGGGTCGGGCCCCAAAGCCCCGAACTTCCAAACCCTCCCTTGGCAATAGGCAAACCACTTCTTTTGCCCAGGACTGGCCCGGTCTTCCGACGGTCGAGAACAACAACCAGTTGGCAGGGCACCCGTGCAGGGGGGGGTAGGGGCCCGAAGCCCTTGTAGAGTTTTCGGGTTTTGGGCTTACTTTGGGCTACGGCTTTCCGGGTTGGCTTTTGCTTGTACTCACCAGTGCACTGAAAGTCAAGACCGTTCCGGGAAAGGGCCATACCTACTCCCTGCACCCGAGTTGGGATAGCTAAGCCCCACATCCCTGAATTGAGATACCTAAGCCCCAAATACCCTCATTGGGATCATTTCCTAAACCCCATAAACTCCAATTAAGATACCTAAACCACTTCAGCCCCAATCGGGATACTTCAACTCTATACACCCCCAATCCCCTACTTGCGTTGCCTGAGGTTTGGACTTCGCTCAGTTTGAAGGGCAACACAGTTTACGGCTTCCAAGCCACTGTGGAAGTGCCTTGATCTTAGCCTGCCAAAAGACGTGCTCCTTCAGCATGTTGATGCCTTTGCAGGACGTTTAGTCGAACGAAGCATGCATGTGGGTATTGCAGGCCGAACTTCAACCCCGTTATGTCGGCCAACTCCTTCTTCATTGAGCGCGACGCTGAGATGTGCACAAGCCAGCAGCCTTCGTTTCCATGGATTTTGTTCTAGTTTATATAGCAACCCCCAGATCTCCGTGCTTACCCAGGTTTGGATTCCGGAACTCCAACATTCAGAAGAGGTGGGCTGGCAACAGAAGCAGTTCAACGCAACGAAAGCGCCAAAAACTTGACATGTTTTTGGGGGAGGGAGGGGCCAGTCTGCCTGAAGCCTTACGAAGACATTAGGGAAGATGCCTTCCGAGGATGTGAGGACGCAGCAGGTGGCGAGGATGCATTCCGCAGCCGCGCTAATCAGCGGCGAGGATGCGTTCCCAAGATGCAATGCTTCTTTAAGTGACACAGATGCATTCCGAAGAATGCGCACGGCACCAGCGCAAGGGCTGGGCCAGGTTCTCCGACCTCGCAACGTGGCGCGACCAAGTCCTCAGGCGTCGCATTTCTCTTGCGCCGCCAGGTGCAAGGCGGCATCAGCTGGAAATGTGACTTTGGCCCGTGGCGCAGCACCAAAAGCAATGTGGCATCACGTTGCGGCGTGACCTGATGTAATGCGGCGTCTGGCTTTAAGCAAAGTGGCCCCTTCGCTTGCCCCAGCGCGGTGTAGACACTCCAACAAACATCGGGGGTTTACGATATGAGGGGTACCTTATGATAAGGGGGTCCTACTATTTGGGGGTTTAAGTGAGGCCCTCCTTATTTCGTAAACCCCCAAATCGAAACCAAATGATGTTGGGCTTTTCGGCGCCGGCCTGCTAGGCTTGGCTTTCTGACCTGGTCGGCTGACGAGCCTGTTGTTTCCTTATCCTCTTGGGCTTGGCGATTCTGATTCTTGTGATTGGCAGAAGGACTGCCGCTGTTGCTGAGTTGTTGTTCTTTGTCCTGGCAAACCTCGCAGAGTGGCATCATTCCTTTGGTCAGCCATTCTAGTTTCAGGTAAAATTCTCTTGAGTTTCCTTTGTCATTCTGACTAGTCTTCTTGTTGCCATCTTGCTGGTTATAGTGTCCTCCTCACACTACTACTACTACTACTACTACTACTACTACTACTACTACTACTACTACTACTACTACTACTACTACTACTACTACTACTACTACTACTACTACTACTACTACCTGCTGCTGCTGCTGCTGCTGCTGCTGCTGCTGCTGCTACTGCTACTACTACTGCTACTACTACTACTACTACTACGACGACGACGACGACTACTACTACTACTACGACGACTACGACGACTACTACGACTACTCCTATACTGACTATTGACCCATCTCATGAGTATCAAATTTTAGCGGTATTTTGAGGAGTCCTCTTTTCGGTCAGCCTGGTTTCTGGAACCGGAACCCATGTGGCTGCTCTAACTTGGATGTGCGACTTCTGCAACCCCGAAAAATCATCTCGACTTGTTGTGGATACCGAGCTGAAGGAAAACCCAAGTCTTCAGCCCAAGTGGCTTGAACCCCGAACCCTCAAAACCTAAACAACCTTATAGACCCCAAGCCCCAAGCAGCAAACCCCCCCAGAAGCCCGGCAGGCTCTTCGCGAATGTTGTGGATGCCCCCTCCATCGCGGCGCTGACCAACGCGGAGGCAGGGAGCTTTGGGTTCGGAGCTGAGTTTAAGTGGGTTTTTCACAAAATGGGGGCGGGGGTATACCCCAAATAGAATGAAATCCCCTTAAAAAGGGACCCCTCCAAAAGGTATCCCGATTTCTGGAAGCCCCCCAACGGCTTATGGGGTCTCCCACCGAAGGGTTTAGGGTTTAGGGTTTAGGGTTTAGGGATTTGAGGCTTTGAGGCGTCGAGGGTTTAAAGGGTTTTCGGTCTTCGGGGTTTGCGGCCTGGCATGTTTGGGGTTCTCGGGTTTGCGACTTCGCAGGTTTAGGCTTCAGGGCTTATGTAGGCTTCAAGGGCTAGCTGTTTTGTTCTTTCACCAGTTCGGGGTTTTGTGCGTGCGCTGGTTCCGGGGCATCTTGCCCCCTGATGCAATCACATTGGCACTGCCATCCGCAACCCCGAAGCCCCAAAGAACCATCAAAAACATATATATATATATGTATATGTATATGTACATGTATATGTATATATGAAATCAAGTATTATGTATATATGTATCTGTACGTATACACATATGTACATACTATGCGAATCAACTATACCCTCTGGTATCTTTTGTGGTGGGAGGTCTACTCCAGCACGAACCTGGTGAACTACGGGGACTGGCCCCTGATGGCTTGCCTGCCACAAGCTTTCGGGGCCAAAGAGCTTATGGACTTTGGTGGTTTTTTCGAGTGCATCATGGGTTTGTGTTTCGCAGCAAGGGCCCGAAGTCCCAGCGACCAGAACCTTGTAAAGCCGAGAGTCTCCTGGTGATGTGCTGTCCTCAAGCCTAAACCCTAAACCCCTTTGCCTCCCTTCAACCTCAAAGAACACACACACACACACACACACCCTGAACGTTCAGTTGGGGGCCTGGGCTCTGCGGCAGTCCAAGTTTCGGATATTTGGGGCACCCCTCAAGACTACGAGTCCCCCACGAGTCAGTCACGACAAGCGAGTTGTTGTGGGGAAAACCCATGGGGCTTTCGAAGTTGCTGTTGAATGTAAGGCTTCTAGGTTGATTTAGCGAAATTGGGTTCCTGTTTGTGCCCGGATAGCTCGGCCGAGGACGTGTGCAATTGCAGGCAGGAAAATGACCGTGAGACTTCCATGTAGGGTCGGAAGCAGCAGTCCAAGAGCTTCTGCAGGACAACAGGATCGAGTTTGCGGTCCAGACAGCCCTGCACTTACTGCTACAAGAGGGTAGGTTAAGTATCCTCTTGCGTAACGTCGTATCTCGGGCGAGTGCACACTGTCGAGAACATGCGCGTGCGGCACGTGCACATTGGGGGAAAGGCTTCAACATATGTCTCTGTGATGCGACTCTACGCGGGGTGATGTGACTTCGCTCGCAGCCGCTTGTCACTGGGGAGATGTGACTTCGCGCGAAAAGATGTGAGTTAACCCTTCCCTTGTAGACTCTGCTAGACATCTGAGACGTGACGGCTCCTGTGTTCGCACTGCGCCGCCGGAGGCTGTAGCTTGCTAGCCGGTCTGCAAGGCTCAAAACAACTGTATGTAAGTATGCTTACTTGCCATGCTTTCTTGCACAGGGTTGCTTACAGTGCTGCAGGCGTACCCGTGTGCCATAGGAGACAGAGATACCTTTCTCAGCAAAGTAGTGTCCTTCCTGTTCAGGGAGCGTCTTGCTCATTCTGGCCTCTTCCAGCTTGTGATATGAGGCCCCACATTCAAAACAACTGTATTACAGTTGTATGCAGTATGCTCAAGCAACTTACAGCCTCACATGTTTGCGTGAAGGGCCGTGCCATCCGCGCTCGGTCCAAACCTCCTGTGCGAACTGTTCCCTTCCGCCGAGGTCACGACGCTGACGCCCAACACGGGTATTGTTGTGAAGGGTGGCTGCCTTGGACACATTCAACATGATTGTGCCGCATTGCACGTGTTCTGAGGCTGGCGCCACGACTTTCGAGTTTTCGTCTAAGTAGGTTGCCTTCGTATTTCTTATAGCCCTAAGTCACCAACTTTGACTTCCTGACTTCACGCATTCAGTTCCGGACTTTTACAGGTACCTTAGGCATTCTTAGGGGACTTTTAAAGGTACCTTAGGCATTTTTAGGAGTGTCTATAGGAGTGTCTGGGAACTTCCTGGGCCGGTATGTTTGGGTCGAGCCGCAGGCAGCGATGCCACCACGGGCTTCTCGTTTACTTGCCCCGACACCGTCGTGGCTCTTCCAGGCGGAGTCTTGGAATCTCTAAGCCCGAAGCCCTAAATGCCAGAAACCCTAAATTCGAACCCTACACCTGCCCTAAAAGCCGCGCAGTGCAACATGCTGCATGCCTAAAGAAGCTACAGGAGTCAAACGATGAATTACAAACCAAAATACACAAAACTTAAGCCCAAGATTCAAAACTTTAAAGCCCTGAGCAACACTACGCGCAGAGACGCGCCAACACCAATGCACTGGGAGTATCCTGTGCTGCGACGAAGAGCAGCATCTCCCTGAGCAAAGACAGAACGAGCATAAACCCTAAACCCTAAGCCCTAAGCCCTAAGCCCTGAACCTCCCTTCTCCTCCAATCTTCGCCTGCAGAATCGACGCCCTTCCCGCCGGACCTGATCTGCGTGTATCAGCTGGCGCCCGGGTGCCCAGCTGGTCACTATAAGATTTTGTGTAACTCTCGGGGTAGTTACACGGGCCCTTAATATGGTTCCTTACCTCCCTTAAAGGGTTCCCAAGTGTGGGCCCTTAATTGAAATCGTATGTAAGGGGTATATTTGGGGTCTCCTTTTTTCGGCCCATACTAAGGGACCATGTAACTGCCCTTAGAGTAACTCAGTTCAAGAACCCATAGCCAGCCGTCCCTCGATATATCCCAGAAGCAGAGGCAAGCTTTCGGCAACTTGACTCAGAACAGGGCTGTTCGTTGATATAGTTTGTACGGACGAGCCTATGCAGTACAAGCGTATACATGGATGTGATTGCGTGATGTCACCGTCAGATTTGGCCTGACGACGACTCGCCTGCCTGCCCTTGAGCATGTGCCCCCAATCTCTTGTTTCCATGAGGCCGGATGGGGCTCCGCAGATCACGCTGAAGGCAGACATCCCTCAGCTGACAGTAGCGACAGGAGTAGCCTTGCGACTTCGATTGGCTAAGGCAATCTATCCATGTGCTAGCGCAGCACGGTCAACTTTGCAAGCCGCCTGCAGGTGAATGACATCAGCATGCCGCCTGGATACTACCGGCATCATTCTTAGCGTACACTGTGTGCGATCAGAGGCTGCCGGACGCAAGCATACCCCAAACACATGCTTGATGACTGAATGCGGATCATGCATGGCTGCGAGCTGGGCAAGACAGCTCAGGTGGGAAATGGTCGCGCAGAACCCGCCCACGCGAAAGCAGGATTGCATGCATAGCCTTGCCCCTCTGCGTAGTGGTGAGATCTGATCTGGTCACGGCGCCGTGTCGTGTAGGCAGAGTCTCGGATTAACGGTCTCCATATCGCTGCCTCAAGTTTTACCCCTAGTTCCCACAACACAGAGCTGACATCAGGACCCCGGCATCTGGACCTTCGGCACCTACCTTGCGGTCTCCTGACTGGCCTTACAAACCCTTACAACGGTACCATCCTTCTCGTGAATACTCGACTGGCGAATGCTGGTGCAGACCCAACGCCAACGTCATTTCAGTCAGGTATCCTAGAGTTAGAAAGGCACGTAGTCTAGTAGGAAACTCAACAGGGACTGCAATTTAGGTCCAGCATGGGTGTTGCTTGCACTTAGTACGGGGTTTTCAAAGACGGGAACTGAACAAGCGTATGGCCCGTATGGCCATGCCAGGTCTCCAACTACCCTTCCACGGATACGTTGGACAAGGACTGCATCAGCGCTGCATGAGTCAAACGGCAGGCAAATCTTGGCAGAGAGGCCTCCCGATCAGAGCCAACGCGGCCCAACACAGGTTCACAGTTGTGCACCTGACTCCAGGAGCTTGCGGCAGAGGGGTTCCGCATTGACAACATGATGCGCGAGGCTGGAATGGTCCCAGTAATTTTAGGAGCAGCTCCAAAAGCGGATCCAGTTCAAGTCAGATGTTTGCCGGCCTTGAATTTGCCGAACTCAGGGTGTTCAGGGTTCACCCCAAAAACGCCTACAACCCCCCTTTATCCCCGTGGTGCGATGTCGCTGTCCAGGCAAGGCTGACGGCCCTGGACCAGGCCTGGCCAGCAGTAACCTTCTTTCAGTTCTCACATTAGCCGAAGGCTCTAATGTAGTTCCTTTTTGTAATAGTTATAGAGTTATAGGGGATTCTAGGATATTACCCCAAAAAGGTACTACATAGGAGCCTTTAGGTACTGTCCTTTCTGTAAGAAGACCAGTGCTGCCCTTTCACCCGTTTTGGGTTCTGGTATTAGGGTTTAGGGTTTAGGGGCTACCGCTATGCTCTACCAAACTAGACTATTCCCGAAACCCAGCGGCCCTCACAAGACTTTACAGGCTCGGTGGCTGGTTTAAAAGTGCCCAACAGATCCGATTCTTGAAGTTTGGGCTCTTTGGGGCTTTAGGCTTTGAGATGTGGGTCTATTGGTTTGAGAAGGGAGGCGGTGATGGTGTGAGACGTGCTGTGCAGACGCAGCGAGCGGCCACGATGCGCAACGACCGTCCCGGCAAGTGAGCGCCTGAGTGCTTGCAGGGCTTGGGGTTAGGGGTTACCAGGATGGGCTATTATACCCTGTAACCCCTTGAAAATACCCTTTCTAGGGTTGATTATGAGGTTTATAAGAACAGCCCATCCTGGTATTTGGGGTTTTGGGATGTCGAGTGAGCGGCGGGCCAGCGAAGTCATCAACTGTGGGTTGACTGGGAGCCAGGATGAGTCCAGGTTTAGGTTAGGGTTTAGGGTTTAGGGTTTAGGGTGTAGGGTTTAGGGTTTAGGGTTTAGGGTTTAGAGTTTAGGGTTTAGGGTTTAGGGTTTAGGGTTTAGGGTTTAGGGTTTAGGGCATGTTTGGGTTTATCATCGTGTGCAGCTTCCGGCTCAGGTTGAACCAGCTCGTCTTCCAGTTCAGCTTGAACATCAGGACGGGGGGGGGGGGGGGGGCTCTGAAGCTGTGCACGACTTGGACTTCTAAACCCTGAAAGAGTAGCCCCTAAACCCTATAACCCTCAACCCTAGACCTTAAACCCTCAACCCTCAACCCTCAACCCTCAACCCTAAACCCTAAACCCTAAGAAGCCCGAAGCCCGAAGCCCGAAGAACCCATGAAGCTTGATCCATGAAGCTTTTGAGACCAGGCCGCTTGCGACGGGCATCCTCGCTCTCCGCGGGTTCGCCTCTCTGTGCCAGAGTTCCCTTCAAAAGGGTGGAAGGGTTTCGGGTTTAGGGTTTAGGGTTTAGGGTTTAGGGTTTAGGGTTTTAGGGTTTAGGGTTTAGGGTTTAGGGTTTAGGGCTATACAAATGCATAGAGCAGTGGGTCGCTGCTGCGAGCTGGGTCGGCCCTGTCAGATGGCTGAGGCCCCGGGGCTTCGAGTTTGACGACAACTGCTTGCCGTATGTCATCACGCGCCCGTGGCATGGGTTATAAGACACGCGCCCTGAAAATGTGAGTAACAAAGAAGATCTAGCTTGGCAGCAAGGCAGAACCTTAGGGTTGAGGGTTTAGGGCGACTCCAAAGAACCCGAAGGCTCTTGAGGGCGTCAGGCCAGGTCCAGGCTCGGCGTAGTGTTTTCTTCGAGGATACTTGGGGTTTCAGAAGCCAGAGATCCTTCCACTGCGACCCGTGTGCCAGGGACAGAAATGATGTCTTCGGGCCCAACACGCAGGACTCGTTGCCATTTAAGTGGCGTGGCGCTGCGCATGGCGCTAGCCTCTCTACCAGTCCACTAAGTTCCTTCAGTCCGAGATTCCAGCACGCGGTTCGACAAGGGTGTAGAACAACCTGTCGGGCAAGGACGTGTGGCCGCCAGATTACTCTGAGTGGCCGCCAGAGTGGCTGCCTCGTTTTATTTCTGGTTCCATCACGATCCATGATGGCGTCTAGAGAGTCTAGAAATCTGTACGTAGGACCACTTTAGGCTTTGCCAGCTTTGATGGAACCCTCTGCTCTACTAGGTGCTTTTGCCTGTTTCTCTTGTACGTCCTTCCATTGTTGTGTTTCGTTCCTCCCTCTTTTCAAATCCCTTCCACTATGAGTCGTTGAACTCAGGTACCGCCCTACAAAGTGCGCCGGAAATGGGCGAGAAGCCCTCATCACTGTGCCGAGTGGCCCGGCCCCCTGGCTCTCGGGCGTCGGGAGATGGAATGCTCTCAGACACCGTCAGATGTGCAACGCTGCGCAAATCGGACCCACCCACAAACAATGCGTTTCAGAAGTAAGAGCGGAGCCATCACAAAGCATGACAAAGCGCATCGGCCCCTGCTGTCCAAAACCCTAAGAAGCAAACAAAGATCGCAGCCTCACTGGGCTCCAAGCTCTACAAACTCTAAGCTCAGCTCTGGTGCTTCCCCAGGCTTGGGCAGGAACAGTCGCAGCCTAAGCTTCTCATGAACCAGGATCAGCTGAAGGGGGGTGCTCTGAAAAAGGGGGGTTTTAGTCGGCTGTAGGGCACCTATATGCAGGGGCTTGCGGTGCGAGACGCCCTGGGGCTGCCTCTCAGGCCTCTACGTTTTCCGGATCGGCGTGCGGAAGAATCCCATGTCCACCCCAGAGTGGCCATGCGGACGCAAGTTGCTGATGCACAGAAGCCACTGAGAACTGAGCATACTGTATACTGGGAATCCGACCTGGTTCGCACAACGAATCTGTAAAATGATTGCTTTCTGGCTGTTGCAAGGTTTTTTAATGATTATGTTGATGAGTTCGTCATATGAATGAAGACTTGGCTGCTGTAGCTGACCTTGATGTTGGCTGATGTTGGTTGCTGACAGAGGACTCCTCATCTTCTTTCCACCAATCCGACTGTCCTAACACCCCCCCCAAACACGGTAGCACAAAACCTCAAGAAACCCAAACGCCGGGATTAAACGCACACCAGCGAAAGCCTCCGCAAAATTCCCAGGAGAGTCGCCAAACCTCCTATACACCCTTAACCCTAAACCTCCTACACACCCTCAACCCTCCCTTTACCCCCAAACCGCCAGGAACAAGTGGAGTATCAACTTCAACGAGCAGGCGGCCGATCCCTTCCAGGGCTTCACGCGCCGCTCTCAGGTTCTTTGTATTTGGACGTTCCGTGGGTAGCAAAAGTCGATTGGAGTTGTAGTTCCTAGTCCTACAAGGCGGTTTTACGAAAATAGGGGACCCCTAAGATCCCCAAAGACTAGGATTCCCTTATAGTAAGGACCCCAAGAAGATACCCCTGATTTCGGAAACCCGCATACCTGTAAGCCTACGTAAGCCGATGAACCTCCAAGTACTGTAGGGCATGTTTAGACGGGTTCAGAAGCTCATCAGGGCAATGTGGGCATAGGGGGGTTTGCAGGGTCTGCCTTAGAGGTGATAAACTAGCTGGGCTTCTCGTGGTTCATAGGCTTATATTATGCAGCATGCATTAAAAGAGTCATACCCGAAATCTCGAATCCCTATTAAAAGCAAACAAGTTTCGCGAAGGACATGTTCGGTACTCGAGGAGGCATCTCCTCGAGCTCACCCCAAGGCTTTAAGCAGCAAACCCCTGTTTGGGGTTTGAAGCCTCTAAAGCCTGCAATCTCAGGGTATGGACCTTTACCAACATGAACGTGGCTGCGGTGGGGGCCATGAAGTCACCAACTGGAGCGGGGACCTCGTCTTCCCCTCATGTGCTTGCAGAGTTCAGAGTTGTTTTGGCGCTTTTCAGCTACCCTCCCCCCCCCCCCCCCCCGCTCCCCTCCACATCTACCTCTGAGTTGGATCCACGGAAGGCAAAGGTAGTTGCACACGCACTCCCAACCCCTCAAGGCCCAGATAGCAAGAGACATTGCAGTTCAAGTTCTGGGGATATGTGGGGTTTATACTAGTCCCCCTGCCCCGCCGGGGTAGCATTAAGACCCCCCAAAACCCCAAAGGGCTTTTAGTAATTAATTAGGGCCCTAAACCCTAAACCCTAAACCCTCTTTGGAGCAGCGACTCCGCCTTCACAGCCCAATCTCCTGGCCTCCCGTGAGCCCAGGCTGGCATCATGCGGACTCCCACCCCTGCCGGGGGCCCACAAGGGTTTAGGATTTCGGGCCATTTAGGGTTTGGGGTTTTCGGGTTCAGGGTGGCTCTAGGATTTAGGGTTTAGGGTTTAGGGTTTGGGGTTTAGGGTTTAGGGTTTAGGGGTTTTTGGTGTAAGGGAGGTATTGGTCCCACGGCTTCTACCTACCCATGCACCTTCAAATAGGAGGGGCTGGCGAGCCTACAGCCCAAGCCTTGTATATATATATATATACCTATAAGTTCCTTTACAGCCACAGGCTTGAACTGAGTTCCCTTGGAGAAATAGACGTCCCCTTAAGTTACCTGAGCACGAAGCATCTCGAAACCCGAAGCACCGCACGCCACTACAAGCCCAAACCCTGGAAGTTTCCCTGAATCGAGGGAGGAACTTTCAAGCTTTGCACTGGGCCCTGCAACGCCCTGCACCCAAAGCCGGAAATCCCTAAATCCTAAACCTCGTGTGCCCAAAGCCCTGTAATCTGGAAAACCGCAACTGTCAATCCTTCAGCCAACAGGTGACCATCGAGTTCATGCCCTTCAACACAGTTCCGACTGCGCCTCAGACGTCTCGGGGGTGAGCGCCAAAGCCCAAGAACCTCATGCCCTGAATCCTTTACATGGTTAGGGTTTCAGGTACAGGCAAGGTGTAGCTGGGGCCAGTGTGTGGGGCTTCATAAGGGGCTTACGCAGCCCAAACTGGCGGGTCAGAAGTGGACCTAAAGTCTGACATCCACTCCCCTCAGGCTTGTAGTAACTTCGGAGCATCTCTTCAGCAGTGCCATGGCAGTCTCCTACATCTCCCTGGTCGGTTTCGCCTGATCATGGTTGAATCATTCAATGTCTGTCCCAGGTGCCAGCCGGTCTCTGCATGTAGTTTTGCATTTGTTGGTACATGTCCGGGTGGCGGAGGATTCTTTTAAGACTAAGTTGCCGAGAGCTGAAGCAGGACTCGGTGCATCCGCGCTTGAGTCTGTGGATGAGGCCCAAACCGCCCAACGAGCAGTTCGGTGGCATGTTGCGACTCACAGCCCCTTGGACTTGCAGTAAACCCTAAACCCTAAGCCCTAAACCCCAAACATTCGTTACATCTTGCTTATTGCCGTGTCCTGCCCTAGTCTGGGCTAGTGGTGCTTTGCATGTCTAGGTTCCGGTGGGCTATGAGATCCAGCACACCAACTCGCAGTGCGAGGCAAGGCATGGTCAGTGCTGCAACAATGAACATCCTGCCGAACACAAGTCACAGTACTGTATGCTGGGATGCCTGTGATGTCCAGGGAGTTCCGGAAAGAAAGGTTCCCTGTGAGAGTCAGACTTCGCCGGCACGCGCGTGGCGTCAGGTGGAGCTCTTTGTGACGGACGGCTCGGTGGTCTTCGAGAATGCAGACTACTCTTGCAGGGCGGGGCTTGCTTTCTGAACCAGAGGTTTTGAAGCTCCTCCGGCGTGGTCACTTTCCTTCGGTGCACAGCCTTTTGGCTTAGCTCTTGCTGATCCTCGCTGTGCGGCACTTGGGCAGGTGGAGAACACGGTGAAGCAGCTGATCTACATGGCGGGCAGCAAGGACATCCGCGGCTCATACCCGTGCGACACCCATGAGCTTTCTCCCTGTTGTGTGCCATGCGCTTGCCAGATTTCTGGTGGCCTGTGTCACCCCTAGTCTCGCTTTGTCTCTTGTGATGTTGGACAGCAGTTCTTTTCAAGCCTCAAAGTTCTGGTCTACCCTGTTTGGGGTCTTCGCTGATACAATTTTGCAGTAGGATCCCTTATGAACAGCACCCGACCACCCTAATTTAGAAGAATCTCCCAAATGTGCGGAGGTACACCTTGATTGTGTGGATATTCAACCCGCCAACTGCGGCAATCGCCGAGACCTGGCCAGCTTCTTATGCCAGCTGGCAAACTGTTTCACTTGGATGTGACACAGGTCTCATAGGTCTCAGCAAAACTTGCTTGGATGTCAAAGTGCTCTTGCCTGCAAGCGAGGCGGATAGACACCTTCCACACGTGGACGGCTGAGCCAGACACAGCTTTGGATGAGACGGAGGCTTTGCAGGGACAGAGTGGAAGCCGTGCGAAATTAGGGCGCCGATAGTTGCCTGTGTGACACCAAGTTTCTCCAGCTGCACGTGTTCGATGCCTGCTTTTTTCTGGAACACTGTAACAGCCATAACAGACCTGACATGCGACACTGGAACAGTTCCTGGGCTACAATGTCAACAACCAGCTCAACACGTTCCAAGTGACGACTCTCAGATGCAGATGCCCTCCACCCCCCATATCAGTAGAGTTGAGTTTTAGATACAAGAGGATCCCCAGATCTACCTGTGGACCCCCAACCTATCCCAACCACCAAACCCCTCTTAAAGATCTGCGTCGGTGGATGTCCCCTCCAAGCCCCTGCGAGGGGACATTTAGCAGGGAGCTGCGCATGATGAAGCACCCGCATCAGGGACGAATCCTTGCGCTGCGAGGGCGGGGGCGGGGGGGGGGCCAGGGTGCACCTTAAGCTGCGCTGATGCAAAGAGATCCGCTTCATCCATGCTGCGGGTCGAGGGTTTAAGGTTGAGGCTCAGCATGGTCCTTTGCTGTGGCTTACGCCGTGGGCTCTGGTTTGTCTCATGGTCACGTGAGCACCTTCGATTGATGCTGCTACCAAGTGCATGGTGTAATGGGCATCGGGTCTTGCAGGGGAAGCGTGGTAGAAGCACCCACATGGCTTGGTTCAGAGAAACTCGAAACTCAAACTCAATCAAATGAACCTCCAACCTCAATTCCACTTCCCCAAGTCTTTCTTGTGCTGTGTACCTCAGGAATGCGCTGAACGTCCGCAACGGCAACACCAAGGCATGGTCGTTTAGAGCCATGGCTCTCGTGCCCCAGCTTACGGTCTGTACAGTCTACGGTGCAGGAGTAGGCATCGCATCCCTTGTGACAGCAGCGGCAGTGGCGTTGACACCACAGTGAGCCATGATATGAAGCTGGAGGAATGGCCTTAGAACTTTGCAGATTTTGCAGCCGGCTGCCAGATCAGGTTCGAGGCCAGAATGCAAACTTAAAGAATGGGCTCAAAGCGCAGGTGAATGACATCGACATCCTTCTGAATTTCCCGGATCCAATGAAGGACTCGAGCATCCTTGAGCACGGCCAAACACAAGTAAGGATCGCGAGGCCTCATATGCTTCCTGCCAAATCTAGGTCACAAACCTCATCTGCGGCTATGTAGTATTGTGCGCTTGTCAGGAAGCATCCCGTATGTAGTGGATACAGAGTGCGCCCTTTGAAGATAGGTGAGATAGTGAGTCTGGTTTAAGTGAGTAAAAAGTGGTTTAGGGAGGGTCTATCACGTTTTTATTTTTCTGGAGATACTATCTTCGGAGAATGATAGGGAAAAAGAAACGGGATAGAAACAGACTTAGAAGAGATTGATGCAGCAAAGTGCTGCAAAGAGGCATCGGCCGCCAAGATATTTGAGAAGCATATAATTCAAGAAGGCATGTAGTATGTTCGGCTAAGAGCATGAAACTATGTTCGTTTCCTTTTGCGATAGCCCAAGGGTATTGTCTCGGGTTTGTCTGCGCAGCTGCAGCTCCAAGATCTGTCTTCGCGATGTCTTTAGGGTTTAGGGTTTCGGGTTTAGGGTTTAGGGGGGAAAACTGGTCCTGAGCTGTCTCAGGCTCCTGCCCACAGTCCTGTCCCAAGCTGTCCCTGTTCCCTGGCTGCTGCCCAACTATGGAATTCTCGCCGTTTTGCTTCAGAAAAATAATGGAAATTAAAGATAAGGAAGATACACTAGGAAATAAACAATAGATACAAAGGACAAAAATGATGATATGGACATAACCGATCTCAGTTTCATTATTTTTTTGTGTCTCTCCTATCTCTTTCTTCCTCAAGTATCTCAAAAGGCCACTGTGTAGAGATCCCGCGCATCTCTTTCGCCTCTGGCCTGTAAACGGCATGTGTCTTTTAGCACTGCCCTTCGGTTTGCAGCTCCAGCAGAGCGCAGTGTAAACTTTCTCCATCTCAGCAGTGCTTTAACTTGGAATCCTCCTTGATGAGTGCTTGGTGGCTCTAGGCAGCCAGCAGGAGCAGCGAGCTACTGCCGTAGCATTTTGGTGGCTATGTTGGTGCTGTTCCGTGTCGGAGCAGATAGTAGAGGAAGAGAGAGGTGTGGAAGGCGTTCTAGATCCGTACCTCTTCCGCGGTGGACGCCGTCGCTTGGAAGAGTGTGGCTCTCCACTCCGACGATGCACGCTGCAGGTCGGACCTGGAGAGTCTTCGAGGACCCGGTATGGATCGCATCATGACGACACCGCGCGATCCTGCCGCTTCTGGGCGGATGCTGGCGGCGAGCAGATGATGACACGGCGCCTCATCGTCAGCAAGCGGAAGTCCCAGGCCCGGTCAAGCATGGTCAGCAAAACCACACAAGCTAGTGTGGGGCGCCAGGGTGGAAGCAACTGGGTCTACAACAATCACCAGCAATGGCTGGCAGGACTTGTGCAGCCATCGGCATTGATTTTTTGTTTGGGGCTTACTCGCTGTTCCGGAACATGTCGCCTTTATCACAACAACCACGGGAAAGGGTGATTTCGCAGCTTGAATGGCCCGAAGCAAAGAATGCACTCGTGTGGATTTCTTCCACGCGGGTAATCGCAGGAGCGCTTGACAACATGCAGAAGACAGCTCGCTTGCTGAACAAGTGCCCAAAGGAGTTCGGAAGCGCGTCGTTTTGTGGCAGTAGTGCTCGAATAAAACTGCTGGCGAAGGAGCCCGGCAGCAAATTGCACACCTGGCTGGCCGGGCGTGCGCTATTGTGCACATGCGCATGTGTTGTATGTGGCCTGTGATTGTCGCGTCAGCTGAAACAGGTCATATATTTTTGCAGTCAGTCGACGATTCTGCGTTTTTCGACTGCGCGCGCCCCTTGCCTGCATGTCCGGCCGTCCAGGTTGTTGCAAAGCGGGGTGAGCGCCCGCTTCTTCAAAGCGCTGAAGAATTGCAAATTGACTTACACGGGCAAGGTTCGAAAAGATGGACAAGTCGAGAAGGGTCGGAGTCGGAGTCATGGTTAACATCATCTCAGCAAAGGACCCCAACAGCAATTTGAGCATTCCAAGGTGTTGTGGATGGATCTATGTTCCATATTCTCGATGGTTTTTGCATCCAATGCCTGCTTGTGCCACAAGGCGTAACTATTTGCACAGTCAACTAGAGAACGGCTGCCCCGAGAACATTTTAGAGTCGCGATTAAGACCTTGCAATTTTCAGAAATATTTTTAAGTATTTTCAGGAATCATCATCCATCACGACATTCAACACGACATCCATGACGACATCCATCCACGACGACATCCATCCACGACGATCAAGGGCCACAGCGAAGAAGTTTCACGAAATCCATTTTCGACAACACCAAAACATGCAGAGGGTAGTCGTTCGCGCGATCACGACACCCCTCGACGGACGAAGTCGATTCGGCTGGTCGATGCATGCTGTCTTCTTTCGGCATGTAAGATAAGGACAAGTGAACTGTCACTGCTGCCTTACTTGCCGGTTCCCTAAACCTTAATAGCCCTGACGCCTAGGCGTTTGGCTGCCAGCATTGCACGTGCATCGTGGTGCGATATTGCTCCCGCCTCCTCTTTATCTCCAACATCATGGCATCTTCCGATGCGAGGCATCAATTTTGACATACCGGAACCGTCTGGTTACACTCCCTAGGCCCTTGGGGCAAATTTCTGTTTTCAGTTGTTGGGCTTACGAGTACTATTGTTTGGTTCCCTAAGCCTTAAACCCTAAACCTTAACAAAAAACCCTAAACCCCAAACCCCAGCAATTCTCCGGAGAATTTGAACTCCAGAATGGCTGGCATGCCGGAAAGGGGGGGGAAATCCAAGAAAGAAAATTAACACAGACAGAATTGAAGATGACAGGCGTGACAAATCGGCTACGCCACCTGGAGCGGGCTTGCGCATTCAGATGCAGTCATCCCGTCGTCCCATAGTATGTCAAGTGCTAGGGACCCCACTATTCTGCGCCATTTTAATTTCCTAGCAATTTTTGTTTGTCACTCGTATGAATGTCATTTGCTTTCCGGGCCCGCGGGCATTCCAGACGTTTTTTCCTTCATTTGGCGTGCCTTTTTGTTTTTGGTTTTGTTCCAGTTGATTTGATTTCCCGCTTGCCCCCCGTATTTCCAGCCGATGTTTTTTCATTTTTGTTATGACTTTCTCGGTTTATTTATGTCTTACAACAATCTAACAGCCATGGTGTTGCAGCAATTGTGTGAGATAGATATATATACACGTATATATAAGGGCATTTTACCATAAGCAGCAAGAACCTCCGCGTTGCCGGTAGTTTGCAAAACAATGACGAGCTCTCCAGTTCAGGAAGTCTGCGTATGCGAAGCCCATCTCCAAACTCATGGAAATTCTTTAGGATGCGAGCCTACGCGTTGCCGTGATCGTAAACAACAAAAGCGATGCACTGAGGCTCGCGCGTTTGCAGGTTTACCTATCGCGTTTTCCACAAAAGGTCTTTTAACAAACGAAGCATGCAAAAGGGACGTTCTTATGTGAGTATGAGCCGAAAAAGCGAGGACAACGATGAAATCTTGATTGTCGGCCCTTGCCTGAGACTCTCTTTGTGACCGGGTTTTCGTGCATTTGGTACAACTCGGCTGAAGCTTCATCTGCCGCAGGGTTACATGTTTTTGCCTGTCTCTGTGGAGCGAGTGCATTTCCTTGCTGGTTTGAGCTCGAAAGGACGTACTAAAGTGAACCGACTCAACGTTCGTTTGCAGTCGTAGGTGCTTGCGCTTGTAAACAGGCCCGCGGGGCTTCAATCTCATCGGCAACCCTCAGCTTGCAAACTGCAACGAGCCGGTAGCTCAGCTGGCGCCATATTTGCACCAGTGTCTCTCATAGCGAGAGCGTTTGTTTACGACATTCTGAGCCTTGCTGATGCAAGGCCACAGTGAACTTGAGAACTTGAATCATTCCGAAGCTCCTGCGAAGCCCTAAAAACTTGTCGCATGGCGCTCTCGAACGAGGTTCCGATGGGTGGGTGGTGTTCAGCTTCCGGCGACCGGTGAGCCAGGCACGCGATGACCTGGACTTCACTGCACCAGCTGTGGCTGTACCCGTTCGTGGCTTGAATGTTTCGCGTTTAGGGTTTGGCCTCTAGAGGTCTGAGGAGTGTTGCGCGCAGGCTTGCTTCAGCGCATGTCACCCCAGTTTGTTCATCTGCTTGCGTTGAAAGCAGATGGGTGTGCGAATCGACAAAAGATTCTTCAGCAAGAGACCCTCGTAAAAGTCAACTCGGCGTCGCTTTGACTGCGCTACAGCCTACGCTCGCCAAGGGGGCATGTGACAAAGCAGCATCTCCTTGACCGATTGGTGAACCGCCTGCTGCCTTCCAAAGTGCGGAAGCTGCGTGCGTCAGGGACACTTCCCAGAAAGAGTCAACTTTACCAGGCCGGCAGCCCTAAACTTTGCTGCAATCCAGACTCCGGTATGGACTAGCCGGAAAGCTGCCTGAAGTCATGCAAGCAGGATCAAGCCGGAGACTTCCTCGAACAAAGCATATCAACGTTCAAGATTCGCTATTTAGGCCAGCCCCATGACCCAAGCCCTGACTTCAAACAACGAAGAGTCAAGTCTCAACACCAAGCCGGACCCTACCTCTTTAAGAGTCAGGAGCCTAGGCCTTAGTTTGAGACTTGAGGCTCTAGTGGCCACGCGGCTCTTACTGTTGCGCGCACAATAAAGATCGAAGTCCGACGGTCCGATGCGGTCCAGGCTGCACCTGCGATCCACAGGGCTTCTGCACCATCCGCAGCTCGGCATTGAAAGTCACGTGGGGTATGTTCGTTTAGGCGGGGGGGGGGGAGTTCTGCTACATTTTGGGTTAGTTGTTTTTGTTCGGGTTTCCGGGCGTGGTGTGGATGGATTTTTTGCAATGGCACGTGGAGGTTGTTGGACTCATGGGCTAACAAGATAGTCTGTCCCGAGCAAAGCCCAGCAGTCACGTCAGAGTAGCTACGGAGCTGACACACGGAGCGCGTAGTGATTATTGCAAGGGTGAAATTCTGTACTATCTTACATGCAAAACCTAAACCCCAATCCCTAAACCTTGAACCCTAAACCCTATGAAGCAACTTGTGAATCCTTAAACCCTTAAACCCCGTGAATCAACTTCTCAACACGATGGAATGCAGTGGGTTTCCGAGGGTGGCAGATCGACGAGTCGAAGGATCCAGCGTACCCGCAGAACGAGGACATCCACTTCAAGGTGGCAGACATCATACATGGGTGGTTGTCAAAATTATGGTTTATGGTCCCTCTTCGCAAAACTCATAAATGTCTGTATGTATTTGTACTCCTTCGTGTATTTCACGTGCTGACATACATACATACACACATACAGACACGCATTCATACACACATGCCTAATTATACTGTGAAAAGTAGCGGGTTCTTTGAGAGTTTGTAGGGTTTAGGTTGATCTAACTATGGGCCCTTTTTGCATCCTCGGCTACGAGGAATAACATGCGGCATAGAGAGGAAAACTCAAATGGTCGAAGACGCCACCCAATTTGGAGGTTTCCGAAGACTAGGGGCACCACCTTTTTTGGTTTCTTTGAAAAGTTTTGGTGTGTTGGGGTATCTAAGGGGTAATTCTGCGTTTGGAAGCGCTGAATTGGAGGGTTCTGGTTGAGATCGAGGGTTTTTTAATGAAATAGCGGTACAGCCAGATAGAACTATGGAGTTACACCCTACTTCACTGAAACCCCAGAAATAACTGCACACCGTACTCCACTGACAACCCAGCTATAACGGCACATGAACCCTCAAGTAAACCCCAGCCGCTGAAAACCTGGAGAGGTGGCCACGACCAATCCTTCCAAGACGCCTTTCCTCACGGACAACTACTGGAAGGCAGATCGTGGCTCCGAAAGTCCAGGTTGAGGGTTCAGGGTTCAGGGTTTAGGGTTTAGGGTTTCGGGTTTAGGGTTTAGGGGTGTATTGGGCTGAGGGTTTATGGGTTTAGGCGGTTTAGGTTTAGGGCCTGAAAGGTTTTCAGCCCCGGCCAGCATCGGCAAACGTTTTGGTTTTTCGAGTTTCTAGTCCCAAAGCTCTCCTACCAGCCACTTGCACCTTGACAGCATGCAGAGCTGAGCCATGCAGCAGGGTAAGACGACAAGGCTTACGAAATCTAAAGGGCCTAACCTGCGATTGTAATGTAAAACAAGCCTTATTTTAAGGTGCTGCGCCCATGGGCGGGCAGCGCACGCAGAAGCCCGGGGCGAGCAGTTTCTAAGCATGTTGAGGCCCCTAAACTCCCTTAAAATCTCTAAGCGTTAAGTTTCTAAGCATTTTCAGGCCCCTAAACTCCCTTCAAATCTCTAAGCGTTTGAGGCTCCGAGACTCCCTTAACGTTTCTAAGCACTTTATAAGGCCCCTAAACTCCCTTTTTCCTAGCCCCGGGCTTAGACACGTCGCTTATGCCCGCCCCTTTGGGGGGCATCATGCTCCTGATGCCCCCCCGCGGTCCCGCCCCGGGAGCCGCTGATGCTCCTGATGCGCGCCTGGGGGTCCCGGGCTGGACCCGCTGATGCTCATGATGCGCGCCCTCTGGGGGCCTCCGTGGCGACGCAAAAACCACGAAAAAAAAACCGTTCACCGGCGGCACGCGGGGGTCGGCGGCACTGGCGTCCGGCCTAATTCTGCTTCGCAGAAGGCCAGAGGCCAGCAAGGCTATTCCCGGGACTACCCGGGCTAAAAGGTCCGCATTTGCTCGGTCCTTTGGGGACCTCGCGCTGCCCGATTTAATGGCTACCGCCAGTGCCGCCGACCCCCTCCAAGGGGGGCCAAGGCACTGTGGGCTCCGGCCGCGGATTATGTATATATATACATATATAGATATATGCGCAGGGCTTGGTCAGGTTGTAGAGTTCAGGGGGGCGAAACATGGAGCCCTGATGCGCAGGGAGTTGGGGCTAAACCCCAAATCTAAAACCGCAAACCGCAAACCCGAAACCCGCAACCCTGAAACCCCAAACCCCCAAACCCTAAACCCCCGTAACCAGGAGACTTGAACCTGAGGCCTCGTCGTACACCCCAAACTCGAAACCACAAACCCGAACCCCTAAAGTCAGCTGAGAAGCCACATCCATGGGCCGTGGACCATGAGCCAATGGGGCCAGGAGCCATGGGTCCAGTGGGGGGCAGGGTGCGTGGGGGGTGGGGGTGGGGGTTGGAAGTGTGGGTGCGAGGGGGTGGGGGTGGGGGTTGGGGGTTGGGGGTGGCAGGGTGCATGCGGGGTGGGGGTGGGGGTTGGGGGTGGGGGTGGAGCAGGGGCCATATATAGGACCAGCCTTGGCAGCCATACAGGTCGACGGATGAAGAAGGGGACCAGGAGCCATGGGTCCATGAGAAGCATGGCGGGGTGCGTGGGGGGCTTGGGCAAGGGGGGGAGCATTGGCAGGCAGGTCGAGGGATGAAGAATGGGACCAGGAGCCATGGGTCCATGAGAAGCATGGCGTGGTGCGTGGGGAACTTGGGCAAGGGGGGGGAGTATGCGGAGCGGGAAGGGCGGATGGGCGGGGGTGCGTGGGTGGTGGGGGTAGGGCAAGCGGGCCAAGCGGGGGAGGAGGTCGGGGGGAGTAGGCGGAGCTGGAAGGGCGGAGGGCGGAGCGGGGAGCTGTGGGGCCAGGAGCTAGGGATCCAGGCATGGGCGGCGGGGGGGGTGGGGGTTGGGGGTGGGGGTGGAGCAGGGGCCAGAAACAGAACCAGCATGGGCAGCCACGCAGGTCGAGGGATGAAGAATGGAGGAGCCACGGGCCCATGACAAGCATGGCGGGGTGTGTGGGGGGCTTGGGCATTGGGGGGGATTATGCGGAGCGGGAAGGGCGGAAGGGCGGGGGGCGGCGTGCGTGGGTGGGGGTAGGGGCGGAGAAGCCACACGCAGGGGCCCATGAGCCAATGGGGCCATGGGTCCATGAGGGGCATGGGCGGCGGGGGAGGGTGCGTGAGGGGTAAGGGGTAGGGAGCTGGGTCAAGGGGATGGAGAGGGGGAGCATGGGCCAGAGGGGAGTAGGGGAGGGCGGAGCGGGCGGAGCGGGCGGAGGGGGCGGGCATGCACTGGGGCCCTTTAAAGTCAGCTGAGAAGCCACACGCGAGTGAGGGATGGGGAGGGCGCAGGTGGGGGTGGAGCGTGGGAGTGGGGTGATCTGGGGAGTGAAAGTGAAAGGGCGGGGAAGTGAGAGAATGGAAAAGTGGGGGAGTGAGGGAGCGAGGAAGCGAGGGGGGGTTGGGGGTGGAGCAGGGGCCTTATATAGGACCAGCATTGGCAGCCATACAGGTCGAGGGATGAAGAATGGGACCAGGAGCCATGTCCATGAGAAGCATGGCGGGGTGCGTGGGGGGCTTGGGCAATGCGACCAGGAGCCGTGGGTTCATGAAAAGCGTGGCGGGGTGCGTGGGGGGCTTGGGCAAGGGGAATGTGTGTGGAGCAGGAAGGGCGGATGGGCGGGGAGCGGGTGCGTGGGTGGTGGGGGTTGGGGCGGAGGGGAGCCATGGGGCCAGGAGCCATGAGTGCATGAGGGCTGAGAAGCCACATCCATGGGCCGTGGACCATGAGCCATGGGGAGCCATGGGGCCAGGAGCCATGGGTCCATGAGGCGTGAGGGGAAAGGGGGAGGGAGCTGGGTGCGTGAGGGGAAGGTCAAGGGGATGGAGAGTGGGAGCATGGGCCAGAGGGGTGTAGGCGGAGCTGGAAGGGCGGAGGGCGGAGCGAGCGGAGCGGGCGGAGGGGGCGGAGGGCCCGGGCATGCGCTGGGGCCCTTTAAAGTCAGCTGAGAAGCCATGACAAGCACTGGCGGCGGGGCAGGGTGCGTGCGGGGTGGGGGTGGGGGTTGCGGGTGGGGGTGGAGCAGCTCGGATGAAGAATCAGACCAGGAGCCATGGGTCCATGAAAAGCATGGCGGGGTGCGTGGGGGCTTGGGCAAGGGGAATGTCAAGGGGATGGAGAGTGGGAGCATGGGCCAAAGGAGAGTGAGTAGGCGGAGCTGGAAGGGCGGAGGTCGGAGCGGGCGGAGCGGGCGGAGCGGGCGGAGGGCCCGGGCATGGACTGGGGCCTTTAATGTCAGCTGAGAAGCCACATCCATGGGCTGGACCACGGATGGGCGGGGAACGGTGGGTGGTGGGGGGTAGAGCAAGCGGGCCAAGCGGGGGAGGTCGAGGGGATGGAGAGTGGGAGCATGGGCCAAGGGGGGAGTAGGCGCGGAGGGCGGAGCGGGCAGCGGGCGGAGGGGCGGGCATGCACTGGGGCCAGCTGAGAAGCCACATCCATGGGCCGTGGACCATGAGCCAATGGGGGGTGGGGGTTGGGGGTGGGGGTGGAGCCAGCTGCAAGTGTGGAAAGGGGTTGGGGGTGGGGGTGGGGGTGGGGGGGAGCCATGGGGCCAGGAGCCATGGGTCCATGACAAGCATGGGTGGCGGGGCAGGGTGCGTGCGGGGTGGGGGTGGGGGTTGGGGGTGGGGGTGGAGCAGGGGCCATAAATAGGAGGGATGAAGAATGGGACCAGGAGCCATGGGTCCATGAGAAGCATGGCGGGGTGCGTGGGGGGCGGGGTGCGTGGGTGGTGGGGGTAGGGCAAGCGGGCGGCCATGCACTGGGGGCCGTCGAGCTTGGGATGAAGAATGGGACCAGGAGCCATGGGTCCATGAGAAGCATGGCGGGGTGCGTGGGGGGCTTGGGCAAGGGAAGGAGTATGCGGAGCGGGAAGGGCGGATGGGCGGGGGGGGGTGCGTGGGGGTGGGGGTGGAGCAGGGGCCATAAATAGGAGGGATGAAGAATGGGACCAGGAGCCATGGGTCCATGAGAAGCATGGCGGGGTGCGTGGGGGGCTTGGGCAAGGGGGGGAGTATGCGGAGCGGGAAGGGCGGATGGACGGGGGGCGGGGTGCGTGGGTGGTGGGGGTAGGGCAAGCGGGCGGCCATGCACTGGGGGCCGGTCGAGCTTGGGATGAAGAGTGGGACCAGGAGCCATGGCTCCATGAGAAGCATGGCGGGGTGCGTGGGGGGCTTGGGCAAGGGAAGGAGTATGCGGAGCGGGAAGGGCGGATGGGCGGGGGGCGGGGTGCGTGGGTGGTGGGGGTAGGGCAAGCGGGCGGGCATGCACTGGGAGGAGCCATGGGTCCATGAGAAGCATGGCGGGGTGCGTGGGGGGCTTGGAAGGAGCGGGGGGCGGGGTGCGTGGGTGGTGGGGGTAGGGCAAGCGGGCGGGCATGCACTGGGGGCCGGTCGAGCTTTGGATGGGGTGGAGTAGGTGGTAGGGGCAATGGGTCTTCACTGACGCCGCCCCCGCTCCGGCTGGGGTCGGCGGATAACATTGTCCAGCCCAGTGTCCTCGAGGCCTTCCATGTGAAGGCGGCTGTGGTCAAGTCTTCCCACATCTACCGGGGCTGGGACATCAATCCGCAGCTCGAGAACGTGCCTCTGGCAGCATTTATGGTTGCGAGCTGATTCCCTGTGGCAGCACCCCCTATCAATTCTTGCATTGCTCGGCATTCTCTTTCTCTTTGCATTGGTTTCGATGGATGCTTCCCGTCATGTTGTAGTGGCCAGCCTGGGTTGCGACAATGCTGCGCGGGTGTGGCAGGTTGATGTCAAGTTGGTCGGCAACAAGTACGCGGCTGGCAAGACATCAGATATCGAAGTGACGCGCCGCACTCGGCGAGCCTGCCCCGCCTCACTAAGAGGTCACCGGTCATCACCCTGAATCCAGCATAAGAAGCCTAAGCACACAAAGTGTCTGCACAGCACTTTCTTCAAAAACCTCCTCAGCTTGTCTGCCCGCAGAGAGCCTTGAAGCTCTCATGGAGACTCATGGAGAGGTTCACGCCGATCACTGATGCGGATACCATCACCATCGAGGCGCAGTCTTGGCTTCACCCTCCCAGGGGTTTCGGTTCAAGTTGAGGGTGGCACATATATGTGCCCTTAAAAAAGTATGGAAACCGGCCCAATGATGAAGTCTAGGTCGAAGGTCGAAGGTAGATTTGTAATTTTTTCCTTTAGGTGGAGCCGCCACTGTGAACCTTGGATTCACGCCTTGGCAGGCCATCTTCCCGACGCAGTTCAGCTTCGACCAGTCGACTGCAACGGACCTGGTCAGTGCTTGGGTTTAGGGTTTAGGGTTTAGGGTTTAGGGTTTAGGGTTTAGGGTTTAGGGTAGTTTATGTTGAGGATAGACTAGTTGCGCACATACATGTGCCTGGGCTTTACATGTCGTCCGACAGATCTCTGGCGTCGCAGATGCTGCGCTTTGTGCCAGCAAGAGCCTTGCCAGCTGCGCCCAGACATCATACCACCACCTGTGCAGTGTCTTGTCTTTCTACTCAGCAACGGCAGCAGAGCACAAGGTAGCGCTTCCGTATGACATCGATGGGCAGAGTGGTGGACTCAGAGCCTCCCTTCCAGCCCCTCAGTTCTTGTTTCTGCCCCAAAGCTAAGCACCTTGTTGCGTCAGGGCTACAATCAGAAGTTCGCCGCCTAAAGACGTGAACCCTTTCAATGGAGCAACCGAAATCACAGGGGCAAGTTCTTTGCGCTTGCCTGCCTCTACTGTACTTGTCTAAGCCTCCACGAGCACTGTAAACCCCAAGCTGCTTCTTGTGCACTAAAGGTGGGAGTTTGCGCGATAGTAGGGGACCCCCCAAATCGGATCCCCAAATAGTAGGGACCCCCTTTTAACGGACCCCAATAAGGTGCCCCGAATTTCGGAAACCCCCAGGTGAAGGCGCGACACTCATCATCAATCGAGGAGGCAGGGATGCACGCAACGCGTGATGTATAGCTCCAAGCCCGGTCAGCAGGTACGTAGATTTTGTACATCATGTACAGTCGGCGATCTTGCTTATTGCAGCGACTCTGAGATGTGGGCTTAGTATGGCTGGCAAGAACTTAAATCGGTACAACGAGTTCACGAAAGAGAGGTGTCTTTGTCGTCAAGTTAGGCGCCCCAGCTTGCGGCCTGAAACAGTACAGGCATTACCTCGAGTACTGTATTTGTAATTATTCAGCCAGGAACTTGCCCCACAGCCCGCAAGTGAGTCAAGTGACCTCAAGTTTCCTCTCAAGTGCCCTCCCTCTTTTGACCAGCTTTCCGGGCCGGCATCATGGCCACCATCCGCATCAACACCGTGCGTCTGGGTCGTGCAGGCGGACAGCCTCGCGCTCAGTGCGCCCGGTGACTGTGTGTCCGAAGCACCGCCGCGCACCATGAAATCGACATGAAGTTCCAACCAGACATTGGAAGTCAATTCGCCTCATGCTCATCATCATCATGCTGCTGCTGCTGCTGCTGCTGCTGCTGCTGCTGGCGGCAGGGACACTGACTCTTGCCGGGTGTTGCGGCTAGCCGAGGACTCGTTTCAACCTCATCACTTACAAGGATGAGACGCGGCTAGAGAAGAGGGTCCGGAACCCAGCGGGTCTCACCTTCACCAGAACATGTTGGACGGCAGATATGCGTTCACCACGCAGTCTCGTTCAAACCTTGCGAAGGCCCCCTCAACACCTAAGACTTACAATCTGAAACGACTGACGCTCCCTGGCCACTTCGCTTGCACAAAGCCTCGGCACTACAGCTCAAATCCCGGAAGCCCTCAAACATCCCTACTCCCTAAGTCGACGTCTTATTTATGATCCCCTATAAAGGAAGGTTTAAGCCCTGAAAGCCTAAACATCCCAAAGCCCTAAGCCCTATAGACCCATAAGCCCCCCTTACAACCCTTGAACACCTCCTGTTAGCCCCCTTAACACCTCGAAGAAAAACCCCTATGAACCCCTTCAAAACCTCTAAGGAAAACCCCCTATGACTCCCTTTAAACCTCTAAGGAAACCCACTCTTAAACCCCTTTAACACCCCTAAGGAAAACCCCCTATGAACCCTAAACCCTAAACCCTAAACCCTAGACCCTAGACCCTAGACCCTAGACCCTAGACCCTAGACCCTAGACCGCCAAGGACGAGAAGTTGGACTTCGATGGAGGCTTCCGGTTGCCTGGGTTGCCTGGCGCTCGGCACGCTCCAGGTTTACCGGGTTGCTGCTGAGGGTTTAGTGTTTAAGGGTTTGCTGCAGGGTTTTAGGGCATAGGGAAGTTTAGGGTTGGGGGTTCGGGGCTTCTTTTGGCCAGAATGGGGAAGCAAGACTTGCCATGGTTCATATCTCCCTATTGTAGTATCTGCGTTTAAGTTCGCCAGGTCTCCGTTGTTCGGTGTTAGGACTGTTAGGACTTTGGGCTTTGGGGGTTAGGGGCCCTGAGGGATTCCGATTGCCAAAGCCTAAACTTCCCAAACATCAAATACGACAAGTCTTGACCTCCCCAAGCACTTTCTCACAGCCTAAACCCTAAACCCTAAACCCTAAACCAGGATCACGGTGCAGGGCACGCCCGTGCTGAAGAGCATGCCCCGCTCCCAGGATTCACCGTAGTAATTCGTGGTGTTGGGTCTTTCATGTCCCCCCAGTCGCGAAATGGTTGAGGGTTTGGGGTTTAGGGCATATAGCGTTTAGGGCTATGAGCGCCGGATTCGCGCAGCGTCGAAGTGTCACGATCGTCTTTCGTCGACGCGACGTGCCGGCATCGCCTTCCTGACAGCCTGGGCAGCCTGTGAGCCAATCACCCTCCAGACCCCTGAAATCCTCCGCGCCAACAACCAAAGCCCTAAAGTCCGCTGCTTCGCCTCTAGAGCCCGTAGCCGAGGGCGCACACCGACTTTTTGAGCCCATCTGTGAGGCGTTGAGAGGTTTGGATGAGAGATTGAAGCGTGGCAGATGTGCGGACAAAGCAGAGAAGCCGATGGGACGATACTCAATACATCGCCTCATGGGCTTAAGGGGCACGGCACAGTGCACCACATGATGGCTCTTTTTCGATCGGCCCTCGACACTTCTACTCAGGCTCGACCACGCAAGAGTCGAATCCGAGGTACCAGGATGCCAAGGCCATGTACCCGGTGAAGTCGCTCTTCCAGCCGAGGGTGCTGGAGGACACGGGAGGGGGGCCAGGGGCTAATTTAACGTGTTTCCTGGCTGAGCTGAAGCCTCCCTGAAGGCCCCATGAGAGTAGGGGGCTCTCAAGTTTCGAGGCTTTGGAGCCAAACACGTCTCCCACAACTCGAAGTGCCCCGGACTGCTTGAGGATGCCAAAGCTGAGTTCACGCTCTCCTTCACGCGGGCGGTTCAGGCTTCTGAGAGGTGCGCCAGCTGAGAGGTTTCGGGTTTAGGGTTTAGGGTATCCCCTCGTCATGTGAAGGACAGTTCGTTTGAAGAGACACGTCCCATGCCGGAACCAGTGGCATGTTGCTTGACCGTTACATTGAAACCCCGGCGATTGGGCTTTGACTGGTGACGCTCTCTTCAGTGAGGCTCCTCATCACATGCCAAGGGCAGGCGCAGTACCAACTCAAGCCCGGAGCTCGAGTCAATCTCGGCGTTGAGTTCCGTAACCTTTGACTGTTTGTGGGTGGCTGAATCCCCTGTAGCATGGCTTGGCATCCAAAATCTATGCTTTTGTCGGCCTTTCGTTCCCCAGGAAACTGGACACGTAGCCAGGCCTCAGCAGCACCAACAGCTAAGGGGCTATGAATCTGGGCCTCGGATCGCTAGTAGTAGGCAGGAAACCCCCTGCAAGGACTCTCCATATTGACCCAGGGACATTTCAGGAGTCCGAACTTAGAGAATTCCTTGGAGTACGTTGTCATCCAGCCCCACATCCGCAAGTGTCCCGTCGAAGGCTCGCATGGGTGGGTTGTCTTCGGCGTAGTTTCCAAGAATCCGATTCTTGGGCATGCCCCAACACAGGGGCACCGCTTATGTTCCCCAAAATAGTAGATTCCTCATTCTAGGAACCCCCCCCCCCCCACAAAAAACACATAAACATTAAATAAACAATAAATAAGTAAATATAAACAAATAAAATTATAACAAAAAAGGCTCCCGAATCTTGGGAAGCCCGTACTGAACTTCAAGATCCTGGCCCACCTGCCGGGATCCTCACGGGATCTCATGGGTACCGAACCCAAAATGGGAGTCAGAAGGATGTGGGATGCCCTCAGGGCAGTGTCCGAGTAGAAAGCAACTAACATCCCATGTGCCCTGTGAGCTCTACGTCTACATCACCCTACAGAACCCTTTATACTACCCGATAGACCCCACACACCCTAAACCCCGTCCTCAGGCAGGCGCCCTTTGTTGTCATTGGCATCGGCCCCATCGAAACCTCGGCCGGGCACCTGGAGTCTGGGATATCGGTTTGGGGTTTAGGGCGGGCGGGTCTAGGGTTTGAGGGTTTGGGGTTTTGGGTTTCCGGCTCTAAGGGCCGCTTTGGGCAGTTTAGGGTCTGTTTTTTTTTTGGGGGCAGTTTCGGGCTTAGGCTTAGGGAAATTCACTCTAGCCGACACGAGTTTAGGCAGCAAGTCTATCTTGCTTGGATCTGCCAGCCATTCTGCTGAAATTTGAAGTTGTTGTGGCTTCGTGAAACAAACTCGGGGGGCCTTGCGGAACCATGAACCGATTGTTTGTTTCTGAAGACGACCTTCGTCGCTATAAAGCATGTTTTTTGTTTTGAAGATGCCGTCGTTCAAATTGTCGTTCCGGTGTCAGCTTAAGACATACAGCCATACAGCCCGTGCCATGCCATGTGTAAAATGCATTGTCCCCAAACCGTAAACCCTAAACCCGAAACCCTAAGACAGTGGACGTGCATTCTTGCTCGACTTCATCGCAGGTGGAGATCGACTCCTTCGGCACACTCAGGGCGCGGTGGGACTAAACCCTTTCTACCCTTTATACGCTAAGATAGTTCCAATATAGCCCAACATATCTTTTTCCAAGCCATTGGGTATCGTTGGGGTCCTTAGGCATTGCGGGGAACCGAGTCTTGCTGCGAGACCCGGCGGATGCTCTTGAGCATATACATTATAAGTCAGAAGTAGATAAATACATGAAAAACACGCACACACACATACACATAGACATAGACATAGACATACACATACACATACACATGCATGTACATGTACATGTACATGTACATGTACAAAAAATACATATATATATATATATATACATATATTTGATACAGAAGTATGCATCCATGCATGCACGTGTGCATGGCTCAGGTTTAGGGTTTGGTGAGTCCGTCGGGCGTAGCGGACTCGCGCATGAGAGGGAGTGGGCAGACCTGGGTACAAGAGACGAGGGGCTGCTAAGCGCAGGCCACCCTGAAGCCTGGACGCCCAGCGACCGAAGTGGCCTTGCAGGCTGGGGAAGTCGGAGCCAGAACGCCACCCGGGGGGGGTCGTTGAGTGGGTTGCAGACGATTGCAGGCAGATACGCCCTACACCATCATCATGTGGGCCACAGCCTTACTCCGCATGAGCATGTCCTGAACCCAGAGCCCATCCCCTAACCCTAGCCTTAACCCTAGCCGATCCGAGGTTCTTCCCATCCAGGGCGCCAACACATGGCGCTTTGACACCAACGATGGTGGGTCACTGCCTACAAACACCAACGACGGCGAGCTGGATGGACACAGCCTTGGTTTGGGGGCCGGGGTTTGGGGGCGCGGGGGGATAGGTTCGCGGGTAGCCATTTCTAGGGTCAAAAGTACTTGGTGACATACATGTATATATATACATGTATATGTATTTTTCCTTTAATCTAACTTGATGGGGTATTCGTGAGCCTACTTTTTAGCTACACATGAACCTTCAAGGAGGCATGCGAAGCTCGGAAGCCCCTCTGGAATCCCGTGTTTGGGGCAGATGGAGCCGGCTTCAACCCTCAAGCCCTCAGGACCCTCAAGGCCCAAGCTCTGAGAGCTGAAACTTAAGCCCAACCTTTAAGCTCCCACGCCTAGACCCAAACCCCCCAAAACCCACTCCAGGCTTCTACCCTGTAGAGCAAATGGAGCTCAACATTGAGGCCCGGAGCGCTTTGTGTGTGACTGGTGATTCCCCATTGGGACCTGTAAGGACTCTTGTTCAGGGTCCAGGGTAAGCTCCTAATCCGATTCAAACGAAGCCGCAAGCTTTCCATCCTTGAGCCCGAACCCGGTTGAAGGTTCAAGCCTAGAAGGTTCAGGGCTTACAGTAGGGTTAGGGTTTAGGGTTTAGGGTTTCGGGTTTCGGGTTTCGGGTTTCGGGTGCTTTCGGGGCTAAGGGTCTATGGCCGTTTGGGGGCTCAGGCTTCAGGGGATGAACCCTGCCCTGCCAGGCCGTGCGAAGTCCACCCAAGGCTGTGGCAGCTCGGCCGGAACTGAAATCCATGGGTTTAGGGTTTAGGGTTCAGGGTTTAGGGTTCAGGGTTCAGGGTTCAGGGTTCAGGGTTTAGGGTTTAGGGTTTCGGGTTTAGGGGGGCATGTTAGGTAATATGGAGGTTTACGCAAATTAGGGGCCACGAATATCGACCCACATCGACCACCAAATAGTAGGATTCTATAATGAGGACCCCAATAAGGTACCCCTAATATCGTAAACCCATAGAGGGGCCTTAAGAACGAGACTAGGGTTTTGGGGGTTATCGTACAATTGTAAGGCCGCGTGCCAATATAAATTGCTTGTAACAGGGCCGCGGCCCACACACGCGACATGCCCCGTTACAGAGGGTATGTATCAATGGCCGGGGTTTTGCGACAGACCTGTTTGTTGTTGTCTGCAGGTTCCAAGTCTTGCTTATCGGGGGGTAAGTGTTCGGAAGTTTCAAGAAGCAAATATATTTATCCCTGAATTTGAAACCCCCGTAAAGTCTTAAAAACTGAGTATGTGGAGTGGTTCCAAGTCTTGCTTATCGGGGGGTAAGTGTTCGTAAATTTCAAGAAGCTGTGAGGGTTCCAGGTCTTGCTTGTCGCGGCCAACCCCACTCAGTCCTCAACAGGGGGACTCTCGAGGCTTCAGGCAAGACAAGCCTGAAACCCGAAATTCCCGAAAATCTGTGTTCATGCCTCCCGGCGCGCGACATACCCCGTTACAAGTGCGTTACATACCCGCGACAGACCAAAAACACAATCTATTGCGACATCTGCGTGAGCAACGTGCGCCCCAAATAGACGCATTATCGTCCTACCCCAATGCACCCTGACACCCGTTTTTAGTGCATGTATATGTATATATAATATAATGTAATATAATATAATATGACAGAATATCATATAGTAAAGTATAATATAATATAATATAGTATAATATACATGATACGAACGTGCGCGCGACAGAAGTCTGCAACAAGCCGGGCGTTACAGAGGTCTGTAACAGGTGGGCGCGGGCGCGGGCCGCGACAACCGGGGGTTTAGGCACACGGCCAAATAAAGTGACCACAAGGGACTCCTGCTAACCACTCCGACCCCCATAGTAACCCGTGGCTACCCTTTGCTCCAAGCTTCCCCAACATTCTGAAGACCCTAAATGGTGCAGGGCTTGTCGCTTCGTTGAGTTTTAGTATATCACTTCTGCCAAAGTGCCCTTGGGCCTTAGGCGGGGTCTCTGCTATGGCACCTGATAAAAAACTCTCTGCTCTTCCTTGAACCTAAGCTTGTGCAGCCTTAAAATTTGGCCTGTTTCGGGGTCCCGCAAACCCTAGAACCAGACTTTGCAGGTTGACGTCATTCTGAATATCAACGCGGGCAATGCCATCGTTCGGGACATGCAATGTTGCTGCAAGCGTCGGCAGTCCCGGTTTTGCCCCAGTCCTAAGCCCCATAAGTCCTAATCCTATCGAGTTTTATGCTTCATGGGCAGATGGGACCAGGTTGGAGGGAGTGAGTTGAGGTGCATGTGCATGATCTGAAATCCAACACTCTTGGAAGGTAGCGCAGAAAAGAGGCGCCATGTTTGACGTTCAATGGCAGGATTTCCAGGGGCAAGCAGTGAGGCTTCGTAAGGTGTTCACCCGCACGAATCTTCGCGACCCGAACCAGAACCCTCAACCTCCTAGACCCCATGAAAGGTTACGTGCCCCCAAAAGCACCATAGGCCAAGGAAATCAAATCTTCCAAGATGCACAGGAGCTTATCATTATCGCTCCCCCGAGCTTCCTTTTCGATGAGAGCGCGGGCGGCTGCGGCGACATGTGTCTGTCCGGGGCTCGAAAGCGCAGCTTGTGCTACCTTGGCGGTGGTTTGCGACCCTTTTCGGCAAAAATGCCCGAAGCCTTGCAAATCCCATAGTTCACGTCTCCTTCTGGGAACTTCGCATAGGATTTCCTTATAAAGAACAAGAACCCCTGAGACTGGTTCCTGGTTTGGTTTGGAACAGTAGCCTATGGGGTTTGGACGGGCGATACGAGAACACCCCAACACCCCCTCCAGAAAGAAGCCGAGCCGCCCTAGACCCGAAAGGTTCAACCGTAAAGCCCCAACACAACCCTTCAGCCCTTATGCCCCCCCTGGAGCCCCGCTAAACCCTAAACCCCAAACCCCAAACCCTAAACCCTAAACCCCAAACCTAAACCCTAAACTCTAAACCCTACAAACCCCAAACTCACCCGAAGTCCGCCTCAGGCCAGGCGAAGCTCTGAGCTCCACGAGCCGGAAGTGTCGCCCTCAGCGAAGCACGGTTATAGAACGTGACATAAATAAATCAAAAGGTGAATGTGTGTGTATAAATATATGTACATACACTTATAAATAAGTAGATATAAACAAGTACAAATACATATTTAAATGCTTATGATTTTACAAAAATATAAATAAGTAAACAATTAACTCTCTCTCTCTCTATATATATATATATATTTATATATTTATATAGATATTCCGAGACCCACGCACATGCACATTGTATGTATGTACATTTTGAGTATATGGCGTATGCGACTCTAAGTTATTGAGCATCTCAAAACCGTCAAACATGCACGGGGAAGTTTACGGGCGCGCTTTCATCTCTCAGCTGAGGTGTTGAATGAAACAGTCGTTGTTCCATGTTCTTTGCCTCAGAAGCCGACGAAGACTGAAGATTCCTGGGAATCTCTAATCTCTACCCGGGATCGGTAGTTGTCAATCTTCGTTTTGGCACGGCTTTGGATTTAAATCTGAATTCAGTCGGGCTTTTTGGATTTGCGGGCTTTAGGGTTTTGATGGAAGCCGGAAAGAAATCGAAGATTGAAGACTCCCAGAGAACATTTCAAGGAATCTGCAACCTTTTCTTTGTCCAAGAGTTTAATTAACATCCATCCACGAGATACCCTTCTATAGCGAGGATTCTGGCCAGTTGTTCAATAGTCTTCAATGGTTGAACTTCCATTTTGCTGAGATGCACATTTAATGCGTACTTACACTTGCACTTGCGCTTGCACTTATTCATGCACACGCCCCGCCCACCCGCGCCCGCACCCACACACGCACCGGACGCGCCACGCACGCGCGCACGCGCACACGCGCACACGCGCATACGTACATACATACATACATACATACATACATACATACGTACATACATATACGTACATACATACGCACATACATACGTACATACATACGCACATACATACGTACATACATACGTACATATACATACATGTACACGCACACATCCATACCCAGGGATTCTTTCAACGTGCTCATGACATATGGCATGATCTGACATATAGACAGTTTGCTAGACCTCCAAGGACAGCGACGATCGCCTCGCCCACAGGCGAACCGCTGACGCAGCTGCGAAATATCAAGCCGCACGGCTTAGAGCCACCGGGTTGTACAGGGCTCTTCGGGCTTAGGGAGGTTTAGAATGTAATATAAAAAGCTTTCAGCATTAGGGGATTTAAAGGGGTTTGCGGTGGTTTTGCACGTAGGAATTGGTGGGGTTTGCGGAGGGAAAGCAGAACTCGGGACCATGGAGCGGCACGTCTCACGAAGAAAACGTTTCTTTCCTTGCTACGAATGGCTTTGTGCTTGCTTCCCTGGCATGCGCTGTGCAGCAGCCTGCCTCACTAAGGGTTCGTGTGCTGACCCCTGAGCAGACGCCCAGCAGCGCTGCACTCAGTCAGAAGACACGGTCGGCGCACTGAGGCTCAGTGTTTGGTGGTAGTCTGTGGATCTTTGATCGACATTTTTCTATGGAGTTTCCGAAAATCAGGGTATCCTGGGAATGGGTTCCCTGTGCTTGGGGCATGGGGGCTTAGTGAAATTTGACAAGGATCAGCAATGTTGATGGAGACCCTACACTCCATTGATCCCAAGCCCGAAGCGAAACCCGCAGCCAAACCCCGCACCCTGAAACCCTAAACCCGTGGATCTTGGCAGCTGCCATTAATGCGGACCTGACATACGACGGTTGTTGCCAGCATCGGGAGCCTCCGGTGTTGCCGAGGCATAACGTGGTTCGTTGAGGGCCGCGGTCAAGGCGCTGGCACAACTGTCGGCTGGGGCGAAGGCCCGGCGTGCAGGGCCCACTTGCACTAAACCCTAAATCCTAAACCCGAAAACCCTATGATAAGCATGTTGCACCTTTCTTCACAGAAGCGTGATGTCGGTTTGGAAGGCTCCGATGTTGGCATCCCCGCAAGCTTCTGGAGAGCGTAGTGGAGCCTGACGGGTCTTACTAGTGGTGTTTACGTTTTTCAAGTAGTGTGGTAGGAAAGCTAACGTAGAACTAGGCATTTTCAACAGCGTTTGCAAGTTCGACTGGCACGAAGCGAATGCCTCCAAGAATTAAGCAGATGACCGTGGGGCGATTCAAGCACAATAGCCAGGCCCCACTTCCCACAGGCCTCATGTGGGCAAAAAAGAGCACGCAAGCAACATGTCTCATGACCCAACCCCTGCAATTGCACATGAACCTGAAACAAAAACCAGCTCCTTGGAAACCCAGCTCCCGATTCCGCTCTTCAGCTCATTGTCTCGCTCCAGGTCCAGGCTTCTTTGTGACGCAGATGGCTGGTACAAGCGTCATGTGACCTTGTGTTGCACCAACCTTCCTAAAAGCACTCTGTGTGGGCGTCGTTCAACATTTTGGATCACTTTATCCTCGTAACGGGGGCCAGATGATGTAAGGACGTTTGTCTGACTGCCTTCTAATGATACTTCCACAACCGACGAGGTACCCGGCCGTCGCCACAATCTCACAAGCTCAGATTGTGCTCGGAGCTCGGAGTGAGGTCTTTAAGTGCTGTGCCCACTAAGAGCATCGGGCACCCGGCTCTGCTGGTTTTGTTCGATTCGATGTGCCTGGCTAGAGGTTCACCTTTGCCCTCAACGTCAACGATGGGAATCAGATCAACATTGAAGCTCCACCGGGCTTCATCCTGACTTGTGCCGGCCTTATTCAGCAGACCTTCCGGCCTATTTGCTTGGTGCACCTTTCTTTGAAGCCCTTGCAGCTCTTTTGACAAGTTTACTTGTCGCAGCGTGGTGGACTCAGTCCCACTCCCCGCTACTCGTTTCGGCAGCTCAGGCTCAACGGAGGGGGCATTGAAGCAGATTAGCCTCCCTGGCGGCAAGCGCGGACACCCAGACGGTTTGTGATGCTGCGATGTCTCAGAGTCTAGAAGCACTGGAGTCAATCGCCCATGGGCCTAAAGAGCCAGGCAGCTGTTCACGAAGCACATTCGCGGAGTCATAGGTATTAACAGATTTACAAGAGAAGAGGACATACGCAACCATTTGTCCATCTACCCAGGACCGAGTTTAGGTAGTGATTGCTCTCATCGAGAAGCATTGCAAAGTCGTTCAAGTTTTTGCAACAGCAGCAGCAGATGCAATTCGAGCAAAGATGCTGCCTGTTTCAAGTCAGTTCTGCTGTGCGCTTTGGCACATTTGAATGGTTCATTTCGCAGTGTGGAAAACACATTCACCGACTACTTCGCAGCAAGCTCTTGCGCGAAAACTATCCAACTTCCTTAGAGGAAAGTTCATGTAATTGTTTCCAATTCTGTGTGTGTGTGTGTGTGCGTGCGTGCGTGCGTGCGTGCGTGCGTGCGTGGATGCGTGCGTGCGTGCGTGGGTGGGTGGGTGGTGGGTGGGTGTGGGTGCGCGTGTGTGTGTGTGTGTGTGTGTGTGTGTGTGCGCGCGCGCGTGCGTGCATGCGTGCGTGCGTGCATGTGTGTGTGTGTGTGTGGGCGCGCGCGCGTGTGCGTGTGTGTCTCCGTGTGTGTGTGTGTGTGTGTGTGTCTGCGTGTGTGTGTGTGTGTGTGTGTGTGTGTGTGTGTGTGTGTGTGTGTGTGTGTGTGTGTGTGTGTGTGTGTGTGTGTGTGTGTGTGTGTGTGTGGTTTCCTGTTTCAAGGTGACTTAAGCTGCTTGAGGTTGCACGAGAGGTGCGACATTTTGTGACTTCTCGCGTGCTGAAGGCCAGATTGTATCGACGATCCCCTGCAGATTCGGCTGGCCATGTGCCCGGAAGAAGCAAGATCCTGGCGCAGAGGTATCCTTAAGGTTTTGGGCTTCAAGGCACATGACACATACGAAGCCCCCTCTGCACAGCGTTGTTTCTAATTAGTGGCTACATGGTTAAACTTGATGAAAGTGTGCCTAGTGCGCAGGGAGGCGCTTCAAGATGTTTCTGTGCCTGAGGGTACGACGCTGACCGCCGACCAATATGCCGCTTGCTCGGATCCGGGGATCCATTTACAAGTTATAGAATATATAGTATGTATATATATATATACACATGGGTTTTAACAAGTTTATAAATATAAACAAATAAATAAATAGAGAAATAAATAATTAAAATAAATAAATAAATAAGTGTATATATATATATATATACACATACACATGCTTTTTGCATTAAGGCCTTCTCCTTGCTGGTGGACTTGCCGCCAGACCAGCCCTCTGCCGCTCGGCTCAGACATCTCTCAGTTTGTTGAGGGTTTAGGGCTTGGGGGTGTTGGGGTTTAGGGTTTAGGGTTTAGGGTCTAGGCATGGATTCATTCCGCCCTTGGAAAGGAGACCTGAAACTGCTGAGTGTCCAGTGGCATCCCGTGGCCAATGACAATGCTCACCCGCCCAGGGAAACACGTTCAGTGTCATCATCAGAGACCAGGACAGGGGGTGTCTCATGCTGCGCTCTCTTTCTGACGGCTCCTGCCGTGCCACCGGCATGCCTCTGTTGAGGTTCACATATAGCCAAGGCAAGAATCATCTCCGTCAACACCTTGCGCGACATGGAAGTTGTTGTTAATCCCTGCAACCCATACGTGATCATTGTGATTCTTATAGTTGCCTTTGGCAGGCGTTTGCGTGTGCAACCATCGATCCAGCCGTGTGCTAGTCTGTGCCAGGACAGCAACGTCGTCGACGCGGCGTGCCTTGCCTCGGGGGGAGATGTCACGCTAAACTCACTGTCATGCATGGATCATTATCGTTCCGCGATGTTCGTACTGTACTACTGCGGTGCAGATTCGCCAAACGGGTTTGTTTGTCATGTATTTTGATTTTTCTGCCACCCATCACCCAGCACGTGGATCGCGATGTTGCATGGACTTTGCCTTGAAAATGCCTGCTCGCATGTCCTTATGTGTTTTTTCTGGCTGCTAGGTACAAGATCCAGGGAAAGCAGTTCGAGCTCATTGGCGTCGCCGACCCTTACCTTGACTGGCGCGGCTCTTGTTGGCCATCGGACACATTGGTCTTTCGAAGCTTTGGGGGTGAGTCTTGAGAGCAAAAGCATCAGCTCTGGGGCCTGTAGACCAAAACCACGCAATCTTCAAACAACTCCAAAAGCTACCCTGAATCCGAAACTTTCTCAAACCCAAGCCCTGCGGACTGAAACCATAATCGGCCCTAAACCCTAAACCCTAAGCCCTAAGCCCTAAACCCTAAACCCTAACTTCAGGTCGCAGGCTGAGCCGGGGCAGCGCACCGACATCACGCGCTTCGGCCGCACTTGTGGGACGCGGGGCTTTCGTCGGCCGGGGCCAGGTGTTTGGGTTGAGGGGGCAGGGGTCTAGACAGTCCCTTCCTTAAAGGGTTATATGGGGAATGTGAGGTTCCTGAGTAAGAACTAGTAAGTTATGGGCATCAGGATCTCGAAGGTGGCCTGCCGCTAGGGGCTTTCAAAAAAAAACTGAAAACCCAGTGTTGCAGGATATGGCAGGCCTCGGGGGTTCGGGGGTCTAGGGGTTGAGGGTCAGCAGTTGTTGGAGGAGGCTTTTGGGTTGCAAGGCCGTGCGATGACGCGTCGGGATAACCTTCCATTCTCATGGGGTCACAGGCGTTTCAGACTAGACTGCCATTGTATGGAGAACTCAGTATGAAAACTCACCCAGCCCATCTGCCCCTGCGTCTAAACCTGAAGGCCCTACTTGAACCCCAAAGCATGCCCCCACACCCTGGCTGTGCACAGGATTGGGCTGACCTTCACCAAGGACACGGCCAATGTCAAGGCTGGTGGGGTTTTGCCGCTTACAACAAACCCTACTTTTTTTTGGCGAGGAGCCCAGAAGACCCACCCCTACAGAGAACGCGTCTTGCACAAGCGGGTGATAAACGGAATGGGCATTGTGGCCATAAGCTAACCCAAAGCCATCACGACACGTGTGAAGATGAGGACCGGTGGAGCAAGAGTTCCGCAAGGTTGTTGCAATTTGCCTGGAGACACCCTAAGCACAAGGCATATGGGACACATGAGCACATGGATACGAAGTGCCCGTTTGCATCAAGTCGGGCCCAGACGCAGGGGAGTCTTGTGAGTTAGATTCTGGCAACACCAGACACCAGACATGCGCTTCGCTCTCCTGGTATGTGTCAATTTTGCCTACGCTCGCAACACGACAGTGACTTGGTTCCTGGAGCAGAACAACCTTGCAGCAACACCAGATCAGCCTCGGACTAGCACTGCAACTGTACGCTACTTTGGTGACTTCAACTCGAGGGACGAGTGCGCTGCGGCCTGTGTGGCTTCTGAGACCTGCTTCACGTTCAAGTATCACTTGGACTCCTTTGGCGAGCCCTGGGCCAAAGGCTGCTACGGCCGCTTGGGCCAGTGGCAGCTGGAGCTGAAACCTTGGCCCGGCATAGAGAGCGGCACAGTAGGGGCGCCCCCACCGCCCCCGCCATGCAGAATTGACTTCGACTGCTTTCTCAACGGGCGGTGTGTGGCGGGGTCGTGCAAATGCTACTCAGGCTGGAAAGGGCCGAAATGCGGCAGCCTGGATCTCCTCCCGCTGAAGAGCAGGCTGGCGCCCTCCTACGGACGTCCGCCTTCTGCCGAGTCTCCTGGCCTGGCCTCATGGGGTGCCTCAATCATCCGGGATCCCAAGAACACCTCGCGCTGGCACATGTTTGTCGCAGAGATGTCGGGCGCCTGCGGTCTGGATTCCTGGTTCCGGAACAGCGTCATTGTACATGCCACTGCAGACTCGCCATATGGCCCATTCAAGCGACAGCAAGAGCTCATGCCATACTTCGCCCATGAGCCAGTCCTTCTCGCGCTCCCACATGGCGGCTATGTGCTTTACAAAATAGGCTGCGGCGACGGAGCCGTGACAGGGTCTGAGGGCACTGGACTCGTAGGCCCATGCACAGGGTGCAGCAATGGTACCACAGAGGGCTTTTGCCCTGGCTGCGCCCAGTCCTACGAGCAGTCATGCCAAGATGTGCTGTACTCAGACAGTCTCTAGGACCCGCAGTAGCGTAGCACCTTTTGTTGATTGGCTCTATCAGGTTCCATATTCTTCCTCACGAAGCAAACGAGATTCTGGGGAACTGAGGTTTAGACGGACCCTGGATTCGGAAGAATCTTACCTTGCAACCATGGGATTGGCGCAGGCTGAATCTTGGCCTCGAGTCCCACGCACCGATCGTGTTTTCGAACGGAACGGTTCTTACGTTCACCAGAGCCTGGGGCTCTAGCGAGCCATCTTCTCAGTCCCCGATTTTCCTCGTTAAGGCGGACCATTGGCAAGGTCCGTACAGCTTGGTGCGCGAGGACTGGGCTCCGGCGCCAGTGCTGCCCTTCGGTGTCGAGGACAGCTTCATGTGGCGAGACGCTCGCGGCAACTTCCACGCGCTCTTCCATGCATGGGATGACATCGGCGGTCATGCCTACTCCAAGGACGGCCTGCACTGGGAGTATGCCGACGTACGCGCCTACAGTACTGATGCGGATGTTGAGGATGGTAGCACGGTAACGTACTGGCGGCGCGAGCGACCTCGCCTGATCTTTGACGACGAGGGTGAGCCCACTCATTTGGTCAACGGCGCTTCCTACAGAGGAGGAGCCACTCCCACGGGTGACTGGTCCTTCACGTTGGTGCAGGGCATCCGGCGGACCTCGCAGACTGTTCTTGTTGTTTGAGAGCCTTTTATCAGCCGCTAGTCGCTGGCGGTCATTCTGCTGCACACTGCAGACCCATGCTCCGACAGGAACCAGGAGCCTAGAGGCAGAGAGTATCGAGTAGTCCTGCTGCCGCTGAACTGCTGCTGTAGATGGCTTAGACATGCTCAGCGGATATGAGGCTTCTTGGGTTCCCAAGGCCAACAAGGGTGATATGATGGATAGGCATTGTAGATGTCCGAATGAGGGCGCTCCATGCTGTGGGCAAGCCGATCAAAATGCATGCAAGTGCTCTTGGTCGCCTCCGCCTCCCCATGATCGCAAGAAACATAGATGAACCTCTACATACTTCCCTATCTAGACGACGTGTCTAATAGCCGTTAACTTTGACCCATTGTTACCCTTTTATTTGTGGCTGCAGAGGAACCTCCCTCGGTGAATCATGTGTCAGTCAGAGGTTGAAGGATTTCAGCTTTGTCCAGTCACCTGGCTTCCTCTTCCTAAGTTTCTCGTGCTGCCGAAACAGGTTCAGATAGCATGCGTGCGAGATGTGCATGGCTCGCCTACTGAAGTTTCGACGTGGGCACTTCCCAGCGCGCTGTTCTTGCATTAGCTGTGTGCTAGACTATTTGTTGTTGGGCTTCTTCACTACCATCCTGCAACATTCATTCCGCTTGCTCAAACACTGCCCTCCTCGTGTGCGTCGTGCAGTTGTAAGTAAATAGTAAGTTTGTCAATAGCAAGCTGTTGATTCGTCAACGTTTCTAGACATGAATCCAGTTCATAGGTACAATGCAGGAAGGGGCACTGTCCGCCACCTTAGTTTGCGCATTGCAGAATCGCAGTTTCGCGCGACGCGCTTCGCGTACCCTTGCAATACAGAAACGCCATGCCATGCTCTAACATATTCAGAGCGTCAGGTCTCATGTCAGTGATCTAAGAAAAGAAGAACTCTCGTACCTTAATAGAGAGCTGATACTCTCAGTGGCCTCAGAGGCCTCTCGGAGATGCGGTAGGCCTCTTGGGCACGTTAGACCCCCCCAATAGCCTCGCTTCTCCAGGCGCTGCTGATCATGCTCCCGGAGCGCTTCATCCATGATGTGCAGACGCCAACCGATGTGCAAAACATCAACAAGCCAATGCCCCAAAAGTTTCCGGCCTTGCCGCGGCTTGCGTCAGGTGCAAATGCATGTATGATACTGTATGTATGATGTGCGTAAGTCGTTCCTGCTAATGCAGTTGTACTTGGTGTGGGTGTGTGTGTCTGCTTATTCATGTTTAGGGTTCGCGGTTCAGAACTCTGACAAGGCAATTCCCAGTGGCAGCAGGATCAGATTGGGCGCCGCCCCGAGTGCTTGACGTACTGCAGTTTCTGCTGATGACAAGGTGTCGAGTGAATGGGTGTGGTCCCTTATGTTTACCTTTCATAGTATTCTGCTTGATAAACGGGATCCTGGGATCCTCAAAAGGTCCCTGATTACTTCGAGCTCTGGGATGGTGTTTGATGGAGGCAGATACCCAGTACACCGACCGCATCAAGATTTACTTGGACGACAGCGGGGGTGGCCGTGTTATATTCATAGGTGAGTACCGGTCGAGAACTCAGGTCCGAGCAGCTCAGTGCTTTGAATTTCTCTGGAGATTCCGATTCTGGCACGGCAACCCTGAATCCTAAATCCTAAACCCTAAGCCCCGAAACGAATGTGCTCTGACTATGAGGTTTACCTTCCCTGCTTTGGTGCCACCAAGCATGTTGCGCCCTCAGACAAGTCGTGGGACCTGCTGCATCTCTCAGTCAGGCCGTGGCCTCCCTAAAACCCTAAGCCCTAAACCCTAAACCCTAGATGCAAAAAACAACTCGGCACTTGCGGGCAGGTCCAACAACAATTACTGGTCGATCTCTCTGCCGTACCCTCAGAAGTGGATGTTCCTGTGCAGCCATATAGCCTAATAAATAGTCCAAAGCATGTAAAATGGTGTGACGACTTTGGGGGTCAATCCGTTCTTTGGGCGGTCCTCATCACAAGGAATCCTAGAAGGTGTTTAAATGCAGACAAATAAATCTGAGCAAAAACTAGACACCCACAAATGTACCTGTATACTCGTTTACTAATAGCGATCTTTAATGTTATACATATATCTATATATGTATGTATATAAACATATATATATATATAATGCATGTTGTACAGTACTGTAATGGAGCATACTTATAAAGTTTCAGGATATACAAACACAAATATGAAATTTGAATATCAAATGTAAATGCAAATATAAGTATTTTAATTTATTTATTCGGGCATGGTGCGTTTAATCGTTCGTGACCCTTTTTGTGTAATTGCCCTGGGGCCTGCTCGGTACACAGGATGGTGCCTTCAACCCTAGTCCCTAAACCCTAAGCCCTAAGCTCCTCAAGGTGCCATTGGGCTGCAAGGATTCGAGCTGCTAGTTTCCCTTTTTTGAGTTTTATGGCCAAGAACATCTCCGGAAGAGTGCCCTTTAGCTACATTGTTCCAGTGATATATGCGAGTGCACGTAGCCGTGCCCGGGGTTGTTTGGAGCTTCGAGATCTTGGAGTTTAGGTTTTTCATCTTTTGGGTTCAGGGCGTGAGGCTCTTCGGTCTTTTCGGTGTGGGTGTGCGTGTGCGTCTCTCTCTGTGTGTGTATGTGTGTGTGTGTGTGTGTCTTTGTGTGTGTGTCTGTGTGTCTGTGTGTCTGTGTGTGTGTGTGTGTGTGTCTGTGTGTGTGTGTGTGTGTTTGTGTGTGTGTGTGTGTGTGTGTGACACGTGTGTGTGTGTGTGTGGGGATGCGAGTCTGATTGGCATCGCTTCTGGTACGTGTGAGGATACTGAGAGTGCAGGGATGCTGCCATTGCAGGTGCAGCGATCGGGACTGTCAGCAGCCTGACGATAAGCACGCTGCCCAGCACGTCTGCAGAGGTGCAGTCAAAGGTTCTCGCAGATTCAGCATTCTTGCAGCCAAGCGGTTGTCTGCTATTGGCATAACAACCTTGACCCTAGGCGACGACAACGCTTCATTGAACTCCGACCTCAATTCGACAAATTCCACCTGTGAGCCATCTTAGTGCCCTCGTGAACCAAACAAACGGTCCAATTCAGGTACATAATTGTGAGCTTCCCGATTGCCGGCTTCCAGCTCTACGAACTGTCTCAAGAGGCAAGCTTGGAGGGACCCCGCGTAATCCGGCTTCAGCCCTGCAAAATGGGATAAGGGCTCAGGGGTTTAGCTGGAGTTGCAAGCCCAAAGGGCAGCGGGAAGGAACAGTACCTTGTGCAGGAAACTACTATGTATCCCACGTTGAGTAGCCAATGCCAACACTTGGAGCGCACCCTAGAACATGTCCAGATCTCACATCCTGTCAACCTTGTCCGTTCCCATGATTTTGTCGCTGCACTGCGGTTGATGTCGGGGCAGCAGCGCAGGGAACACAGAAGCCATGTTCAGGGTGTTGCACATGTGATCGTAAATACCTCAACGCCGATACATTCAATTCACGCTCGCATGTTTGAACGTTTACCTACCACCTCTCGCCAAAACAATCCCTAAGCATGAAGCCTCCGATCCCAGACACTTCGTGTCACTGCGAACTCCGCCCTGCGCGCCGCGCGGCTTAGCGGAGAGGCACTCGCCAAATCGGAGATTCAATCAGGATGTGTGTTTGGCTATGGTGTTTGGGACTTTTCGGGTCTAGTTTGTTTCGGATTTAGGTCGAGTTCTTGTGCATGGGGTGGGCGTGTTGTTCTGTTGGTTGGTTCACGTAACTATTTAGGGCTTAGCGCCCGAAGTGATATTTTTCAAATGCTCGATCGAATCACGAGGATCTGAGAACATGTGGGGGTTCAAGGTTTGCTCAAGGTTTTCTTGGCAAGGTTGGACCACAAAGAATAAGCCCATGCACCCCAATAAGAAAACACAAGCCTAGCAATCCCTTGAGTCTGACAACTTCGAAGCCCCGAAGGCTTCATAGTCCTTAGTTTCGACCTTGGGATTCGTCGAGCATATAAGATCCGTTAGGGGCCACAGTTCTGTTTTTGGGTTTATCAGACACTTATATAAGGACTGTACATAGGATTTCGTGGGTTCAGGGCCTTGTGTCCTCAGCCGCACTCAAGCTGCTACCAGTACCTCAACCTTGTCATCCTAGCTGCCTGGGCCACTTGGAGGACAGGGGGTGCTGAGAGCCCGTATCTAGATCAGGGGCGCCATATTAGTCAGGCAAGCTGTCGTCCCTTATTAAAGGCCTTCAAGACCCTGGAAACTCAGCCCCCCCCCCCCCCCCCCCCCCCGCCCCCCGCACACACACACGCACAAGCACCCCTTCGTTTTCGTCAGGTTTTCGTCCCGATCTTCGTGATCTTCCTAACTTTGTTCAGACCGCTGTCGCGGCCCTGGAAGCAGCTGGGTTTATAGGGCTTGCAGGGAGGGTTCTAGATTTCATTGGGCTTACAAAAGGGTACAAAAGGGTATCTTTCAGGGTTTGCCAGAGGCTGGCAAAGCCGAGGTAGATCTCCCTGCCCCAGATTTAGGGTTCAGGGTTAACTCAGCTTACGCCCGCTGCTTGGTAGCCCAGTGGCACCCTTTACACCCTTTTTTGGGTTTAAGGTTCCCTTGTAAAGCAACCAACCCAAGAAAGGGTACCCTTTTTCTCATGGTGATATGGTTACTGGGCCACCAAGGCTGATTCAAAGAAACTTTCCTAGTCGGCGAAGAGGACAGCCAAGGGCACCTCAGATCGCAGGGGCCACATGGCTACAAGCACGCGGTCAGCTCTCTAGCTTCCTAACTTTAGGATGTTTTTTCGGATTGTTGGACTAGGCCCAGCCCCCGTATGTACGGATGGAGGAGTTACATGGGACGATAGCCGCGATAACTGGCCACACGGCCTTTAAGGGATTCTTGCCTGGAGAGCTAGCATACACCCTGAACCCTGACTTCCTCCCGAACCACACCCCCATGCCCAGGCGATGAAATCCGAGCGCGGTGTCTCACTTGCAGAGCAGCGCCACTAAGGGCGCACGATCACGCAGTTGGAGGGTGCTCAGCTGTTTTGGAATTAGGCTGTTGCCGCACAAGTTTTCCTGTTAGACGGTGTCGACAAAGCTAGCCATTGCAAAGTGGTCTTTCGGAGTCTTGGGTAGGCAGTTCAGAGCAGAAGTATCATTCTGCACGAGCTGAACACTCTTCATTTCGAACACACTGCCGAAGGCAAGGCGAATTCAACTGCAGTTGTAGTCAGGGTTTTGAGGACCAGGACTCAGGATCCTAATTGTTGGCCTACCTAGGCCTTTTTCTGGCATGTTCACAGCAAAAGGCCTATGCGGAGCTTCATCCTTGCTGGATATCTCCTGCAATAGCAGAACCCACACAAGGTTGGGTTCCTACAGGGTTGCTTGGAGTAGCTCCTTGTCGTTGTTCATGCTTGCGTCCTAAGGCTTCAAGAGGGGACCTCAGTTCCGATGCCAGAGTATTCTAAGTCGTGGTGGTGGATAGCATGCCAGGCTCTGGAGGCACGAGAATAGGCACCATTAGTGCGGCTAGCCAGAGCATTCCTACTGGAATTTCTTGCGTCTTTCGACATGCTGGCAAAACACACATGCGTTGGCGACACAGTCCGAACGCAACAGTCATCGACTGAAGTTGCTTTCCATTCAACGGCATACAAAGATGAGAAGAGGACAAGGCTACAAATTCGGCAGTCTGATCTCCTCGCAGCACGTTGACCGCAACATGCTTGTGAAGTCGCAAAAGAAAAGACAACGCTTACTGTAATACCCGAATCGGAGCAGCTCTGGAGTCTGGAGAGTCTATTAAGAAACATCTTTGTAGGGAACGGTGCCACCAAGCTATTCGCTTAAACTCTTTGTGGCGCCATGGATACAAGTGACGTGGTCCAGAGCGCTTTGGACTTTTTTCTGCAACAAACTGTTGACCCGTTTGAGCTGGTTGGCTTGGCTGGGCTTGGCCAAGTGGCTTACTCAACCATGAAGTTGGCAAGACTTCTTCTGGAGACCTCCAATATGCACGGGCCAGAACAGGTTTTTGATATGGGTGCTGAAATTGGTTGTGGCAAATTTGGCACGGTGTTCAAGGCTAACCACCGCCAGACTTTAAAAGCTGTCTAATGGCTTCAGAGGCACAGATTTTACACCCGCTTCATCATCCGCACATCTCGCGGCTCTGCATGACCTTTGAAGATGTGAGCCACATATACCGCCTGGTTTCGGAGATGTTGGAGGGCGGCGCTTTAGACGAGGCGTTGGCAAAGACCCGTGCGACATCCAGCACGCCATCATCACAGTCATTGATTTTGGCACTGCCAAAAGTTTCAGGGTGCACAAGTTGACAAGCATGTTTGCACACCTGTCTACGCTGCTCCAGAGGTCCTTGCGGCATGCTTCACCAAGGATCCGTATTCGGAAACAGTAGACATTTGGTCAAGTGGGGTCCTGCTGTATGAAATGCTAACTGGGTTACACCCGTTCCCATACAGCGGTGACGTGACAGCGTTCTTTGTCTCCGTGATCAAAGGCAAGTGGGAGTTCCGTGCGCAGAGCACATGCGGCCACATTTCCATATCACGCAAGAACATGCTCGTGGGCCAGCCCAAGTTGAGGGCCGGCGCGTGCTCCGTTTTTGCGTGCGTGTGACTTCCGCTGGCCAAGCGCCGTTGCCCAACAGTGCATGAGATTAGGCAGTGTCTGGATGCAGTTATACCTTTCAATTGTGCGTGCGCCCTGTGGTTTTGTGTCAGTGCTCGACGTCCACTTCGAGCTAGGATGCTGTCATAAGCGGAAGCACGGAGGGATGTTTAAGTGGACAGGGCCAAACAGTAACAAGCGACAGTGACGGTCGGTCAGGTGGGGCTTTGCTGGCGTTGAGTGATCTGGACTTGAGAGATCGTGACCTGGTTGACGCGTCATAGACCGCAGCGAGCAGCCAGAGTTTCAAGGAGGCCAAGAGGGTGGAGCTGCGTGGCGTGGAGCTGCGTGCGCATGAATGCCCGCACATTACCAGCGATAGACAAAGCAGTCATGCACGGCGCTGTGTCGGAGGAGGAGTTGCGTTTCAGCCGACAGTCTTGATCTCGATGAAGAGGCCAGGGTCCCATTCCGAGAGCGCCTGGTGCTTGTGACCTGAGCGATATCCTCAGAGGTCCAGCCCAGCTGTTGATGGGTGATGTGCATGCGCAACAAGTCTCACAGCTGGGGACCTCGTGATGTTTGGTCAAGATATCGGCTGCCATCAGCCTGAAAAGGCATGGTGCAGGACTGGCCAGCATGAGGAGAGCAGAGTCAGTAGGCGTGCTCGGTTTCAGGCCTTTCCCTCGCCGATCCATGCTACGTCGAGCAGGTGGACTCATGTCTACCAACCGGGATGCATTACAGAGAATATGATTCATGGGAGATCTCGAAAAGAACAAGTCCATGCCTCCGTACGGTCACTAACCGATAAGCTGCGGTCGTTGAGGCCTCGTGCTTGCTGCAACTTGCTGCTTTCGGGGGGGGAGGAAGCTTCTCGCGCGACGTGGAAACTCTCCATCTCCTCAAGGCTGTGCAAGGTTTGCAACTCCACAGAGATGTACGGAGTCGAGGCTCTGTTTGAAGGTGGTCCTTTTAAGTGTTTTCAGAAGACTCCATTTTCGTTTGCCGTATGCCGCAGAATGGAAAGCGATTTCAGTCGATGACTGTTGCGTCTGGGCTGCGTCACAGGCAACGCATATGCTTTGTCAGCATGTCGAAAGACACAAGAAATCTAGCTAGCCGCGCGAATGATGCCATATGATGCCCATGCTCGGCCGTGTCCTTGGTGAAGGTCAGCCCAGCCCTGTCCACGGCCAGGGTGTGGGGGCAATTTTGTAGTATTAGGGTTCAAGTAGAGCCTTCAGGTTTTGACACAGGGGTAGATGGGCTCCATACATTGGCAGTCTAGCTGAAACGCCGATGACCCCATAACAATCGAAGGCCATCCCGACGCGTCATCGAACGGCTGCAGATAGACCAAGAATTCGAAACCCAGTGCTTGCAACCGAAGAGCCTCGTCCAGCAACACTCAACCCCGAAACCCCTAAACCCCCAACCCCCAACGCCTGCCATATCCTGCAAGGTTTTAGTCTTTTCAAAGCCCCTGGCGGCAGGCCACCTTCGAGATCCTGATGTCCTGATGCCCATAACTTGCTAGTTCTTACTCAGGAAGTAGGCAACCTCACATCCCTAACTCTTGAAAGGGCTGTCTAGACCCTAGCAGCCCTAGCGCACCCTCCCCCCTCCCCGGCCGAGGAAAGCCCCACGTCCCACAAGTGTGGCCCAAGCGCGTGATGTCGGTGCGCTCTATACAGACATGGAGTGAGGCTAACCCATGGGGGAGAGGTGTTCCCCTAAACCTGACTGCTCCCATTAAGCCAATCATTAAGCGTTAAAGGAATGCGGGCTCATGAGCATTCTCGCATGCCTTTCCCCTTGCAAACAAAAGGTTCACAAGCGTGCTCATGGGCATGTGTGGCAACACTTACATAAACCCTGAACACCTCCACTAAACCTACATCCAGCCACAGCCCCGCTACAAGGCAAGGCCGCAACAACGTCCCTCTTCGGGCTGTATAGGGTTGAAGGGTATGGACGACGACCTGGAGCGTGCTGCTCGAAAGCACCGCCTGCAGCAGCGCCATGGAGCAATCCGTGTGCCTTGGCATCAGAGCTTAGGCTTTTCGTGTTTAGGACGATTTTTGCTTTAGCCTGGTCAGCATCTACGACGGTGCAGCCCTTATGAAAGCCTTACGCTTTGCAAGACGTGTCATGTACCCAACGAGCCGTTAAGCTGCCCCGAAGAGCTTAATGTTGCACCCGCAATATTCTAGGGGGCCGCTATTATGAAAAGTTTTCCGGCTATTCAGGATCTGGACCCTCTGTTTTGGGGGTCCGCTATAATGAAAAGATTTCGGGCCGTGACTGTTTTTTTGAGGGTGTCAGGAAGGCATAAGCTTCTCGAGAAAGAGAGATACTTGAAGCCTGAAGCCTCGACCTGTCCAGGATCTCCGACAATCTTCTTTTTTCAGGGCGCCTTTTCTTTATAAATTCCTTACTTAAAACTAGATGATTCCATAGGCGAATCATATTTGGAAAGGGGGTACCTTACGGAGGCCTCCGGACACACTTTAATACCTTTGTTTGGGGGCCCGCTATAATGCAAGTCTCCCGGGGCCAGGGGCTCAGTCCTTCGGTTTTCAGGAAGGCAGAAGCTTTCTCGAGAAGGAGGGATACTTGAAGCCCTCCTCGACCTGTCCAGGATCTCCGACAATCTTCTTTTTTCAGGGCGCCTTTTCTTTATAAATTCCTTACTTAAAACTAGATGATTCCATAGGCGAATCATATCCGGAAAGGGGGTACCTTACGGAGGCCTCCGGACACACTTTAATACCTTTGTTTGGGGGCCCGCTATAATGCAAGTCTCCCGGGGCCCGGGGCTCAGTCCTTCGGTTTTCAGGAAGGCATAAGCTTTCTCGAGAAGAAGGGATACTTGAAGCCTGAAGCCTCGACCTTTCCAGGGTCGCGGGGTAGCTTAGGGAGGCTCCGGACCCCCCCCCCCCCCGACTGTTTGGGGTCTTTTTTTATTCAGGCTCGCGACTGTTGAGGGGGGGGGGGGTAACTTATTAAGGCAGGTCCAACATTAAGACATATTAAGACTGTCCCAGCTCGTCATGCTCGGGAAGGCACAGCAACGGCAACGGCTGCAGGAAGAGCAACAAAAGGCGAGCCCCTACTCAAGCGGTTGTTTGGTTGCTTCAATGCATTTGCGCTTTGGGGTCTGGGGCCGTGGGCTCCGCTGAGCCGGCCCAAAGCGGGAATTGGGCTGGTGCGCCTCGAAAGTGCAGGGAAGTAGGGAGTAGGAACTGCATTTTACTTGTATCCCCCAGCCCGTATCGCCTCAGCAACCTGCCAGGCTGCTTTGGAAGTTCCTGCAAAAGCAGGTGTCCGTCAGCTTGTGGGCAAGCGGTCAGGGGCATGCTTCGGGCTCAGGGCTTCTCCGATTCTCGGATGAAACTTGAGAACCCTGCTGTCGCCTAACGTCGATTCGCTGCTTTGCAAGGTGCCTTGAGTAAGGGGCGAAGTTGTTGCTTGTTTGGCTGTGTTTGTTCCTGGTGTTGAGACCAACTTAGTACTACTTTTGAAGCCGTGCCGTTTCTTGCAGCTGCCCAAATCGTAGCTAACCAAGTGTAGAGTGTAGATGCTGATGTGCAGTCATTCAGTGCGAATGCGAGCCGAACCACACTTCTCTTTATGAAAATGCACTACGGGACAATTGCCGCCTACTGCCCTCGAGTAGGGATGCGTTGCCAGATCCATCATCGAGCAGCAAATCGTCGACTGCAGACAAGGCCGTGGTCAGAATGGGGTTCGGGGTGTAATATAGGAGACGGAGTAGTTACCAGCAGTATTCTCTTATGGTCCTGTAACCCCCCATCGAACCTTGTTCTAATTATCAAGGCCCCTCAAGTAGGTCAGCGTTTGCCACACTACATGTTGCACGTGCGTGCGTCCTTGAGGCTTTTGGACTTGGGCGCGACGCCCTGCGGTTTGTCTTATTTGGTTGCTCCAGGATCGGGAACGGGCAGCCAGATGTTTTACTGTAGTGGTATGACACAAAGCAACACCAAACTTGTGCGAAATCCGTAGCATCTTGGCTGAGAGCCGCCATTCGCAGATGCAACGCAGCTAAAGCTGCTCCTTGTACATCTGTTCGGATACACGAGGCTCCAATGTCCAATTCCCCGCAGAGCACAGCAATGAGTCGGCGATAATGAGCATTAGAATGTGCAAGCTCATGCGGGGAAATCTCGGACAGCATTCGAGAACGCCCTTGAGTAGTAGTGGCATCATACACCTGCCTGATGAGACTTCACGGACTCACCTAGATGCAAGGGCTGTTTCAGAATTCGAAACATCCAAGCACGGCGTCGGATCCAGCCTCGCCACTGCGGTTGTGGGCGCCTCATCTGCATGTGCTCTTAGATGGGCAGAGATGGGCTTGGCCAAGTCTTCCACCAGTTGGAGCCACGTACGGTCGGTAGGTTAAGGGTTATGGATTTCTTCTGGGGTTGGGGGACACTAGAGAGTCTCAGAACAGAGGCCTGTTCCCTTGTTCCCTTGTTAGGTTCCCTTCCAAAACTCTTTTTTCTTCTTCGGTTCCTGACAAGCAAGCGATTTGATGCTTTCTGCCCGGAATCGGGAAGGCCCGATCGGGTGAGGCCGAGGACGGATGTGCCAACAGTCACTTAGGGTCGTCATCCTCGTACTGAAACTGTTGTCGCTTTTGGACTGTTCTACCGTTCACGAGGGTCACCAGGCTTGGGTCCATCATGGGGTCTCGCAGCTCGTGGCAACAGCCATGTTGTGTTCTTGTAATATGGGGGTTTACGAACACAAGGGAGCCCTGATATGGACCCCAAAATCGCAGGATTCCCTGATAATATGGACCCCCAAAAAGGTACCCCTAATTTCGGGAACCCCCGTATGTAAACATAAATGAAGAATGTCAGTCGCCTCACTCAGGCGCCACACAGAGGCTCGATTTGATGCGCCTGCCGGAGCCAGCCGTAGCCTTGGCATATTGGGAGCTTTGAGGGTTGAGGCTTAGGGTTTAGGGCTTTAGGGGTAAAGGTTTTGGGTTCAGGGATGAGATATGGGATTGAGGCTTAAGGGCTTCAGTAGGCTTACAGTGGCTTGCAGGGACATTCGGACTTCGGGGGTTCGGATTTTGAGGGCAGAGGTTCATAGCAGGTTCACCGGCTGGAGGGCTGTTCAGGGTTTTTGGGTTTAGGTATGTTTAGGGCCTTAAGCAATTGTGTTTCGGGTTGAGGATTGATTGTTGCTTCTTTTGCTGAGCTCATTGCAGCACGGCAGGCATTCGATCTTTTTGGCCTATTAGCCCGTCTTCACCAGACCCGCCGTTGTAAAGGTAGGGTTTAGGGTACGGTTTAGGGTTTAGGGTTTAGGGTGTAGGGTTTAGGGTTTAGGGTTTAGGGTTTAGGGTTTAGGGTTAGGGGCTTAGGGTTAGGGGCTTAGGGAGCCACCGCTGCCAGGCAAACGCTCAGGTGGAGTGGGCCACGCTCCCAGACGCTGCGATGGGGGAGCAGGAGGGTGAATCATGGCCATCCTCAAACATCCCTGCGAAGGGGGTAACCCAGATAGGCCCCACACCACTTTAGGTCTCAGATTCTTGGGCCTCTTTGGGAGTCTTTGGCAAGGTAAACTGTGCCACTTGAACGGAGCCAAAGGCTTCCTTGCCCAGCAAATCCTCGGACAGGACTGTAGCTTAGGCTATTTCTGGGTTCAGGGTTCAGGGGTTTGGAGGGATGTTAATGGGAAACACAAGATGCAAACACCAAAGTAGCCCAAACCCCAACATCCTCAAGCCCTGAACCTTCAGAGGCGAAGCTTTAGTCCCAAGCGCTACTTGTAATCTCCTGTTCCCTCTCCGAGGTGCCTGACAGGGCACTTTGTGCCATCCAGTTTCACGTGCGCCTGGCCGGAGCCCCGGACCCGATTCCCAAGCCCCAATTGAATTGGGTTTAGGGTTGGGGTTTGAGGTTGGGATGTTCCCCCTTATACTAACAGTCCTTAGTCGGGATTCTCGTACTCCCTATTAGAATCCCTATCGAGAACTGTAAGTAGAAGGAGGAACATTGAACATCCAAGCTTGAGGCACTGGGAGGTTTCATAGGGTAGTTGTAACTTACAACAGGTTGTTGATCGCCCCACTTGTGGGTTTAGGGTTTAGGGTGCCTTCGATCACGCGTCAGAGAGCCGGCCTCAAAGCAGTATGCAACCTTCTCGGAGCGTCAAAGCCCTCACCCCCCAAAAAGGTTTAGGGTTTAGGGTTTGGGGTTTGGGGTTTAGGGTTTAGGGTTTAGGATACCCTAAACCCTAAACCCCAAAACACACACAGTTGGCGTTTATGCGTCAAGTTTTTGCGGGTCGGGGTTTCAGAGGTCAGCTTGCTGCTGGAGAAGTTAGACCTGCCATCCGCGCAGCTCCAGGAGATTGCTGAAGAAGGGAGTTAGGGACGTAGGTTCTTAAAATAAAACAGTATAGTCTTATTATACTACTCTATTTATGGAACCTAGGTTCCTAAAACAAGAATAGTACAATCTATAAATTCATATGCTATCATACACTAAGATAACGTACAAGATAGGACAACGTTATACATACACTTCAAAGCGGATGTGAGGGTCCTTGCTTCCTAGCTCCGTGTGTCACATGTCGGCCTTATGAACAGCCCCTCGGCCCGGCGGCCCTACTTCGAGTAACCTACTTCTACACCCCTCAAAACATGGGAAGATGTGCCCTGACGATGGGTCCCATTGCCTGTTGTCATAGGTTGTACCAGGAGCTTCGTCTTAGCTGCCGTCGGGGATGCCAGGTCCCCGCCACCATCAATCCGGCTGAGGCCCTGCTGAATAAGGGTTTAGGGCAGTTTAGGGTTTAGGGTTCAAGTTCAGGGTTTAAGTTTAGGGTTTAGGGTTTTGGGTTTTGGGAATACTACACCAGGCTGCGGATAGTACTGGGGACAGACTTTGACTGGAGCGCTGCTACACACACACACAAATACGCACAATACACCCAATAGCACGATGCGCACTGCTGCATCTCTGCACAGGTTTGGCAGACCTCTTCAGGCCGGATGCATCGGGTTATGTATTTGAGGCTTGAAAGTCTTGCAAACAGCTTTGTTGCAGTCACAGTGTCACACTGTGAAGTGTGGCTGGCCTCAAAAACCCGATGAAAGCCCAAGTGTAAACGAATGCGCACCCATGTCCAGCATCAGCAGCAAGGGTTTACTTTCTTGGGGTTTTCAAAGCGGAGGTTTGCGATGTTAGGGGTACCTCATTGGGGTCCTCACGATAAGGGGATCCTACTCTTTGGGGGTCTAACTGAGGGGTGCCCTATTTTCGTCAACCCAAAAAGTGCCCATCCCATTGCCTCAGTTGGGCTCTATCGCTCGGTGGAGCTGCACTGCCCGCTGTGGCTCCTTGGCAGCAGCCCTCGAAAGTTGAAGCTGTAGCCTGTATACTCTCGGGCACCAGAAGCCTACCTGGTGAGTTTTTTTTAGTATTTTAAATGGAGTTTAGGGTTTGGAGTGCAGGTCCTTACTCTGAATCGGGATGGGCCACCACGCAGTCCGGTATTTGCCGTCAACAGTCTCCACCCTAAACCGTTTCTTGGCGCGGACGCTGCAGCACACCAGGGTAGTCCAGGTTACGGGGGGGGGGGGGGGGGGGGGTGAGTTCAGGGTCGGAAACCTCAGCACCAGGCCCTCCGAGGCCCTACTTGGAGGTTCATGGGCACTTTTTGCCGGGGATTGTAAACGGAGGGTACATGTAACTCTGGAACCACCATGACCCTTCAAGTACCCTGAACCCGAAGACCTCGAGCAAGCCTACAGCCGGCCCTAAAGGTCTCGACTATGGACTGCTGCCCTAGCACGCGAGGGCCAGGAAGAGGTCGGAAGCCTGATGTTGGTTCGCGAGCTTTGGGGATAAGGGTTTGAGGTTTAGGGTTTAGGATTTAGGATTTAGGGTTAGGGTTTAGGGGTGGACACATGGCTCTTTTCGGAGTTTTGCGCTGGAGTTTGGAGATCTGTTCAGCTAGGGAGAGGTTAGTGGGGTTGATCTGACCTTTTCAGAGCCCCCTTTGGGCTCCAGGGTATTGCTCGTATTTCTAGTAGGGCGGATAGCTTAGAGCAACCTGCTGGCGTTACTTCCTAGACCAAGTCCCTATGATCAGAAGCTATTTCCCCGATTCCGGATTCTCTAACTTTGGGTTTAGGGTTTAGGGTTTAGGGTTTAGGGTTTAGGGTTTAGGGTTTAGGGTTTAGGGTTTAGGGTTTAGGGTTTAGGGTTTAGGGTTTAGGGGGGGAGTGGGATGAGGGGGAGGTGGGGTGCAAGGGGTTCTCAATACCAGGGCCACTGGGGTTCAGACCTCTTGGTTCATCGCTGCTTGTGGATTTCCGACAACGCATGCCCGATGAGTCGTGGGAGGTGCCTACGAAAGCAATGCCAATTGTAACCCTAACCCCTAAACCCGAAACCCTCAACCCCAAACCCCAAACCCTAAACCCTAAACCCTAAACCCTGCACCCTAAACCCTAAACCCTAAACCCTAACCCCTAACCGCTAACCCCTAAACCCTTTCTTCCTGAGCCAGGACATGCCGCGTTCTGCTTCCACCCTGTGCCTCAGCAGGCAAGAGCGTGAGCTCCTGGATGAGGCCGGGCACCTCGATTGCTAGAGCATCGGAAGGATGAGCTGCGACCGGAGGCTCATTTCGCCAACTTGTGCCTAACCGTAAACCCTAAACCCTAAACACTAAACCCTAAACCCTAGGTGGGAGCATGGTCAAGGAAGCCTTTTTGCTCTCTGGAGTTCCGAATGGCAGGTCATTGTGGGGCTAGTGATTCTCGCCACTGAATTGTGCGTCCGGCTGTTTGGGACCTTGACCAGCGCCTGCCTACATTGGGCAGCTTTCTGGGCAGCTTTTTGATGGTCCCCAGGTTTTGGCAACCTAGACGCAAGGATGTGTACTATATTAGGCACCACAAAGGGGACTTTGCTTTTTGAGTCCATTTGCTGGACTGGAACTCTCCAAGTAGGTTCATTTGCTTTGCTCCATGAGAAGCTCGGCCGCTCTCCTTGTGTCCTCGCAAATTTTGCACGCGCCACTTTCCTCGGCCATTGTTGGAGGTTGCTTTTTTTAAAGCCAGGTTTACTAGAAGCCTTTCCAGCAAAAAAGCATCGGCAAAGAGTTGTGGCGGCTTTCGATCAGGTCGTGGGGCGAATGCATCGTTTTTTTTCAGCACTTGGGCAACGCTAGAAGGCCCTTGGTGCCCAGACAAGTTCACAGTCGGCACGGCTGTTTCCTTACAAAGGACTCCAAGCCCCAAAGCCCTGTAAAATTGCACATATACATCCTGCCCACCCTAAACCTTAATCCCTAATCCCTAATCCCTAAACCCTAAACCCTAAACCCTCCCTGCTTCGAAGGTGGAGATCCACAGCAGCGCGGCGCTGCGCCATTTAGCGCACGCCTCGTCGCACCTGCACGACGCACGCCTCCGACCCCTGCCCTGCGCTTCCCGGTTTCGGCTTTCGGGTCTCGGTGTTTCAGGGACAAGTAGTTTCGGTTTTTTGGTTTATAGGGTTTAGGCTTTAGGGTTTAGGGTTGAAGGGACAAGTAGCCCACAGCTGTTGCCCTTTCGGGCTGAGAAAGAAGTTGGAGTCTGATGTCTTTGATGTCGGAGCTGCTTGCTTGAGAGAGGGTGCAGGGTGACGGTTCGATGAGCTGCCACCTGTCGGATTGCATGTGGGAGAACACTTACCTGTCCGCAACCGTGCTTCGTCCTCTTTTCACTGGCTCAATCCCGTGCAGGGGCTTACCTCACGAAATACATACACACAGCCCAGCTTGCATAGCGCAGCGTGATTCCGAAGAATGAGCAGAAGAAGCACGCGCAGTGCCTAGGTCTGGGCAGACGTAACCTGGCAATATTTAAATATTAATATGTACTCACAAATACTGTATATGCTCAGTGAACACAGTTGCTTTTCAACAGGCAACAGGCAAGACATTCATACTTGCCGGAAGGAAGCTTCCTGTCAAGATCGACCGGCCTCCTTCATGTTGCGCCATCTGCGTTAGATAGGATCATGTCCTCAGACGTCACAGAGCTGCTTGGGCGGCAGTTCATGCTTCCGGCAGACGCTGCAAACGGCCTCCAGAAAAATCTCGTTGGCTTGAGAAGCACCAGTGTTTCTCTTGTCCAGGATAGGGCTTCTGTGCTGTGCGCATGGGCTGGGAACCCTAAATCCTAAACCCTAAACCCTAAATTTGCACACCCTGACGTATTCATCAACACGTCTGCTACCGGCTACAGGCTAGGCTCGTCGGGACCGAGGTTTTCGGGACGAGAGGCTTCTCATTGTTTTGTTATGCTTCCTGTAGTTCAAGTGGTGGCCCCTGAAAGCCCTTAAGTTCCTGGGAAGTTCTTACGGCTTCGGGTTGAGAGCTTCGAACCTCGACCCCTCAATCCTTGAAGAGCCTTCCCAGGCTCGTGGTCCTCTTTGAGGGGATCCACCGGGGCGTCCGACAGGCTCGAGGGGCCTTTAAGCTTTGAGGGGGTTGGGAATTTGGGAGATGTTTGATGGTGGTGGGCCATCATAATAAGCTTCTAAGCCTTAATCTCCTTATCTCCTCTAATGCCCATAAACCCTAGAGCCCTAAGCTCTCGGGCAGGAGGAGAGGAGCAGAACTCCGAACCTTAACCCCGAACCCCCGAATAGTTCTCCACGAGACGGGTTAAACTACCTCGGGTGATCTTCTTCACTTTACTCTTTCGAGAAGGGGGCAGCATGCACCAACTGTAGAGAGTTGCGGTTCTTTCTTTATTTCTTTAGCGCAGCCGCCCTCTTCACCTAAAGGGACCCTGTATGACCCCAGACTTGGAGGTTCCTACCCCATGCCAGTTTGGTCTTAGCCTGATTTGGGATTCTGAGAAACAGGTTAAACCTCGAACCCTAAACCCTAGGCCCTAAGCCCTGAATGAACCTTGGGTCCCCCCCCGCCCCCCGCCCCCCAAGTCGGCGCCAACAGCAGGTCACAGAATGCACGCAGAAGCTGCAGGAGATGCTGTCGTCTGAGGTGGCGGGCCTGCAAGAGTTTAAGGTTTCGGGTTTGAGGTTTGGAGGCTTTTGGAGCCAAGTTTAGGGTGTTTGGGGTGTAGGGACCTAAACCCTATTCGCCCCAAAATTGGTGTTGAGGTCTTTAGAGGAGAACGCCCTGCCTCATATCTCCCCTGCCCAGCCTCAACGTACCCCAAGCTTATTGGGTAATTAGTGATCAGAGTTGGGGGGTCGGTTGAAGGTGAGGGTTCTAAGCACATACACCAAACAAAAGGTTACAAAGCCTGGGTTGCCAGCCAGCCAGCGAAAATACAAAGTCCGTACCTCCTGGCACCCCAAATGATATCCTATGAGCCTCTGGGCGCACATGAGTTTTTCAGGAGTGATCCTTGTAGGGCCTCGGGGTTTAGGGCCTTAGGGCCCAGGGCCCTTAGCACCCTTAGGGCCCTTAGGGTCCTTAGGGTCTTAGGACATTAGGGCACAATGGAGGGTTGTGGTCTTTTGGGGCTTCGCTTTTCCAAGGCCGACTCACCGCTGTCCCCTTCGCGGATCTCGCTGTCGCCGCTGTCACCCTTCAACTCCCGGGCCGTTCGCAAGGCCGCCCCCCGCGACCTGCTGTTTGCTTAAGAACTCCTTCAAAAAGTGCCCATGTTCTTCCTTATAAGGGCCATATATTAGGGATCAATAGTCATTAGCAAATAGTAGGTTTAACCGGGCTTAGGGCAAATTATGCGCTGTAGGGTTTCGAGAACTCACATGGGCTTCGGGTGTGAGGAGGTAATCATGAGGTAAGAGGGTTATATAGGTTCCCTCCCCCGTCGCCCGCCCCCTCAGCCAGTTGCAACCCGAGAGTGTGGCGCCACCTATCACCTCAAATTCATCTACCCAAGAAGCTCCAAGTAGGCGAACCTTCCCTGAACTCTGAATTCTAGACTGGCTCGGCCGTGAGAATTCGCTTGGTCCGTCAGGCTTCGCACGATTCAACAGGCCTGGCTATCCATGTTCCTTTCAAGTAGGTTTGGGTTTGGGATTAAATGTGAGGGTTTGCGTATGTTTAGGGTTCATAGGCTCCAGTTGTTTTGGGTCATGGTGTTCAAGGGGCTGCTTCCTTCGTCGCTTCCTTCAGATGGCCTCCCTTAAACCTTCAACAAACCCTAAGCCCTCTAAATGATCCCTACAAACCCTAAACTAAGTAACACATTGGGTTACTTGTAGGGTCGGGCCCGAGTTTGCGCCTTTGCCTTCTCTCCTGTCAGACGGCTAGATGGTGCTCTTAGAGCATTGGAGGTTCAGGTTGCCTGCCTCCGCAGGACCGTTGGTTGTTGGCCTACAACGCGGTTTGTGTCTGTGTTCCTTCAGCCCAAAGCTCTGAAAGCACCGAAATCCCGAAGGAGACCTGGGGAAACGAAGTGCATCTCGGCAGCGTTATCCAGCTTGAAGGACGGCCAGGTTAGGGTCCCTTGCCTCCGCCTTGAAATATTCGGGCTTGGGTGCTTTTTGGCGAACTGGCTCGCAGCGTCTGAATCCTGAAGCCAACTCCCCAACGATGTGAATGCAGGGTTATGCCGGAGTTAGCGGCCCGGTCGTGACAAGTCAGGCTGGTTCCCAGGTCGGCGCCATCAAGAAGCAGGTGAGCTTCAAGGGGCAAGCATCCGACGGGGCCAGTTCGGAGATCAGACAGGACGGTACTGCAGAAGCGAGAGACATGCCATCGAGCGTCAAGTTCTAGCGCTGTGTGGTATGCAACCACTGTCAGTCGGTGGAATCCGTAGGGCAAGCTAAGTGAGCCCAACAAGACCAAAGCTCCTTGAAGTTCCACCCACTTGTCCTTTCCGACTGCGAGAAGTGGGTTTTCAATAGGGAAGTATGGTGCAATGTTCACTTTCCTATACATCTGCAGTCTGAGAGCGCCAGAAGCTTCAAGCCCCCCTCCAAACACAAACCTTCCCAAACTCAAGAACTCAAAGAAGCCCGTTTTTACCCAGGAGAAGCCCTCTGTCGAGATAGACTCAGGCCGGGACATCTTTCGAGGCTCTGTGATGGCTCATAAGGTTTATCACTTGGCCTTACGACTTTCGGGTGTGTTGGATGGTCAGCTCTCGAAATTGGGGTCACTTTTTCCTGCAAGCATGGCGAAGGGTTTTTTCCTAGACTGCCTAGCTGACTTTTGAATGACATGGGATGACTTCTGAATCCGACCACGCTCGAATCTTCTGCGACTCCATTCCTCGATCGCAGTGTTTAGGACTGGCGGGATTCGGTGCACACGAGCTCGCCAAGCCATGCTCCCTCGACATCTTACTTGCAGTCTCGGCTTTAGACTCCTACGAATCCTCACAGGGGCAGGACACGGAACGCATTGTCCAAAGAAGGGCCAATGGATTGTGGTGGTTCTGGTGATACTTAAACGAGACTGTTCCATCGGCAGGCAGCAGATCAAGGCTAGCCAGGTTCAGGATTCAGGGGCTCCGACTGGATGATTTTAACGGTCTGTTGCCCAGCCTCTAGGGGTTTTATGCCGGCCTTCTTTATCCCTTTGCCGTTTTTTTCCCGCGGGCCTCCTCAGAAGCTAAACATCTTTTTTTGGCACAGCTGAAGCTCTTCTTACGTCACTGTTAGAGTCGCTAGAGGGTGTTCACGAGCTCCTCCCAGCAGCACAGATCCTTAATAAGGCAAACTGTTCGGTTTTGCTAGGGGTTTCCCTAAACCCTCTAAACCGAACCCCAAAGATTTTGGGTACAACTCGGCCAGATGTGCATCTGGTCTTCGATGGTGGCAAAGTCTCCCAAGGCACCAGACTGTTCAGAGGAGGCATTTAGGGTTTAGGGTTTAGGGTTCCCCTATACCGTCAAGTGACCTAATTTACTTACGTTGCCAAACCCCTATGAGAGCACAAGAATAATTAGCATATAGGGTTTCTGCCTCCCTTTTGGGATCTGTGGATGTTTGGGGGGGTTCTTCGTGAACGTGTGGCTTCCAGGTGGGGTTGCGTTTGTCCACAAGTTGAACTGAACATATGCCTGGGGCCATGCTCGACAGTCTATGCTCCTCGGTGGGGCTGGTGTCATGACAGCCGCTGCTGAGTGACATGCTGATGATGATGCTGCTGCTGCTGCTGCTGCTTCTGCTGCTGCTGCTCCCAATCGAACCACAGTGACACCCCCACATACGCGCACGAAGTGACCTACTGGAAATGCAACACTGTCAGTGCCACTGCGAGCACTATCATGCCGATGCATCGGTGATGGCAACGAGCATTACAGTGGCAACAAGGACTTAGCCGGCAACGCTCAGAGATATCATTTTACGTGCCCATGACCATCGTTATTAGCACTCCAGGCTCGCAAGGAGAATGACAGGGTGTACTCCTAAGTACTGATACCTGTTTAGACTTAAAGTGCTGCGATACAACCGCAGGTACCGCACACTTCCCAACCCAGCTCCCTATCAACTCGAGAAGTCCGTCCGGAGCTGAGCAACAGCTGTGATGGTCCACCAGAATCTAGCAGATGGCATGAGTTTGGGTTCGTTTCTTGACCTCCGCCCGAAATCTCACGTGGATGACTGCCAAGCGCCCCACCTAGCTTGGACGATTCAACAGAGGCATCCCCCAGCATTCCCTTTGTTCATTACGAACGGCACAATAGACAGAACGCTCGTGGCGAGACACGACAGCGGTACTGACGTTCATAAGGCAGTGTTTGTGCACAGTTGATCTTGCCGCAAGCTGCAAGGAGTCGCCGATCCTCCGTTCTCTCCGACACGCAGAGAGATTCGCAGAGAGTGTCGGACCCCCTTTGCCCGCCCTCCTCGGGGGGCCCCTTCTTGGGTGTGCAAAGCCAGAGACCTTGGGCACTTGGAGGGACGCCAATAAGCGGGTGCAAGGATTCTGAAATTTGAATTGAACTTGATCTGAGCTGCGCCGACAGGAGCTGGCTGCGATGACCAAGTCGCTGGCGGCAGGGACGCTGTCTCCCAGTTGCAGTGCGATGAAACTTCTCGATTCCGGGAAAGAAGCGTTGCGTAGGGTCATTGGATGTGATGGGACAGTGGATACTGAATCCGTACACCATGTCTTTTCGGGTTTGCCTGCGTAAGGTCCAAGTCGCAGTCGATCTTCGCCACGAAGCACACCTGGGAGACCGAGTATGATGAATGAACTTTGCCAGCAAAGGGGCCGTGGGACCTCAGGGATTGCAGGGAGTGTCGGCATTCGGGGGCACTGTGAGGCCGTGGGGAACCAATCCGTGGGCTAGAAAAAAACAAGCAGCCCCTTTTGGCCCAAAGTGAACCTCAAGTCCGAGTCCGAGACTCGTTATACCCTAGGCCGCTTTAAATGATTTCAAATGCTACATTTCTCAACCCAAAAGCCCGATAAGAACCTAAGAGTCCAATCCCCCCCCAAGGTGACGACGAGGACGAGTTCCAGAACTTCTTAGCAGCTCGGATGAAGTGGCCGGATGTGGGGTTATTCTGAATTGGGGTGTACCGTTTATAATGGAGCCCCCTTATCAATCACCGCCAGAAGGGAGGTGGGTGAGGGGGAGCGCCCAGACCCCTAAATCCCTGAAGATCCCTAAGGTCTAAACCACTTAAGCCCGCAAAGCCCTCAAGCTTCAGCCCCCTGAGGAAGAGTGCGCCGAGCGCTATGCCCGGAAGCCGGATCATACACCTCGCCACGCACTTGAAACGGTCTCATGAGTCGAGTCGTCAACGGGTTTTCAGTTTGGGGTCGCTGAATGATTTTTAGTGGCTCTCGGGACACGATTCTCATTGCAAACTTGGCTCTAGAATCAAGTAGACGGTTCAGGACATGAGCTTCCGCCCCCTTATTGACGGACGGGCATCTTCGCTTGGCTTCGAGGATGTGCCCTAAGTCAGCTGCCTATAGGGGGTTACAGGAAATTGGGCAAGCTTACCGTTGGTCAGTAGGGCATGGAGGAATGAGGTACCCTGTATCATCCCTTAGTTAAAGGGTATGTATAGGGCTTCCTAATTCCCTCATTCCCTGCCCACCAACTGCAAGTACGGGGTCAACGAGGAGCCTCTGGCCTCAAAGGTTCAACTCACAATTAGGGGTTTAGGGTTTAGGGTTTAGGGTTTAGGGTTTAGGGTTTAGGGTTTAGGGTTTAGGGTTTAGGGTTTAGGGTTTAGGCTTGCTGCTTCATAACCGAGGTGGTAATGCTTCTGCAGAAGGCCCCCGCTTTGCACAAGACACGGCTTATCTTAAGTGCTGCCTTCTGAGTGCTGTAGAGGCTGGATGCAGCTCCTCTCAACTCAGAGAAAATTAGTTTCAGTTTGTGTCGACATCCTCACCCTGCAGGCTATTCCGATAGCGAGAGTGAGTCTGAAAAGAAGATCGCTTGTTGGAGACGCTCCAGGCCAGCGTCTAGAGGGAAACCCGTGCCGGACAATCATGGACTTGCCATTGCTTGCCAGCTTTTTCCGCGGGAGAGTAACCCTAAACCCTAAACCCCTAACCCCTAAACCCTAACCCCTAAACCCTAAGCGGTTTCAACTCCAGGATGTTGCATCCGCAGTCCAGAAAAAGGCTGCTTGGCATCTTGAGGAGCTGCAGCAGCTTGCTGTGGCTTCAAAGCGTTTTCTCGTCCCAGCTAGGGTTTCGGGTTTAGGGTTTAGGGTTTAGGGGGGGTTTAGAGGTGGGTTTTTTCAAGTAGTATCGGTTCCACTGCAAGCGGCTGGTACAAGCACTGAAGGTCCGATTGGCTAGAGGCTTGTGCGGATAGGTTCTTTGGCATGTTGACCCCAGAGCTTCAAAAGCCGCTAAGGTTGACCTGGGACTCAATGAGCGTGGCGATGATCGGCCAGGGGCTTGAGAAATCATGCCTGCAACTTGCGGTGTCGCCGGAGTGGGCCCTTGGGCATTCGAGGACGAGAGCGTTTTTGCATTCTCTCCCGTTGAGTTTGGCGTGTGGCTTGGGATACAAATGACTTGGCCTGACCGAGTCTAGGCTACAAATCGCCCCAGGAAGCTGCAAAAGCCCACCCCAGCTCCCTCTCTCCCTCCTCCCACGCCTCTCCCGCCCCACTCCCCCACCCTTCATCCTGGCCAACCACAACCGGTGGAGAGTTGCCACCATAGGACTGTAAGCCATCACTCAAGTCAAAGTCGCGTCAGATTCCCAAACGAGCGCACCTCAGGCCTTGACGTCCTTATGCTCCCGATGATCTACGGCATGAACATCTCAGAGACAGCAGAAGTACTGGCTGCTTCCTGCTGGCAGTGGTCTTTACAGCATTTGACAGCCGATAGCCATGGCACAGCATGCGCGGGAAGTCCCCCAGAGTGGGTTGCTGGTGAGTGTGTGTGGCAGTCTATGACCCGGAGACATGGTTGAGGCATCTCAGACAGGAAGAGGGGAGAGTTCCGGCCTTTTCCTTTGGGGGAGAGAGTTCCGGCCTTTTTCCTTGAGACCCATTGCACATTGCACACAACATGGTTGTGGACTCGAGATTTGCACCTGAAGGCCGAAGCTCTCAAAACTCTCCCCCTCAGTCCAGGTTGAGTGGTTTTGCACGATCTTCTGGTCTGCTGCGCGCTTAGCCACCTCGTAGCTGCCACTTCAGCGAGGTCCTCGTGGACTTTCATGGTGCTGCGAGTACTGTAATTGAAATTCTTCTGCCTGCAGTAGTTAACATGGCCCTGTATAGCGAAGGTGCCCCAAAAAAGGGACCTCAAATGAGGGAACCGCCCGTCGAGCAACTGAGATTGACATGCTCATGACCTTCCTGCCAGGGCCTCAGACCTTCCGGCATTTTTTGGCATCCTGTGCCGGCTTACCTAGAATAATCCACATGAAGTAAGGTGTACATGTCTGTTTTTGGTGAGTGTATATAAGGTTCCTTTTTAATATTGGTGAGTGTATATGCCGGGTGTCCTTTTGGGGGGGTACAAGAAATATATACCCTGCTTCAACATGATGCCCTTTAAAATCTGATAGAGTCCTGAATCCGTGGTATATTTCCTTTGTGAGGTACATCGGTTCCTCTAGGCACAGGGACTGTGTGAAGCTTGGACTTAGGGACTTACCGGGGACCCTCTTTACCAAATCAAGGGTATAGGTGCTACTAAGCTGTAGGATAAATCGAGTCCCAGGTAGTGCCTTCCAGGATGGGCTATTAGGCCTTCTCATCCCCAGAATCAACCCTAGACAGGGCCTTTTTAAGGGCTTATAGGGTATAGTAGAATCAACCCTAGACAGGGCCTTTTTAAGGGCTTATAGGGTATAATCTAATCAACCCTATCTAATCAACCCTATACAGGGTTCTTAAGGGCTTGTAGGGTATAATCTAGTCAACCCTATAAAGGGCCTTTTTGAGGGCTTAAAAAGGGTATAAATAGCCCATCCGGGTTCAGAGGGGGTTTACCGATCGACCCCCGAGGACTGGATACACGGTCGGCCCTGAGGTGGTCCTGTCCCCTCGCAAGGCTCGGGCCACTGGCTTTCTCGATTTCATAGCGGCGAGTATAGAGGTCGGAATAAATACTAATTTAGTATTCCCTTATCCCCAAAGGGGTCGGAATAAATTACGAATAGCAATTCCAGTATTCCCTTATCCCTCTATGAGACGTGGAAGACCGGCCGTGCGCCGCCGAATGCGAGCCCCGAAGTTTTCGAGAACCGCTCATGCCATGATGAGACCTCCCCCTCCTGCATAGCTCAAGGCTGCAGGTCCCCATGGCAGGCCGCTTCGGCGTTTTTGGTGCAAACTTACGAACCCTGAGCCTCTGAACCCCTGAAACCCCTGAACCCCTGAACCCCCGAACCCCTGAACCCCTGAACCTAAACCGAAGCGCCCCATGTGTCACGTTGAAGTCCTGAAGCCGTCAGGTGGCCTATCACTACCTGACCACCTGGCCGCCTGCCTTTGTTTGGGATTTAGGGTTTAGGGTTTAGGGTTTAGGGTTTAGGGCTTCCGGGACGACCTTTCGCAAAGAAGATTGGACGGCTCACCTAACCCTAAACCCTAAACCCTGAGGAGCTCAAGTTTTTTTTATGCAAGTCGAGAAGAGTTTGCATTTCAAGAAATGGCCGTTTTCCTTTGGGAAAAGTCTATGTTTGCGGGGCCCTCTATGGAAATGCAAAGACAAGGTGGGTACCTATCGGCATCGCACTCCCAATAGTAAGAAAGAACAAAGGGAGCAAGACTAGCAAGGATTCGAGGGAATCGGGTGGATGGAAATTCTTCCATTATGTACGGACCCGCGTGAACGAGACTGCCGTGAGCAACTATCTGTCCATTGCAAATTTTGATTGAACATCTTGGTTGTCATTCTCCATGATTTTTATCCAATACGTCAGGGGCTATATCATCCTAGTAATGTCGTGGTGGATAAATGACTTCGTGCGTGCGTGAGTGGGCGGGTGGGTGGGTGGGTGGGTGGGATGTGAGTGTGTGTGTGTGTGTGTGCACGCGCACGCGGTGTGTGCAGTGTGTGCATGTGTCGAGAAAAATGAAGGAAATTAAATACATGTACATATATACAAAATATGCAAACACGTGTGTGTGTGTGTGTGCATACATGTATGAATCTACGAATTTTTGCATTGCGAGTTTCCCAGGTTTGTCGTTGACTTTTTCATCGTGCCTGGCTCAGACTGCCCTAGACTGCTGCCACCTGGATTTAGGGCTGCGGATTTAGGCTCCTCCGGCTGTCGATGCCACATCAACGCATGCCCAGAAGCGCCCTTGTTCCCTTTTCGAGGGTTCATTCGAACACAAACCGAGCTTAAACTCCAGAACCGGCACCCTTTTTGCATTCTTAGGCTGCTGGGGGGGCAAGTGCGTGATGCTGTTTGCTTAACCCAGGAGGTGATGCGCTTGCTCGAGAGTTGCAGGAATTGCCCTTGAGAGGTCAGTACTTTTATGAGTGAGTGAGGCTTGCTTGAGGCCTTCGGATATACCTTCAACGCTGTACACTGGGCATTGAATATGCGTGTCCTCAGCAGTAAGCAAGTACGACTTTTGTCTGGGAGGCACACCTCAACCCTCAGCATATTGCAAGGCCTAGAGCCAAAAACCGACCCGCCCGAAATCAGAAAGGAAAGCCTCTAAAACCACTTGAAAGCCCAAAAGCCTACTTGGACGTTCATGTGGTAACTATACCTAGAGCCCTACTGATAAGGTACTTATAACCTTACTTCTGAACCCCGCCAAAACCCCCCAAAAGCCCAATGTAAAGAACCCAAAAGGTCGGTTCGGAGTGGGCCTCGCGGATCACGGAGTTCATTCAGGGCTTCAACGCCTTCCGCGCGGCCGGGGGTTTCCGGGGGTCACCGGAAGCGCCACTGTAGGGGGTTTTCTGGGGCTGAAGGCCCTCAAACCAAAACCCTTAAGGGGTTTAGGGCTTAGGGTGACCGATACACTCTGAAAAAAAGACCCTAGCAAGCATGATTAGGTCGCCCTCTTTCTTGAAGGGTATAAGGGTACTCAAGGTCAACCCAAACCCAAACCCAGGATCACTAAGGCGAAAGATCCAGAATCCAGACTTGAGTCGACAAGCCCATGAGGTCTGTAACCCTTAAGCTTTAAAGTTTATATCCACACCTGGACTCAAAAATGATGACCTCCCGTTTCTTATCAGGCTCAAGGTTCTTATATGAGCCAGTAGTGGTCTTGCTGCGAGGACCGGGAGTTCGCATTATGCTCCTCACGATTCAGGTGAGCCTGCTAAGTGGCCGGACGGTTCCACTCGCGGCAGCTTCGGATGAGACCGTAGAAGCCTTGAACAGCAGGGTGCAGACCTGTCTGGCAGTTGGCCGGGGCAGGCTCTTGGACTCCTCCGGAGCCATTTTGAATGGAGAAGCCACGCTCGAGGACTCTGGATTGCTAAGCGGCGATACTCTGACCTTCTTGACCGTTAGCAGGGTCCAGGTTTGTGGCGTCGAAAGTGCTTTTGCTTCGCTTCTGGGCGATGGGTCTGTTGAGACCTGGGGGGATGCCGACCATGGCGGCGACAGCAGTGCTGTGCAAGATCAGTTGAAAGACGTGCAGCAAATCCAAACTACCAACTCAGCTTTTGCCGCCATTCTGGGCGATGGGTCTGTTGTGACATGGGGCCATCCTAGAAGGGGCGGCAGCAGCAGTGATGTGCAACATCAGCTGAAAGACGTACACTTGCTCCAAGCCACCCGCGCTCCTTCCGGTGGTGCTTTTGCTGCCATTCTCGGCGATGGGTCTGTTGTGACCTGGGGCGATGCTGCCCATGGTGGCAACAGCAGTGATGTGCAACATCAGTTGAAGGACGTGCAGCGGATCCAAGCTAATGGTGCTTTTGGCTTTGCTTTTGGCGGCGCGTTTGCTGCTATTCTGCGCGACGGGTCTGTCGTGACCTGGGGCCATGCTGACTATGGTGGTGACAGTGCTGCTGTTCAACATCAGCTGAAGGACGTGAAGCAGATTCAAGCTTCCTGTGCTCCTTCTGGCGGTGCCTTTGCTGCCATTCTGGGCAATGGGTCTGTGGTGACCTGGGGCGATTCTGCCTGTGGTGGCGACAGCAGTGCTGTCGAAGCTCAGCTGAAGGATGTTCAGCAAATCCAGGCCTCTCAGCATGCCTTTGCTGCCATTTTGGGTAGTGGGTCTGTTGTGACCTGGGGCCATGCTGAAGATGGTGGCGACAGCAGTGCTGTGCAACTTGAACTATATGATGTGCAGCAAATCCAAGCTACCAACTCAGCTTTTGCTGCCATTCGGGCAGATGGATCTGTTGTGACCTGGGGCGATCCTTACGCTGGTGGCGACAGCACTGCTGTGCAACATCAATTGAAGGACGTGCAGCAAATCCAAGCGACCCACTCCAGCGGTGTTTTCGGTGCTGCTTTCGCTGCCATTCTGCGCAATGGGTCTGTTGTCACCTGGGGAGATGCGGAAAATGGTGGCGACAGCAGTGCTGTACAACATCAGCTGAAAGACGTACAGCAGATCCAAGCTACCAACTCAGCTTTTGCCGCCATTCTGGGTGATGGGTCTGTGGTGACCTGGGGCCGTGCTGACTTCGGTGGCGACAGCAGTGATGTTCAAAGTCAGCTGAAGGATGTGGAGCAGATTCAATCTGACTGCAGTCCTTCTGGCGGCTCTTTTGCTGCCGTTCTGGCCGATGGATCAGTTGTCACCTGGGGCCACACGGACGTATTCGGTGCCGACGGCAGTGAAGGAGCCAGTAGCGACTTGGGCGACAGTTGATCCCCATCACGAGCCAACCATACCCTAAATTTTCAAGACGTGTAGGCAGCGTTAGTTTGGCGGGGTTGGAACCGCAAACCCTGAAGGCTTAAAGGTTGATGGGGTCCGAAAGGATCCTGGTTTGTTTGATTTTGTTTGACCCCCAAGATTTGGGGCGGCAGCACTACATGTAAGACTCGAGCGTCTCACCGTCTCACCTGTCACAGACCTCATGAAATGCAGAATCGGAGAGCATCTCCGAAGATCTGCCGGAAGGTCCACACAAACGACTGCTCCCCGAATGCGAACGAAAGGCCCCCATTCTTGGGACCCAGAGAATTGCATGATCCCATCAGCCCGAGGATCCCCAGGCCGCGTTATTTCTGGCTGCCTGTCGAGCCTCCGGCTTCAAGTTGCGAGCCTGTGACAGGCCCGTGCAGTTCGAGTGCTTCGGGTGGTCCGCGTCGTGCGGCTTATTCGGCTGGCGCGCATGGTGAAGACCCTCCACAAGGCCCAGAAGAGTTTGGGGGGGGGGGGGGGGGGGGGGGGGGGCGGGGTTGGTACTGACCCTTCCCTCAAGCTTTTGCGTGAGAATCGGGGCCGGGAGGGGGTTAAGTGTCGGACGAGGATCTGAGTTCTTGTATGTTCTTGTGTTTTTGGATTTGGGCCTGGGGTGGGGTGTGGAGGGCCTGAGTTTGTATATTAAAGCATATTAAGCCATATAAGCCCCCCTAGACCGCTCCTCTGTGATGCTCTGCAGCTCATGGAGATGACGGGCTCCCTGCGGCTTCTGATCATCTTCAACGCCCTGGGGCTGCACACTTCAGAGTTTAGGGTTTAGGGGTTGTGGGTTTAGGAGTTATTTAGGGTTTAGGGTTTAGGGCTACTCAGGGGCTTCTCAAGCACCAGTACATCCCCATGTGCCTCTTGAAGACCACAGGAGACTTGCAGCACTTTTAGGCAGCAGATATGTCGTATCGAGGGCTCAGGTAGAGCTTGGAGATCTTGATGTTTTTTCGCGGCGCGCTAGTCCGCTGAAGCTTCGGCGGCCTACATGCTGAGGTCCTGAAGATGGCAACCTTGCTGATGTTGGTGGCGTGGCCGCAGGAATTATATATATATATATATATAATGTAGTGTGTATGTATACATATAGACATATATTGTGTTTAATTAGGTCTAGGGTTGACACGTTCTCGCATCCCCGGCGCGAAGCCCTCCAAGGGGCAGTCAGGCAGCACGTTAGCCTTGCTGCCGCAATGGACTCATCGACTTCCGCGCAAGCACATGAGCATCTGTCCAGGGTTGAGGGCTTGCGGAGACAAGCTGCGATTCAGAGTCTTAGAACCCTAAACCCTAACACCCTACAGGGTTTCAACGTGCCTTAGACCTCCTAAGGCTGTCCACTTCTTCTCTGTGGGCTGGCACTTCGTCGGCTACCACACTGACGGAGGTGCCAAAACCTAAACCCAAACCCTAAACCCTAAATTAGGCTTCAAAGAGAAGCTATGGGATGTTTTTTGGTGTTTAACTTGGGGCTCCACATGTAGCGTTTGAAGAACATAAACCCTGCAAACCCTAGGAAAAGCCTAGCAGCCCTGTAGCCTATCATAAGCCCTATACCAGCCCTTTGAAAGACTCATGGTTTCTGAGATCTCTGCTATGGTACCAAACACCACCCACGCAGGTGAGGTTGGTCGTAGAGTCATATGCAGTATACACTCCTCAGAATTCGATTTCTGTATGCAACGCCTCCAAATGCGCTATTCTGAAACTATTGGGAAGCGATGACATGTGGCACTTTATTTAAGGTACCTTAAATAGCACGAGAACTAGCAGATATCGATGAGGCTACCGCTAGGATCTAGGACACACAGCGTTTTGGGGGTAATTGCAAAGGCCTGTTCTAAAGACAGATGCAAGTGCCATGCCCTCCACTACTTAAAGGATCAGGGGACTTAGATGATTAGGGCAACTATGATAGATATAATTCTTACAAACCCCAATTAGGGTATTTATAACCCTACTTACTAAGTCCGGTTATGATTAGGGCAAGTAATGATAGATATAATTCTTACAGCCCCAGGTAGGGTAATTTTAACGCTACGCGACCCGCCTCGGCCCGGCCCAGCGCATCCGCAGCGCCCAAGTCGCTGGACCCAAGCAATAAGGGTTGGGTTTAGGGTTTAGGGTTCCGGGTTTATGGTTTATGGTTTGGGGTTTAGGGTTGAGGGTTAGTTTAGGATTGAGGGCTTAGGGCTCAAGGTTCATGCTTTGGGGTTTAGGGTTTTTTGGGTTTAGGGCAGAGGGGAAAGGGGGGGGGAGCTAAGATTTAAGGTTTCGGGTTTCAGTTCAAGCTTAGACTCTTCGGCTCGTCCCCGGCCGTGCTCACACCAGTTGAGCCTCGAAAACCGGGGGGCGAAATAGGGGGGGGGGGGGGTGGGGGGGTTGGGGGGGGGGTGGGGGGCGGGTGGGTGGGGGGGCGGGTGGGGCGGGGGTTGGTGGGGGGGTTGGGGGGTGGCGGGGGGCTGCTGGGGGGGGTGGGGGGCGGGTGGGCGGGGGGTGGGGGTGGGGGGGGGTGGGGGGGTGGCGGGGGGCTGCTGGGAGGGGCTTCAACTGCCTCTGGTCCTGGCGAACCGTCCGCTTGCGGACCCCGGTTTCTCAGGGGGGGTACCCATTTGAGGCAAAAAAAGGGTCCGAAAAGTCGCTTGGCCCGAGGCGGCCGTGCTCACACCAGTTGAGCCTCCGGCCCTCAAGCCAGCGCGTCGGAGGAAAACTCCGCCTTTCACAAACACCTTATGTGAGCAAGCGCCAAAACCCCCAGCCAAATACAATTAAGCAAGGGGTGCACACGAATGCCTAAAACCCTGTAAAACGATGGGAACACTTGAAAAGCGACACCCCTAGATTATGAACCATTGGGTGTGCTATAGCGACACCTACAAAAACATCAAGCCCCCTCTTGTTGCGTCCATTAGCACCTCGAGCCCAGCCGCTCATGTGGCTTAGGGACAAAAGGGGGGGGTAGGGGGGATAGGGGGGGGGGGGGGGGTAGGGGGGGGTAGGGGGGGGGGGGGGGGGGAGTGGGGGGGGGGTGGGGGGGGGGTAAGGGGGGGCAGGGGGGTGGGTTCAGCGTCGGGGAGGTCAAGCGGGGGGGGGCCCTGCTGGGAAGGGCTGCAACTGCCTCTGGTCCTGGCGAACCATCCGCTTGCGGACCCTGCTCATCTAGGGGGGGTACCCATTTGAGGCAAAAAAAGGGTCCGAAAAAGGGTTTGGGCTTGGGGGGAGGATTTGGAGGGGGGTGCCTGTTCTGACTACCTATACACCTTCGGCCCGAGGCCTCGGCGGATTATAACCCTCAACCCTAGACCCTAAACCCTAAACCCTAAACTCTAAATCCTCCAAGTGGCCTCCCGACAGGCTGGGTGGAGAAGGAAGGCTTTCTGGAGCAGCCTGCAATGGTCAGGTGCTTCCGCCAAGCTGCCTTGCAAGGGCTGGTCAGTTTTAGCTAGGCTTAGGGTTTAGGGCTTAGGGTTTAGGGCTTAGGGTTTAGGGTTTAGGGTTTAGGGTTTAGGGTTTAGTTTTTAGGGTTTAGGATTTAGGGCCGCAAGGTGGAGGGGTCAGGAGGATTTTGTTTCAGGGTGTTGCTCTTGATCCTTTTCTTCGCGTAGTTGCGGCATAGTTGCACGAAGCAGTTCGCTCCAGGTTTCTAGCAGCAGGGGTGGCTGCGCCATTCAAGGACGACTCGAGTATGTGGTGGCCAGCATCAGACTGAACCCCAAATCCTAAACAGCAAATACCTCCCCTCCCCCCCAACCTCTGAACCACCATGGTTTATCCAAAGGCTTGCTTGGAGGCATCGCTCGGCATGACTTGGTCAGAAGTAGGGCAACAGTAGTTATGACCGGCCAGAACCATTATTTGGGGGCACTTACAAAATTGCAACCCTACTCATTACTTCCCATGAACCCCCACCAAACACCATAAACCCAAGTTTTTCAAGCAACTCTTATAACAAATTCTAACAAATGATAACAAATTACAACAAGTTATAACAAATTATGACAAAAAGAGCCTTCAAAGAAGCCTTCACCCCCCTGTTCTCCTGTCGAAGGTACGTAGCAGCGGCAAGATGGACGCTGGCCCAGCTCAATGGCCGGACAGACAGACAGGCTCGAAGGAGTTTAGGTTTTAGGGTTTACGGTTTAGGGTTTAGGGGGTGATTGAGCCCCCGAGATCCCACTAGAAATTCTGAGGTTTGAAGCAGTTGGGAACAGGGCCTGCGGCTTCAATTTGGGGCTGTGGACTCAGGGGTTTATAGGGGGAGACTGAAGCCCACACTTTCTGTTCCTCCTTGGCCGGGCTGGAGGGTTGACTGGTATGAGTATGAGCGAGGTGGAGCCGCAGAGGCTTGCGCTTCGAGGTGGCAGGTTTCAGGGCTCCGCTAGAGTCGCTAGAGCTTCTTGTGCCAATGTGGTTCGGACTGAGTTTCAGGGCTATTCAGAGTTTGGGGCTCCGTGGCTCAATGCTTCAAAGCTTCTGTCCATCGGTCCGAGAGAGTGTCTTCACGGTACTTAGCTTCTCAGAGCAGGAGATGAAGTTTAGGAATTAGATCTCATGCCCCAGATCCTAAACGCTTGGCCCTTCCTTGCCTACTTTGCCTTCTTTCCGTGGCAGGAGAGAACATTTGTGGAGATGCTGTACATAGCCTTCACGGCGCCTTGGACCGTTTAGGGGTGCTACGCTGGCCGCTGGCACTACTTACCACAAAAATAGGGTTTGGGGATTGCAGGGCTTAGCTCTAGACCCCTAAGCATGGGGGAGAGCATTCGCCTTCCCGACCAGCCTTGTCCAGTCCGAAGCACAAGGTAGGCTCAAGATTCGCCAAGTGAGGCCGCGTTCACGCTGATCTTCATGTCCATCTTCGTGTCCAGCCTGACATCACGGATGCTGCAGCTGCAGCAGCTCATGGACAAGGAGTCAGGACGGCCTTTGGTCAGTTTGCTCCAGGTTTGGGAGGTTTTTTTTTGTGCACTTGACTCTTTTTGGAAAGACATTCCAGGGCACTTGCTTTGGCAGACGATTCGAAGGCATAGCCGCGTAGCCGCATAGCATCTCCGTTGCCCCTACATGGCTGGATCTTGCCCTGAATTCTCACCCTCCTCTAAGCCGTGACGGAACCTTTCGGACCGACTTGAATGGCATCCCCATAGCTTTGGTCAAATCGCTTTTCGTGCAAGTCATTGGAGCTTTCTTGTGTCCGATGACAAGTTCGCTAGATTCACATGTTCTTGTCCTTCTTATTGCGCCAAAAAGGACAACCCCGCCGAAAAGAAAAAACAAAACAGACCGCTCAGAATCAGAACACCAGGAACGTTTCCGTCGGCAAAGTAGAATGAAATTTTGAAAAAAAAAAAAAAACAAGGTGCCAAACTATCCCAGTCGGTCTTCGGCTGAAAGAATCCTACGTTGTCCGTAGCGATGGCGTCAAGAATATGCGATGGCGTGAATTTGTTGGCTTCATTTCTCGTAGCCGAGCCCCCATTTCTGGATCACGCTGCAGTTAATGGATCCAAGTGCGAGTCGATGAATCTTCCATGAGCCTGCTGGCACGCACATCCCACCGCCTAAGCCCGGCCTAAGCCCGCAGGTTACAAGCGCCTTCTCCAAAGATACCGTGAGATGCCGGGAGCTTTGATGCTTGGGGTTGAAGGGTTTGAGCAGAAGTTCACAGAAAGAGGAGCCGCCCATGCTTGCAAGCATTCCGAAGAGGCAGAACATGTTTGCCATAGAAGAGGGAGATGACAGTGGCCACTTAGAATCCCTCCCAGACCCCGAAGGCTCTTCGCGCCTCAAACCCTGACTCGAGCCCTAAACCCTAAACCGTAAACCCCAAACCCCAAACCCCAAACCCCAAACCCTAAACCCTAAACCCTAAACGGTTTAGGGTTGCTGTCGTTTCGCGTCGTTTGCGTGTACCCTATAAGTTTCGGGTTTAATTATGAACCCTTTCCGGTTCGGTTTTCTACGGTTCGTGTCCGGTACGGTTGGCTCCCGGTTCTTACACGGTTCGGTTCCTACGGTTCCGGTTTCCCGGTTCGCGGTTCGGTTTTATGGTCATCCTGTAAACCCTAAACCCTAAACCCTAAGCTTCCTAGCCCCCTTTCTTGACCCTTCAGGCACTCCCTGTCCTTCACGACCGTCTACCTGGCGAAGCGGCACATCAAGGATATGGGGCTTCGGGCTTTACAGGATTTGGAGTTTAGGCTTTGGGGTTTTGGGTTTCGGGGTTTAGAAAGTTTTGGGTTTAGGGTTTAAAAGCCCTACTTGTAAAAACTCGAAAAAGTCCTGTGTTTAGGGTTCAGGGCTCATGCAGCTCCACAGCGCTACACCAGAAAGCCCGGCAAAACCCAGGGGCCTCCCAAGGCCTTGGTGCTTGGAGTCTAGCATCCGAGAGCCCTGGGAAGGTGTGTAAAATGAAGGTGGAAGCTCGTGAGAGTTTAGGGCCCAGACTTGGTCACATGCGTCTTCCGTCGAATTCTGATCTTGCGTGTAGGACCGCACGAACTTGGACACCGACATGGACACTGAGGCCGACAGCCTTTGAGGGGTATGCGCTTTGAAGCTGGGCAGCCCTGTTCAGCTGGACCGATTCCAAGTTTGCCAACACCCTAACCCCGGGAGCTGGTTACAAGTGAGTTCCTTCCTGAGGCCCTAAGCTATTCAGTAGGGCCTGAACCCATCGCCAGGCCCAGCTGCTTCGCTTGCTTCCAGTGCAGACACAGGCCATGATTGGCTTTGGTCCGTATAGGAACATCTCTGGGCTAGGTATAGTTGAGCGCTTTAGGCACAGGCCTGTTTTTGGGTTAGCTGTCAAGGGCGACTCTGTGTTTGAAGGGCTTTTAATTGAAGGCAACGGAGTACGACACCTGCAATAGAATCATGGACTTTGGGAGTATGCTCCTGCTGCTGATGCTGAAGTTGACCCTCGCGACTTCCAGCCAGACTCTGGCACGAGCCAATTCAAGACCAGCCACATGACAAAAAGCACGCTACAGTGACTTCCGCTCACAAACTCTTGGGTTATAGTTATAGGGTTTAGGGACGCAGCCGACAGAGCCTCGAGCGTGACTAGGGCGTCTTGAGAGGCACCATGGCTTATAGGCTTACCTTCCCCAGCACTATTCCTGAGTCTTCTATGCACTGAGAACGGCCTGGGGTTTAGGGTTTAGGATGTAAGCCTCAGCCCCAAAATCTAACCCTGAGCCCTATAAACCCCTAAACCCGAGAATCCGCCATGGCGTCGCCAAAGAAGCCGAGCCTGAAGTCGCTGATTGCAAAGGGGGAGCTGTTGATCGCGCCTGGCATCTTCGCCCCTTGCGTTGCAGGGTCTAGGGTTTAGAGTTCTTCAGAGGATCATGTGTAGTTGGGATAGTAACCGGATAGTAGATATATATATATATAAGCTAAGCAGCAAGCACACATAAATTGGCTGAGTCGCCTTAGTTGGAAACCTCTAGCCCTACTGAAAAGTGAGCGGTCAAGGTTTTACAGAGCTTTTAGCATTTGCGACCTGGGCATTTTCGGCTTTAGGATTTAGAACTCCTTTTTGCTGTTGGGTGTTGGAGCTTTCAGGGTTTGGGGCTTCAGTGCACTCAGGGCTTAGGGTTTCGGATTTGAGAGCGTTCTCTGAGGATGGCATCTCCGCCAGGGTGGCCGAGCAGGTGGCCTGAAACGACTGCTCTTGCACCCTAAACCCTAAACCCTAAACCCTAAACCCTAAACCCTAAACCCTTCAGTCGTCCTTGAACCTCCTGCGCAGGTCGGCTTCAAAGCGTTGTACATGACAGGCCCTTGCCAGCAGCATTGGGTTGCGTGCTTGGGGGTAGGGTGGTCTTCGGCTGGGGTGTGTAGGGTTTGGAACGTGGAGAAAGCGTCAGGAACAGGGAGCACACCCAACGAGGTGTAAGCTTTCAAGGTTCATATAGAGCTACAAAAGCTCAAGGTCAAACCCCGGCCCCAACCCCTAACCCTGGCAGTAGTGCTCGCCTGGAATCCCCCTTGCCCGAACAATTTTCTCCTCAGGACGATGATTATGAGGCGAGGTCATGAATCAATAGTCCACATGAGGCTGCTGACAATGCAGGAGCCTGAATATCTTCCAGTATTTTCCCCTTAGAAACGCTGCATTGTGAGAAAAGCCACTCCAAAGTCCTGTTCTCATTGAATGGGGGGGCCCTTTTGTAAAGCGGGCTGCCGGAGTTCAGGCTGCAAGGTCTCATCAGAGGGCCAAAGCTGAGATCAACCCCCCCATGTAGCTGAGATTTGCACTAGCTGTTGACTCTTTTACCCTTTTGGCTCGCGGCCTTGCTGGGTGTTTGTACCTACGCTCATCCCAAGATTACAATCCCTCGAATCCTAGAGGTACCCCAAACCCCAAAACCGTAACTTCCTCAACCCTAGACTGCACTAAAGCCCTGCCTCAGGCTTTGGGACTGTGGGCAGCCACTTGGGCTTGCCAGATGCTGGTCTTGCCTCATACCGCGACATGGTGGAGAGGGTCTGCCGGTGGCATGGGGGAAGAGTCTTTAAGGCTTCCGGGGTTCAGGGGTTTGAGGCTTTAAGTTTGGGGTCTTGCGGGTTGGGCATGTCACAAGGAATCCAGTCAACCTTTCGTCATGGCCACAGGAAATGGAGCTACTATCAACCCTGCGCATTCCCGATACCCCTACCCAACACCCTAAACCCTGGGCGACGACGCGAGGTGCGGACCCTTACCGCCCTGACGTCGGTTCCTGTGATTTGCGATGGGGACACAGGCTTTGGTGGCCTGCTCAATGCAACTCGACACGCATTTCGAGTAGCATCGCGGTTGAGGGCTCAGGGAGTTTAAGAATGCCCCACCGCTGGCTGAGCCCTCCAAACCTAGACGTATATTTTAAGGGTTTAGGGTTTAGGGTTTTGGGTTTATGGTTTATGGGGTTTAGGGTTTAGGGTCCAGGGTTTAGGGTTTAGGGCAACAGTTGCAAGAACAAGAGCTGCCTGGCATCAGCGTTTTGCTGACCATCTTTCAATGTCCGCGCACGACGACCCAAAGCGGCAAGCACGTCTTGGGGTTTACTGTATGGCATGTACTCTATGACTACACATCGAAGTGCTTGATGTTTGATGCTGCATGCCAATTTGTGCGTAGTTGGTTCTGATACCCAGGTGGCCCACACAGTCAGGGGATATGTGCCTACGCTGCAAGATGAACTATAGTTGTTGGCTGGCGCCGCCGGTTCTGACATCTGAGCTGAAGGAAGAGGGCAAGGGGGCGCTAGGCTGAAAACGTGTACGATGACCGAGTTATTAGGCAATAGAATCACCTGCGTGAGCAGATATTGAAATGCAGACGAACAAAACCAAGCCGAGAAGCCACATTATTGGGAAGCTTGCAAAGTTGAGGCCTTGGTACTTGCGAAGCCTATGAATCCTTAACCGTAAGCTCTCGACCCTGATCAAAGGAAGAAGCGGGTGCAAGCGCCATCCAGCTGGAGGACGCCCCGCCCCGACCCCGTCAAGGATTCGGCTAGCCCACCGCTTTCGGGGGAAGGGGCCCAGGGTCGAAGATCTTCAATGGGAGCCCCCCTACCTATGCAGAGCTTCCGCTGTAAACTAGGAAGAAACCCTGAGTCGCAGCTGGAGGACCAGGAGTTCCCCAAGAAGTGCGGTCACACACCCGGGCGCAAGGCCAAGAGAACCCGGGACATTCGTCAATGGGCGGGTTCAGGGCTTTAGGGTTTAGGGTCTTCAAGATGTTTCAAGACGACCCAGCAGGTGCCAGAAAAACCTTCAAACTCAAAGGCCCAAACCCCGAAACCCTGGATCGCAAGTGATGGCTGATAATTACTCGGAGGAGGTAGAGCAACAAGGTTTACATTCTCAATTTGGGCTTGTAAAGATGTTCTTCAGCTTCAGTGGCTCTTTGTAGAGTGGGGCCTACGTGCTTAGAACAGGGCTTACTGGAGTTCGGCATTGCAAGTTCCAACTCTTGTCCGCAAATAAACCCTAAGCCCTAAACCCTAAACCCTAAACCCATAAAGGTATCGAGAGGCCTTCAAGTACGGCAGGTGATCCCCTTCGAGCAGGCCGTGGCCAAGATTCGTGTGGCGTCAGAGGCCACCCCATGCATGTCTGGCTAGGGTTTACGGTTTAGGGTTCAGGGTTTAGGGTTCCGCTTTTGGGTTTGAGAGGACTAAGCGTCTCGGAGGGCAACCACGAAAGTCGAGCACTGGCAGCGCTGAGCTGGCAGAGCTCCAGAGTATCAACAAGAGATCAGCCATGGGCTTGTAGAGCCACAAGAATGCAGGAGTTCACACTATTGTCCTAGCGGACATATGACATATCTACAATATTCAATTTACAGATGGCTCCATCTATCTATCCTGCTTGTAGTCCTATGTCCTGTCTCGCTGTCCGTCTGTCTCTCCATCTATGTCTCTGTGTGCCTCTCTCGACATGTATGTTTAAGGTCTGTATATCTGGTCAGTATATATATATACATATATATATATATATACATACAGAAATCTGTATGTATGTAGATATATATATATGTATATATATATATATGTATGTATATATCTATAACGCATAGTTCACCCCCCCCCCACCATACGTACGGACGTACGTACGTACATACATACATACATAAATACATTCATACACACATTTGTGTGTATATATATATATATGTATTTGTGTACTTGAATGAATGAGAGCGTTTTCTGTTTTGAGGGCAAAAAAAGTTCGCCCAGCGAGGCGCGGAAATCCCCAGACTTCCTGATCGTGGCGCGGACGGATGCGCGCACCAACCTCGGACCGGGTTCAGGGTTCAGGGTTCAGGGGATTTGGGCTCAGGGTTTATGGTGTTTCGTCGAACGACTGCCTTCCCAAAATCCTCGCAGTGAATGAAGGCACTACGTCAACCCCAAACCCTAGACCCTCAACCCTAACGGAACAAGAAGCACAAAGCCTGAGAGTAGTTTCAAAGCAGTCCCTTGGTTTGACCCTGCTCGGCTTCTGGACTCCTGAGCGCCAAACCTCTACACTCCCTGAAGCCCGACAAACCATACCCCTAAACCCTAAACTCCCTAAACCCTAAACCCCAAAACCCTAAACCCTAGACCCCAAACCCTAAACCCTAAACCCCAAAACCCTAGACCCCAAAGCGTGCAGCATGACGGCGAGGACTCGAGGAGGCCATCCGCCGCGCGAAGGCGTTCGCGGAGGAGCCGTGCTTCTCAAGGTTTGGGGGAGGCTTCGGGCTCTACTTGGGTTTAGGGTTTAGGGTTTAGGGTTTCGGGTTTAGTTTAGGGTTTAGGGTTAGGGTTTAGGGTAGTCCAGTGGTGCCCTTTTGCCATTTTTTGGTTCCAGATTCCCTTATAACAAAAAGGGTACCCTCATATATGTATGATTACTGGGCTACCAAGGCTACAGAGTTCTTTCATTCTAGAGGTTTCTATTGGGTTGTCAGGGCTCTAATTTTTCTTCAGGTTGATTGCTCAGATTTCATGGAGGGACCTTCTGAAAGGGTACGATGCGGCTGAAGAGACAATTTCCAGGCATGATTCTAAACTTTTAACCTTGTAAACTGAGAATTCAGCCTTAAACAACCCTAAGCCGTTCCTGCAACATTCCGAGTTCCAATCTTCTGTGGTTTGTTTGTTGCATGTCTACTTTAATTTCAGAACCGCAACCCCCCTAACCCTCTTAAAACCAAAAGCCCTTCATGATCCTCTTACTTCAACCCTTAATTGTTAAATTGAACCCTCAACACCCCCCCCCCCCCCCCCCCCCCCCCCCTACAAAAAAAGGGGGCGCTTAAAACCCTCAAAGCCCCAAACACCCCAAAGCCCGCCCCTGAACTACTATTTGCTTAAGAACCCCAAAAGGGTGAACATAATAATCCTTATATTGCCCTTAATAAGGAAGCACTTTTCTTTTTTTTGGGGGGGGGGGGGCTTTTAAGCAATTAGTAGTTATAAGACCCTGTCCATACTCAGGCCGGAGCCGACATCCTCTTCGTCGAGGCGCCGGAGTCTGAGGCGCGGGACCTCTCCACATGCTGACAAGATGTGGGGTTGAGGGTTTAGGGTTTAGGGTTTAGGGTTTAGGGTTTAGGGTTCAGGGCTGGGGACAACACACAAACGCCCAGGCACACAAGAAAAACACAACAGTCTTTGCGGCGGGAGGGCGGGGCAAAGTTCTGAGACAAACAAGCAGAAGCTGTTGGCGGACCAATTGGAAAGCTTGAGGGTCAACTCTCGAACGTGCAGCACAACATGTGCAACATGCGTGGTCACAAAGACATGCAGAGTAGGACAAGCAGGTGACTCAAATGCACACCTATAGACACCGAGCCCGGTACGTAGTTTGCTTTCAACACCTGGAATATGGCCTCGTCAACAAGTGGAAATTGTGCCGTGGGTGCTCAAAGGGCATTCTGCTTAATCATGTTTTTTGGTGAGGGTTTGCTATACTATGTTGGAGTCTATGCTCCAGCCTCGCGGCAAAAGCCCCAATGCCTGACAGCGCAGCCGCAGAACCCCGCGATGCAGGCGGAGATGAAGCAGATTTGTGATGCACTGGCGCCCACTGGCAAGGCAATGCTGGTCAATGCTGTTGAAGGCCCAGCGGCTTTAAACCCGAAGCCTAAACCCTAAACCCTAAGCCCCAGCCCTAAACTCTAAACCTGAACCTTGTCAACCCTGACCTTGAGCTGATCTGTCGCATGGGGGGGGATCCTAAACATGAGGCTCCGGACTTAACAAGGTAAGCTGAAAAGGTCCACCCTCTGCAGCTGAGGGTCCCTTAATAGAGATCCCGTTTAGGAGTTTTTGTAGGAAGGTACTTGGGGAAATACGCAAACCCGTCTACCAAGAAGGCTCATGCTGATGAGTGCTCCTGAGGCTAAAGGCAGGTTGGCATCTTGAGATCATAGAAGACCTTGAGCCGATATCCATCCGCAACAAGCTCCACCGTGCCCTAGACTGGTAATATGGGGGCCTGAAGAATTAGAATAGGGTTTTGGGAGTGTTATTCTAGCATAACTACAAAGGGGCCATAAGGGAATATGATTCGCATTTGTTCTGACCCCTGTATTAGCTGTAGTGACTTGGCACAGAGACGTCAGGCGGAAAGACCCCCGTGCTGCCACGGCAGAGATACATCGAGCACCTCGGATAGACAGGACACCTGGAAGGTCCCCTATTCTGGGGTATGGTATGTATTCAACCGATGGTTGTTTTGCCTTACAATGGTTGTTTTTGGGTTACAGGGTTGTCTTTGAAGCCCGTCATTGTTGCCTGGCTGGCATGTTCATGGGATACGTGCAGCACCCCGCCAGACCACGAACCTTGCACCTCCAAAGTCGTATCTGAGGCTGGGATACCAGGTTGCAATTTATCCTGCGACGGGCTTTCTGGCCATGGGGAAAGTCTTGGAGAAAGTCTACAGGTCGGCTCATGCCTGTTTGTTGAAGCTAGTGCTCTTAATTTTCGCGCAGACCTGCCAGGACTTTGCGTGATGAGGGTGCCTCAGCTGCATTGACGGGCGCGAGAGCAGCAAGCAGGATGATGGCGATTGTCATGATGGTGGCGAAGAATGTGATGGTGATGCTGCTGCTGACATCACTACCCTCACGATCATGATCATGATGACGGTCATACCTGTCGTCGTCATCATCATCCTAACCGACGTTGTCACCATCAATGTCGTCGTCATCGTCATGCTCAGCATTATCATCATCGCCACCATCACCAGCACTATCACCGCCACCATCGCCGTCATCGTCATCGCAATCATCATCAAGACAAAATCATTACAATCAGCATCGTCGTCATCAAATCAGTCGTAGTCGTTTCCTTCATCTTCAGGACTATCATCGTCATTCTCTTTCATATCGTCATGAGTCATGATGTTGATGGTCATGACCACCACCAACACCATCATCATTATCGCCATCCACTGCGGCGGCAGTGGCAAACACGGCGGGAGAAGCGGCAGCAGCGGCGGCGGCGGCAGCAATCACCACTACCACTTGCACCAGCGCCAGCGCCATCATCATCATCATCATCATCATCATCATCACCAGTACCTATTCGTCATCGTCATCATCATGAATACCATGAGAAGCATCATCACCAGCAAAATCATCATCATTATCTTTCTCAACCTCATCCCTATCCTCATCTTCATCCTTCCTTATCGTCCTCGTGAATGCCATCAGCTTGATCAGCATGTAGCGCACGCTGTTCCTTGAGATGTCGATGACCATGCGCGCGAGGAAGCCTCATTGAAGCTTAGCGTGCCCGATGTCCACGGCACAGTTCAGATTCTATACTTCCCCCTAGATCCTGGACACCCCGAAACGACTTTCTCAACTCTCAAACGTCAAACTCCTGAACTCTAGCAGACACGAGCAAGTCTGGAGGATCCTCCCATTCTTGTCAAAGTGACCTGGCCAACTTTCGCGGCTTCTGTGTGACGATGGGCTTCCAAAGCGTTTGGGATTTCGCTGCTTGGCCCAGAGCAGGCAGCACCGGGGCTTGGATTGGTGTTAAGGTTCATGGGCCTTCCGTAGCTTTCGGGGCCTGGGAGTTTGGGGGTGAGAAAGCTAGGGCTTTCCTTGGGGTCTCTAAGAGTAAGAGGGTTCAGGGAAGCGAGTGCAGCGCACAGGCTTCGCTTTTAAGCTTCAGGAAGAAGCATTACTCATACGTTTGCAGCGGCGGCTCATGGCCCGACTAGCTTTGAAAACCTGTCACCCCAAACCCTAACTAAACCCTAAACCCCAAACCCTAAACCCTAAACCCTAACCCCTAAACCCTAAACCCTACTGCTTAAGGACAAAGAGCACGCAGATCTGGAGGAGGCGGCGCCTCGACGCGACTAAAGAGAAGCTTCCCACCCCGGTGAACATATGGGGGCTTTCCGAAGGGGTTTAGGGTTTGGGGTTTAGGGTTTAGAGTTTAGGGTTTCGGGTTTGGGGTTTAGGGTTTAGAGTTTAGCGTTTGGGGTTTAGAGTTTCGGGTTTGGGGTTTAGGGTTTTCCGAAAGTAGGGGGTACCTTCTTAGGGTCCTTATGATAAGGGCATCCTACCATTTGGGAATCATATTAGGGTCCGTTATTTTCGCACAAAACAAACATGTATCTATATCGCAACTGGCTGCAGCACCCGGTAAATTGCAGCTGGGTAAAGGCAACTTGGAAACGAAATTGCGCACCGTGAGAGATTTTTGTGATGTGCTGTCGTCGTGGTTCTTCGGTCAGGCATAAGAAGCATAGCCAGCAATCACAAAGTCCCTTTAGTATTACCCCAAGCATACTTTTTGTACATGCACCCTACCCAAACCCAAGCCTAGCAGAAAACCCACGTAGTTCACCCAGGGCTCGTAGCATGTAACCTTCACGACCCCGTCCCGAAGATCGCTTAAGCCTCAGCCGCCGGGAGATCCCCAAAACCATTGGTACGCCCAAGGATTCAGGGTTTAGGGTTTAGGGTTTAGGGTTTAGTGTTTAGGGTAACCCCTTTGACGCTCTCAAATGAAATGCCCCACAAACAAAGCCTCCAAACCCTTCGAGCCCAACACATCTGACACACCCCAAGGGTCATGGCTTCGAACCCTTAGTCGGTGATAACTTCAGCAGGTTCCCCCTCAGAAGAAGCCGAAGACGGCTCCTTGGCCTCGAAGGGCCTTTTGCCTGAGGGGACGAACTGAGTGGGCTCTTTTCTTCGACATTCTTGAAGATCCGTCAAACGAAGGGGGATGTTGGGAATCTTCCAGCTCCACACAACGGTTCTAACCCTGGTATGTCTCCAGTTTTGTCGTGGCAGTGGGCAGTGGCCGTATTCTGTCCTTGTGAGTGTTTGGTTCCTATAGAGGACATCATGGAAAAGCTCTCTGCAAAAGCGGTGTCGCGTCGCAATCATGATGGCCCTGTAGGCCCTGTAGGCTTAGCGCTGACACGTCCGCCCTGCCCAACATCTGGGATCAAGATTGAAGTGCAGCCCGAAACTCACGCTGGTCGCGTTAGACTTCGTTGGCGGTGTGCGAAGAGCACTTTTGCTTAGGGAAGGCTGGATGGCATTCCCTCCTTCGCGTGGCCATAGCTGAGGTGTGACAAGCCTCTGACAAGCGGCTGGAAGTGAGGGACGCGGACTCACGTGCGATTTTCAACAAAAGTGGCCCGATGTTCAGCGCTCGTGCTGCTAGAATTCGGATTCTGGAGGATTCGAGTCGACCATATGCCATGCTGGGAGCGCAGTGCGTTTTTGGGGCAGTCTGAGTTGCTGAGCTGGGCCAGAAAGGATGCCACCTTCAATTTTCACTCCGCCCGGAGTTCTGTCCGAGCGTGCCCCCCAAAAGAGAAAAGAGGCGTTGAGGGTGCTCCTTGGCTCAGGGATGCTGTGATCACGGGCGCGGGGACAGCCTGAATCTACACGACTCCGCAAGTTTCAAGCCTGCCCTGCCAGGCAGACCTGCTGTCCGAAGCATCTCAGCTGCCCTTCATCGTCGGTGCTCTTTTCTACTCTCAACATGTCCTGTCCCGCTTCTCATTGCCCTTTCATTAAGTCCTGAGCTGTAGAAACTCCAGCCCTGCTCTACCTTGCGTGCCCCCGAAGGTACGCATGCCCCTGCTGTCACATCATCCGCCGCTTCGCAGCAGACAGGTTTTTGTGTTTGAGTTTGTAGGAGGCTTCTTATCGGAACTGCCCGGGTTGGACATTTAAGCTGCTGGGCTTGGAGGTTGAAGGCGCAGGGACCTTTAGTGTCGAGTGAGTTGTATAGTGATACTGTTGTCATTGGCGTACGTGTGCCCACGACACTCTCACAGCACTCTGCGTTGTCAGAAGCACATGTTCTTGTCAAGTCCTATATGCAATGTTGCACAGGCTTTTCCGACTGATGAAGGGTGAGTTCAATGCGCTGTTGCGGACGATGCTGATCAGTGTGATGAAGCAGGCCCAAACCACATTTAGTGTGCACGAAACGGCACCAGCATTTCCGAGGCTAGCCCAAGCCATGTCGTTTAGGGCTTCGCGATTTTCAGAGCATGCCCGCACTCCGTCTGCTACAATACCAAGCGCTATGCACACCCTTAGACGACGTTTCGCCAATGTAAGAACCACGAGTCGACTGTCATGTTGCACCTCTCGGAACAGCATAACGATGGCTTGATGAGGAGTCCTGTCGGTACATGGAGACGGTCTTCGCCAAGGGTACACGCTGTCAGCAGATGTACTTTGTTGACGGCCGCTTGGCTGCACCTGCACTTCCTGCCGGCTCCTTGCCAGGGAGAGATAAAATGCCCCTCAAGTCAGTGAAGCAAAAGCGATAATAGCCCCCCCCCCCTCAGTTCTTAGTTGAACTAAACAGATTCCTCGTGGCATTGGGTTCTGGGTTCAGGGTTTACGGGTATCAGGTTCATAGAAAGTTGCTGTCAGGAGACCCACGCAAACTGATGGCGACGCCTTCAGCCCATAATTGGGGGACTCGTGGATAGTGGTAAACCCTGCAAGCCCTAAACCCCAGATGTTATGACTAGCACGCTCAAACCTATGACTAGGACTGGGTCTCAAGCTTTCTTTGTATCTCTCTTCATGTCGTGCGGGACGGGGCACTTGAACCCCTGACCATGTGCCGACCCCTTATGTTTGTCGCAGCATTCTAAGCCCTGAAACCCTGAAGCCCCAAACTGCCCTAAACCCTATGAAGCCCTCAACCCGAAGCCCTGAACCCTGAAAACCCTAAAGCCCCTAAACACCCTAAAGCCCCTACTAACCCTAAAGCCCCCTAAAAACCCCTAAAGCCCCAAAAAAGCTCAAAAAAGCCCCCCTGAAGAGGTCCGCGGCTGCTGTACAGCAAAGACACCGGACTGAAGAGTTGGCTCGCGATCTGTGGTGTGGACTTCGAGAAGCGGCTCGGCTCTGTAAAGCCCCCATAAGTATTTCCTTTGGTTTTTGGGGGGCTTTGGGGGTTTAGGGTTTAGGGCTAGGGTTTAGGGTTTAGGGGTTTTGGGGTTTTGGGGTTTAGGGGTTTAGGGTTTAGGGTTTAGGATTTAGGGGTTTAGGGTTTAAGGGGTTTAGGGTTCAGGGGTTCAGGGATTTAGGGTCTCAGGGTTTTTGGGTTTGAGAGGCAGCAACGAGTCTGGTTGGCAACAGGGTTTAGGGTGAGCCGAACCCCGAACTTCACATTTGCCACATCTGCACGAGAGAGCGACAAGAGTAACCTATCTATCTATCTATCTATCTATACGCAAATTTATATATATATATATATACATATACAGATAGATATATATATATACACATATGTATATATATATATATATATATATATATATATGTGTGTGTGTGTGTGTGTGTGTGTATATGTGTGTGTGTATGAAGGGGACAGTACACCCGAGAACTAAGTAATTAAGGCTACTTTGTCAACCCCCGACATGGCTCAAGCCGTGAGCCTGCCTTGTTTAGCCTCAAGTTTCCAACTGTTCCAACCCCGCACTGCCGCATGTTTATGGTAGCAGATGCGCGTGCAGCCGCCACGTCGTGGCCGCAGGCAGCAGCGGCAGCGGAGCTGCCATGTGCTGCCATGAACTTTCCAGGAGCAGGGGTCTCGGTGGAAGTCAGTGCTTTGCCTGGAGGCATCCTACCTCCTCCTGGCCTGTCGCTGAATGAATCCGGTTTCGCATCCGCTTTCGATCCAGTGCCAGGGAGCACCAGCGACGAATCGGTGGAGTGTCACTTCTGCCGATGCCACCACACGGGCCGTGTGAAGCCAGACAAAAAGCAGCGTGCCGCCATGCAGTCGATATCTGAGAAAGAAGTTCTCGAACTGCTTTTGACTCAACTTTCGATGCGTGCACTTTCTGGCAAATGTTTCGATGCCCTTTTCCCTTTCCTGCAGAAGATCCACCGTCGTCTGGCAGAGTCTTCACCAGAGTCAAGCTTGTCCGGTGCCTTGCAGCGCAACTTGCAGAAGTCGGTGTCGAGGATGAGCTGCCAGCAGATGATCCGCTTCGTGGAGTGCAGCCCGAGCTCAGACCCCCACCTTATGCGGCAGTTGAAGGAGCAGCTGAAGGGTAGCCAGAGAACCTCACCTCGTAACTTCACGGCCTCCTCCGTCTGGTTGTAATAGGCCTCCGTGAGCCTGAGGACCACCTGTAGAGACTGTATAGAGATAAGTTGAGACATGATACGAAGAGTTACAAAGCTGTTGAGCAGACGGAGAGCACGTGAGCACGCCCAAGGTGTCGAGCATGGAAGGCAAACGGGGGCTAAGCCCTCCGGCCCTTAGACTTGTCGCAGGATCCTTGAAGGGAGCCCTCCGAGGCTGGCCAACGGCCAGGGCTGGCAGGTTTGCACATGTTTGCACAAATTTTGCTGCGTTGCAGCTGTGTATTTTGTTGCCGCCAAGCGAGCTACATGAAGAACATGGGTATAGAGCCGTGACTACTGCAGACTAGGTTTAAGGGTGGGTTTCAACATGTTTCAAGAATGAGTTCGAGGCGTCTAGCACTGACAGGCAGTTTCAGACTCTGAGCCAGTCGCAGCATCGGGCTGCAGAGTGGCTCCGAGTTGAAGCGGCGCTCGACGCATTACTTTGTCGACGCCCGCAACGGTCCATGACCGTCAAGTATTCTAATAGTGAACGTCCCTTCAGACAATTCTGACAGTCATTCTAATGCTGCCTCTTGTGCACAAAAGAAGTTCGTCCCTGCAGAGTGACACGGAAGATCGTCAGCCAGGCGGGTGGCAGGAAGCAAATCTCAGTTCAGGGAAAGATTCTAGCGTTTAGGGCAATCTGGCTTAAGGTGAGCCCAACCCCGAAATTCACATTTGCCACATTTGCACAAGAGAGCGACAAGAGTAACCTATAAAATGCTACTTTTCAAACCCTAGGCAGAGCGTGCCACAGAAGCAGGAAGTAAGGCCTTGGATCCTTGCCACGTGGACGGACGCTCCCTCACACATGAACGACACCACTTTACTGTTACCTGCATCCTTCCATGATTTCGGGTTTAGGCTTTAGGGGCTCAGGGCGACCCTGAACACCTTGAAACAAGCAGCTGCCTCAATTGTTGCAGACATGAACCCATGTTTGTGTATGGCGAAGGTAAACCCTATAAAGCTTAAAGCCAAGGGTTATCGTGAGGGGTGGGGCTCACGGAGTGCAGAGTTGCGGAGTTAGGGGTTTTGAGTCGCCCGATGCCACGACTACACATACACAGACCCAGCCTTTTTGGCACTTGCCCTTCCAGCTAGAGTACCCGAAAGCCACACTGGATCCTAGGAGGACGAAGAAGAGCCCAGCACGGCGCGTGCAGAACTTGCTCGGTCGAAAGAAGTCACTGGGTGATGGATGGTTTTGGATTCATAAGAAAGGTGAGGCCTGGAATCGTAGGTTGGAGTGCCTCATTGGGAAGTTCCGTTTGTCTCCCAGCAGCATATACTGTTGGGTGTCAGTCTCTCCTCAAGAAAGGGCCCCCGATCAAAAAAATACTGGCCTGGCAAAGCCGGAAAATCACGGAATGCTCCGGAAAACCCTGAATCTGAAGCCGTGTTGCTGCGTCTTTGAACGGGCAAGTTCATATTGCTTTTGATATGGCTTGAGCTGACTTCGTCTGTACTGCGCACAAAATCTTAGATGATGCCGGCCATGCAGGTGGCATGCTCATGTGCAATACTCGCCCACTCAGAGCAACCAGGCAGTTCTTCGAAGCTCAAAACGAGATCCTCCAGAATTACGAAGTTCCGATTGGCTCCTATTTGTGCGAGGCGGCGACGTCATGCATAGGTCACGCCTGACAGCATTGGATGCCAATTGCGCGTTTGGAACTGTGAACATGTTGCCGTGGATGCTCGATTTGAACTTAGACTTGACTTTTCCTTGCCCAGCCCTCGTGTGCTAGCATGCTTGGGTGGGATATGCAGGCTAGCATTTGGGCAGACAAGTGGACGAACCAGGGCGACTTCATCTCAACTTCGCACAGTTGCTTGGATGGATGGTCAACGTGGCAAGGGCAGCTCTGTTTTTGTTGCACCCGGCTGAGATTGCCAATTTGAGGTAAGCTTGTCACCGTCCGCAGCGATTCCTTTGCGGAGGCCACGCGCAACTATCATAAGCACACAGGTGCTATTTCGTGAGCATAAGTTGGCCCATGCAACGACATGCCTCACAGTCGAGTTTTAGTTTGCTTTGACCGGGCTATCCCTCCATGACGAAGAGAACCTGTTTCATAAAGCCCTTATGTTCAGGGAAATGATTCAGGGCGCTGTCTGCATCAAAAGTACGACCCTGCCGCCAGGCTGTGTCCAAGCACGAGGCTCTCTGCTGCGTAGCATTTGGGTCTGTGGCCGTTTGCAGCTATTTTGAGCGCAAGCTTTCATCCTTGATATGTGCCTATTCCAACCTAAGTTCAGAGGGGCAAGGGCCCTGAACAACTGTTGAATTTGAAGGCTCAAGTTGCGAGTCCTGTGCTGCGCACACCACAGCAGCCCAACGCCAAAACTCGCGCACCTGAGAGCCCTGTGCGCCCTTTAAGAAAACGGACGCGAGCATGAAGTTTCGTTGCTGGGGTCTGGAGCAGATGCAGTCCACACCTGAAGGATTCGAAGCGCCTCATGAGCCACTACGCGCGCAGCTGGTCAGACATTAGTCAGTATGTTCCACAACACTCTGCGTAGGCGTTTACTCCATGTTCCTTTTGAAGTCATTTGGTCGTTGATTTTTGCCTAACTCTTGTTTGTCTCCCTCACTCATCTTTTCCCCTCCCTTTCTCACTCTCACTCTAACTCTCGAAGCGCGCGCTTTGGTTGTATTACTATTCGCTTCCTTTTGTGTCATTACTTGGCGGTCTCCTCTCCCTCTCCCTCACACTCGCTCTCTCTCACTATGTAAATCTGGGACAAGTTCTGGGATCCTCCACTCAAGTCCTAAGATGCCCTCCCCGGTATGCCTTGTTCACAGCTTAAAATTGGCTTGAGGGTCCCGAGCTTCCTTGGGTACACTGGACCTAGGCCAATACATGGAGGCGCTGAGGCAGAATTTCGAAACTGGCGAGGCGGGCTCCCGAAATTGCGGGCGTGCGCCCGAAAGCCTGGAGAGGGTTCAGGGAGGTGCAAGCAAGACTTCGCTGGGGTCACGGACTCAGAGCTAAACCCTGAACTGCACAGTACGCCCTCAACCCTAATAAAGGTCAAGATGCCAGGCAGCGGACTCCAAAACTCCCTTAAAACCTCTCCAACCTTGGGGGGTGGAAGCCTTTAGATTTAGATCGACATGACTCGCTAGTCTGTAGAACCCCTGAACTGATGCACTTTGGACTCCCACACCGCCGCAGTCCAATGGGGACATCTTCCAAGTAGACTTGCACACCGTGCTGGGCGTCGCACATCCCGTTGGGGGCCCTAGACAGCTTGGGGGTCGCTCAGGCGTTCGCGCTCGCTCTCTCTTTCTCTATCTCGCTCTCTTGCTCTCTTTCTCTCTCTCTCTCTCTCTCTCTCTCGCTCTCTCGCCCTCTGTCTCTCACTCTCTCTCTCTTTCTCACTCGCTCGCTCGCCCGCTCTCTCTCTCTCTCTCCTTCGCTCTCTCTCGTTCACTTTCTTACTCACTCTCGCAATCACACCCCCACTCTCACGCTCACAGCGTCTGCATGAGTTATTCCAGATCTATTGTCAGTTAAAATGTATAGACGCATGTACATATATGTATGTACGTAATATATGCACATATTTATATTCTATATGTAGACGTAGGCTCACTGTGCGTCAAGGAGCTGCTCAGAAACGAGTCGAGAGACAGCCTCCAACGCCTCAGCTGGCCTCGCACAAGATCCTTGGCTTCAAGACTTTAAGGTAAGACTGCCTTCAATTGCTCAGTACACTTCTCAACTTGGAACATGGTCTAGAAAGGTTTTTGTTTGGGGGTGGAGGTTTGAGGATGTTAGGCTTGAGGGGAATTGTTTTTTTGGCCAAGTTTGTAATGAGTCTCACATGTTGGGGGGTGGGGGGGGGGTAAGGAACCTCAAGGGTATCAAGGCTTCTATATCCATCAAGCTCGTAGCTTTACATCAGTTCAAGAGTAAAATAAACTCTTTCCCCATCCCTCTTCCAGCCCCACACCCTTCTCGAAGTCTTAGAACTACTTGGATTCCTGCGTAGCTCGGTACGAAGTTGGCTTGAGGGCTTCGTTCAGCAGTGTTGTCTCAGTGTCACCTCAAACCCCAAACCCTACCCCGAATCCCTAAAACCCTACACTCTGAACCGGAGGGCTGTTTGGAGCTTGGGCTTTCATTGCTCTGGGCCCTTCCCCCGCGCGGACTGCGCAGGCTTGGCAAGCGTGCTGAGGCCTGAAATCGTGCTTGCGCGTCAGGGTGAGGCATCTTTTCCCCATAAGCCTTCAACCCCTGAACCCTGAATCCGAAGTAATGAGCCAGAATCCTTATCCTGAACCTTTACACAGGGCTTAAGCCCTGAATGGGCAGGGCCTCTCCCTCGGGTTTGAGCTTCAATCTTCCAACTTAATTCAAGGGGTTCCTACATCAAGAGGGACTACAGTATCTTAAGGGTATATAAGACGGTCCTCTACTTTGGGAGAGATGCCCATATGAAGGGTTCGGGAACCCGCAGCACGAATTTAGGGTGCAATTCGGTGGCTCCGAAATCGAGATCCCAATGTCTGAAACAGGCCCGAGAGTAGGGATCGTCAAAGCTAGGCAGACCCGAAAGCCCTAAACCAACACAAGTCTTGCGCTTGTCTGCCCAAGGGTTCTGGACCCTCAATAGGGCTTTTTTCGATGTTAAGATAGGATTACATCAGGTGCAGTGCTCATCCGAACACTTTGAAGTCCTTAAGACACCCTAAAGCCTATGACCTGTGAACCTTAAACGCAAAGCTCGGAAACATGAACAAATTAAGCCCCTAGGCAGACCCGAAAGCCCTGAACCCTAAAACCCTAAACCCCAAACCCCAAACCCCAAACCCTAAACCCTAAACCCTGAATCCTTGGGCAAACCCTAAACCCGAAAGCCCTGACCCTTTTCGAAGCAGGGGCACCCCGTTCCTCCGTGGTGGCACGTCGAGCAGCTCACAGCCCCTCGGCTCTTCCGCTGGGACCACATTGGGGTTTCCGAATAGGCGGTTTAGGGTTTAGGGTTTAGGGTGACCCATTATGGGGGTCGTCTTAAGGGGTTCCATGCTATTTGTACCCCCATTTTGGGAAGCACCCGCATGTCTACTGCCGGGTTGCAGTGAAGGTTGGTTACAGTCGCCGAAGCTTCATCCTAAGCCCGAAACATTATAAACATCAAAAGCTCCTCAAAGCTTGTATTGAGGCTTGAGTGCATGCTCGGCGCTTCAGCTGTTTGCTGGTTGAGGGGACACCCCAAGCCACCCTAAATTCTAAACCATGCTAAACCCTCTTGGACCCCGATTCTTGCAAAAGGCACCCTACACTCCCTGAAACCTCGAGCAACTACAGCCTCAGCAGCAAGCCTCAGTCAAGTCACTGAGGTGGCCAACAATGTCCTTTATGGGTTTAGGGCTTAGGGGCTAGTGGTTATAATGGGGCTTAGGGTTTAGAATGGGGCTTAGGGTTTGGGGCTTGGGGTTGTTAGCTGCTGGCAAGGCTCTCCTCCAACAATACCGGCACAGAAAGCCGCCGCAGCGACCTGGCAGGGAATTGATCAGGGCCAGAGCTCGGGGTTCAGGACCTTCAGTTGGGCTGTTGCCCCCTGTACTAGCAGTCCATAATGGGGATGATCGTACCCCTCTGTTAGAATTCCTATTAAGGACTGTTAAGCATAAGGGGAACATCCCAGACCTTCAGGGATAAGAGGGGTTTGGGATGGCCTTGGGGCTTTGTGGGGTCTTCATGGCTTTAACAGGGTCTTTCGATGTTGTTCGCAGCTCTCTCAAGCTGCTGTGCCATGCAAAGAAAGCCCCGGCAATGTTTAGCTGATTGTCGCTGGCGGTCCCTACACCCGGCCCGAAGCTCAGGTGGCACTCCACAGGGGGAGAGACCCACCGCTGGGGGGCTTCCCTTCCAGGCACGGGATGGCTTTGGACGCTGGGTGTGGGTCAGGTGTAATCTCCGGGCTATAAGGCCAGCCTAGTAGGCCGCGCTCGAACGAATGTCATGTAGAAGTGGGGGGTGGGGTCGGTTGGCAAGGGCTCTTACGAAGGAGCGCTGGTGGCAGCTGTACGCGAACTGCTTGACACCCCATTCACTGTATAGACGCAGTTGCACGTCGCCCACCCCATCGAGACTGCTAACAGCGAGGCTTGTGCCCAGCGTCGCTGCCAGGAGTCGTTCTGGAAGCTCAATACCATCCCGTCCATGCATGACAAGGACTCCAGGGCTCATCAAAGTTCTGCCAGCTTGAATTGCTTCTCCATTCCAGGTAGCTTCATACGAACGGATACATCTCACATGGGCTGCATTTTGCTTCGTGGAGGAAACGGAAGAGGCCTTTGTCGAGCCCTCAGCGCACATGGGCTTGCCAGCCCTCAACGTTTCGAACGCCTTCTAGCTTTGAGCCCGATAACATTTGTGGTCCTTAGCCCACAGAGTCACCCGAGGGCGTGGTCCCTGTTGATGGCGACGAATGCAAGCTGTCCCTTTAGAGCTCCGCCGTGGGCGCCTCAGTCCGAGCTTTTCGAAAGCGAGGCGATTCGGCAATCGTGCCCTTGCGGGGGTTGGGGGGCCTTGTTGACAGGGAATCTAGAGGTGACCTGCATGGCAATGCTTGGTAAGCATGTAAGCCACTTTCAAAAGGGCACTGCGCGATTGAATAGAAGTGAAGGCAAATCGACCCATTTTTAGGCTACCCAGGTCCACACACACACACACACACACACACACACACACACGCGCACTACATGACCCTGAAGTCGGAACTCATACGGATGCACGGATGCACACCGAAGGCAACCAGGTCAGCAACGGCCTTTGTCTGGTCCACAGGAAGACCACGCTGGATTAGTGCTCAGGTCTGACTAGTACCGCTTCCGCCCAGACTCGTCACATCTGGAATAGAATGGTGGACCTGTTGATATGTCGCTCTTCGAACCGAAGAAAACATACCAAAGTATCTCCCGCACCAAGGTCGCAGGCTGGTGATGGTTGCGGACTCGCCGACAGTAAGTGTGCAGAGCGTTGAACTACGGTCGTCCTGCGGCCGCCGGCAAACGGCTTTGGATGCGTTTGGTTCCAGGGCAGAAGCACGCTGAGCAGCAAAAAGCTTGCCTCAGAGTCTTCAGGCCAGGTTTCTGCAGGGCAAATGTAACCTGTACTGTAATCAGACTGGGCTTTCACAAAAAGAAGGCTGGTTTTACTGGCTCGCGTATATCGCCAAGCGATGGCGCCACCTCAGCAAGGCCAAGCCGTGCGTTGAGGGTCCGACACATCAAACCACCCTGCGGTGCCTTTAAAAGTGGGTAACCTTTAACCTTTTTGGGGTAGGATAATCCCCTTATAATCCCAAAGGTTAACCTTTAATTCCCCCAGGTTACTGGACAACTAGTAAGGTTAAGATTCAGCTCTTCGTTGTTTTCATGTTTTTCATAGGCTTCTGCGGGGAGGCTCTTGGAATCTTGGGTCTTAGGGGAGTCTCACATCGCTACATGAAGCGGGCCACCAGGGGTGTTTGATGCAACGGGTGGAACCAACGAAGCGCCAACACGCTGGCGCATGGAACGTACTTCATCAAATGTTCCTTCCGCCTGTTGCTCCGGCATTTCTTGAAAAGACTTTTAAAAGCGTGAAGAAGCGCTGCGGCCGGAAAACAGCTTACAGCGCTTGAGAAATATCGGCATGCAGGCGAAGGCCTTGAGGAAGGTTCAGATATGCAGCTGCTTACGGAATAGTTGTTCAAGCCTGCTTCAGTGCAAAGGTGCTTCGTTTAGGGTTGAGGGTTTAGGGTTTAGGTTAGGGTTTAGGGCCTAGGGTTTAGGGTTTCGGGTTTAGGGTTTAGGGTTTAGGGTTTAGGGTCACAGTTGCAGGGAGGCAGAGATCCCAGGAGTCGCCTTCCGATCTGCAGATCCAGCGAAGCGCAATACACTCACCCCTATCTGCGTAGCCGACTTACCAGGATGGGCCATTATAGGCCTTACAATCCCCATAGTGAACCCTGTCAAGGGCCTTTTAAGGTATTCTAGGGTATCCCTAAACCCTAAACCCTAAACCCTAAACCCTAAACCATAATAGCCCATCCTGGTATCAGCCTTAGAAGAGTGTGGCTCCGCACTCCGTCGACCTGCAGCTTGTGGGAGCCACCCCTTCGCTGTCGCCCCAGCATCCCACCCCATCCTTGCTTCACATGCCTTCCTTTAGGGTTTAGGGTTTAGGGTTTAGGGTTTAGGGTTTAGGGTTTAGGGTTTAGGGTTTAGGGTTTAGGGTTTAGGGTTTAGGGTTTAGGGTTTGGTGTTTAGGGTTTAGGGTTTAGGGTTCAAGGCTGTTCCACGTACATAAGGATCCGCTGAGGCTCGGAAGCACTAGAACGTTGCTGCAGATGTGTGATCCTGCACTCTACATTGAGTGTGCAGTGCTGACCCTGCAGGGGCGCACCTCCTACCCTGACAGAACCAGAAGAGACTTCCGCCCAAAACGCATTTTACTCCGGTGGAGCCCCTCTTGGCACTTGCAGACAAGCTTGCCTCTGATCCTCCGCCGAGTCCGCAAGGCGACACAGCCCATTTGAGCAATGCAGGGCATGGGCGTGGTGAAGTGCCCAGCGGCATTCTGCTGCTTGGGATGCTCGTGATCCGTTCTTGGCGCATCCGCCAGTCCAGCAGGCACAGGCAACCACGAAACCTCCACCGTTGCCACTGCTGGCCACTCTGGGCGTCGCGGTCTTTGAGGCATGTTCGCCATCGAAAAAGTCAACCATCCGCTCCCCACTCCGAGGCGTAATATCTCGACATCGGGTACCTGCGCACAATGTGCTGGATGATCGGGTGACATTGGGGGTTCATTGCACATGCAACGGATTCTCGTGGGCGAGATCATGTGTGTGTGCGTGTGTGTGTGTGTGTGTGTGTGTGTGTGTGTGTGTGTGTGTGTGCACTTTGGCAAATGGGATCAGATGTGGCGAACCCACCGACAGGCCAAGTGCACAGCAGTGGTCGAGGACTTCTCTCAACATCTGAACACATGGCATTTGCGGCGAATTATCAAAACTGAATTCGGTTGGAGATACGAATACATGTATCCCAGAAGAAACAGAGGGTGACACCAGGAAGTCTTCATCGTCGACACAAGCCAGGAGAACAATTGGGCTACCCTTCCGGCTCATGTATGTGGGTTCTTGCCGCAGCTAGGAATATCATATCTGCTCCGAGGGCTCATACACGCGCAGTGCAAGTGCTCGCCCCCGCGAAGGTTGGCGAGCAGTTTACGTCGGACCTTGCGCAGCGGCTCCAGGATCTGTTCTAAAGTCATTTGCAAGAGCCTGGAACAGCAGTCCTAAACGACTTCCCCCCAAAAAGGTTTAAGCTGGCACCTCGAAATCAGCCAAACACCCTGGACTACCGAAACATTATATGTAGCAGGGCTGCTTGCTCATGCAACCGAGTTGCTGGTGTTGGTGTTCCGCATGCGAGCCGGCATCAGCATTAGTGTTTGCGGTTCATGGAGATCTAGACAAGACGCTGGTCGCTCATGGGCTTGGGGCTGTTTAAGGTTTTTATGATTACGTAAGGGTTTATGCCATAATCCTGCCTGGAATTTTCACACAGCCATTGCTGTGTGCAGGAAGAGGGACGTGACCATGCGAACTTGAAGGAGGACTGGCCAGTTGCTTTGCAAAGTGAACGTCTCGGGGCCTTCGGTTTCCTCGGGATGAACTTGGCGTATCTTGGCGTACTGTTTCCAGCTCCTCAATGACTTTAGCAAAGACTGGTGAAGACGAGACGGCCTGAAACTCTGACAATTGTGCAGGTATCTTCGGCAGGCAGGGAGCTTGCTCATGAGCTGCGGAGTTGTAATTTGAGATGGGGTTGGTCGATCGGCTGTGTTGGCAGCACACGCAATAGCAGGCACATGTACAGGATGTGCTTATCAGCGCATGTGCTGCAACGACTTGCGCCCGTGAGGTTCCGAGCTCACAATCAGATTCCGCAAGTCCTTGGACAGCTACGCTGAGGACTGATCTGTGTTGTGTGCGTGTGGGTGTGTGTGGGGTGACCTGTCCTGTGTTCTTTCCTTCATTGGAGGGGGGGGGGGGGGGTTCTCTGTTGTGCAGACGGGTCCATACATCTCCACAGCGACATTACGACGTCATTACGAGGGAACCGAGCCAGGCAGCAAAGCAGATTCTGAACCACTGGCAGGCCTTGTGGACATTCTTCCTTCACGTGCAGCTGGTGAATGCAGCCCAGCAGCACGAACTGACAGGGCAAGGTCTCCGTAAGAGAACAAAATTCAGGATGATGATAGTTGACAAGACGGGTCAGCTGTGAATTTTGTTTTTCAACCGCGGAGGGTCCGTGAAGGACAGCAGCTAGCAGCGACACAGCCTGTCCTGCAGCTTCCAGGGCCCAGCAAACCCCCTAAAGCCATCAATCCCAGAACAGGAATCTTTGGGGGAGGATGAAGATGTCCAACATGTGTGCCGACCTGGTTCGGGGAATATTTGCCCTGCACAGGCAATCTTTCACGGTGACGCCGGGGCCCTTGCAGCAGAGAAGTGTCGGCAGTTTTGGCTGATGCCTCACCCCAAATCTGGTGACCTGCTGAAGCCTGTAATTTAGCCGCCGACACTGTGAGCCACCTATTCAATTTAAACCGATTTGGCATCCCTAGACTATACTTCCCAAACTCCTAAACCCTTAAACCCCTAAACCTCACCAAACCCCTGCAAACCCTTGACCCTAAACCCCCGGAACCCCTCCACCCAGAAACGTAGTTGACTGAGGCGCTTCTGGTTGCCAGCTGGGCCGTGCGGCTTCTGGGCCTCTCGGGACCCTGGAGTCTCCGAAGGTCCATCGTTTGTGGAGGATTCTGAAAGTTTTGGGGTTTGGGGTTCGGGGTTTGGGGTTTCGGTTTGAGGGTTTCGGTTTGAGGGTTTAGGGACTTGGTCAAGGGGGGTTTAGGGTTCGGTTCAGGGGTTGAGGGTGAAGGGTTTGGGAGTGCCCAAGGGACCTCAGGACCCCGGGGTTCAGGGGCTGCACGGGGATCTTGTGAGCAATTCATGGTGGCCATGCACTGCGGGCTAGATATCTAGGATTCCAGCAGCTGCGACGTGTTTTCAAGTCCCAAGTCAGAGCACGCGCGACCTGACAGGAGCTTCAAACTGCCACAAGTAATCTGTTTGAATTGCAACTCCTGTGCGGCAGTATACCTGTTTCCAGTTGCTGCTTTCGAGACCTTTACGGTCAATTATGCAAGCTCTATCTCCGCGCCCATGTTTGGAGATGAGCTTAGAGTTCGGAAGTGTTCTGACCTTTCACCGGCGGGGAGGGGAGTGATAGCTTCCATTACAACCTGACTTATAATCTTGAACTTCAAGCAGCCCCAACCCTTAAACCCTATACCTTAAACCCTAAACCTTAAACCCTAATTAAACCTCAAACCCCAAAGCCTAAACCCTATGTAAACCGACAGGCTCCATGATTTCGTGCTCTGCGCCCTGGAGCTCCTCATGGAGTCCTCCGCACATACGCCGCAGGCAGAAGCTCGTCGGGGTCGGTTTGGGGGGGTCCAAATGCTACATAAGGATCCTACTTTTGGGGTTTACGATCTTGGGTTCTGAAAACCCTCTTTGCAGAATCCTTATGTTCATGTCTGTTTTTTGGGCCCCTGGGTTGGGGGGTCTGGAACTTTGGGATGAAGGGTTTGGGGTTTGTGGAGTTTAGGGTTCTGGGCTTGTCGGGTTTAGGGTGTTTTGTCGTGCAGGGTTGAGGGTTTGGGGCATCTGTTCTGGTTCCCCCAAGCTCGCGGCTCGGTTCGGGGCACTTGTCACCAGGAGAATGCAGAGGAAGCCTCCGATGCCAGAGAGATGTTCCTTGCAGCCTGCAGCGAGTCTGCATTTGTGATGGTCATTTGGGATGTTCCCCATTATGCTAGCAGTCCTTAATAGGGATTATAATAGGGGTACCATTATCGGGTACTATAATCCCTATCAAGGACTGTTAATATTTTGGTGAACATCCCAAGTGGTCATGGCTGTGGAGTACACGGTAAGACTTGTCTTGTTGATTGTTTCCTGTTTTTTTGTCCGCACCTGTGCCTTTTGCGGAGCTATGACAAAGCATGGCTACAGCGCGATCAATCTGAGGCGAAACCTACCTGGCAGTGCCCGTCATCCCACGAATGCAATCCAGGACACTTCCTAGTTGGCAGCTGTACTGTACCCGCATCATTTCCTGCGCCACCGGGTCTACAGGAAACTTGCTGCGCGTCCGGCTAGAGGTTAGTGCTACTGGGCGAACGCGGAAGACAGAATTCACGATGAACCAAACGCTCATGTTGCCCCATTTTCTCGAGTTCGAACATATAGCAGTGTACCAATCACATTGAAATGAAGCCAATAGCGTAGCGCCGGCAGCTGTCCAGCCGTTAAGGCTGGACGAGCGCCGTTGTGCTAGCGCGCTTGCTTTGTTTGGCACGTGGGTACGACTTCCGGTTCGTATCATTGAACCTGTCAGCGAGAGCCCTTGGGGCTGCATCCACAACATGGCAGTTCTCGGCATTTTCTTCATGCTCGCATTAGTTTGGTTGAGCAGAAAGCACACAGCTCGCGTTTTGCCCAGTTCACGTGCGTCGGCATGGGGTGTTGAGGTCGCCAGGCTAAAGACTCATGTTCTTATCCCCTCAGAATCTGTGTCTAGCTGTACTACAACCCAAATACCCCAGTCCGTCTGCTAGCCGAATTCGGCACGGGGCATAGCCTAGCGCTATTTTGCGTACACGTAGCGTCAACAAAGTAAGTTCCAGGCGACGGAAATCTTGGCACTCCATGAAGAGGCAAGTGAAGTAAGAAGTCGAACCTGGCCCTGAATCCTAAGTTTAGGCCTAAGTTTAGGCTTTAGAGTTTAGAGTTTAGACTCCTGCTCAATGCCCTCGCCGAAGCTTCTCCAGGATGCAAAGCTGTGTCACCTCATTGCGTCGTTCAGGGCTGCTGCCCTGGCCTCATGCGCAGTCGCAGCACGAGCCTCCTCCAAGAACGCACCGCCGCAAAACGCAAGCCGGTGAAGCATGGTGAAGCCCATCTCGAAAGAGTAATAGCCTTTTCGTGCCTGTTCAGGGAGCCCGCCAGAAGCGCGCTCCTAGCAGCAACTCGCGCTCGGGTTTGCAAAGTAGTGTTGCCAATCAGCATGTCATGCCATCTTGTGCGATTTTATGGCATATCTTGCAGCATGCGCCCTTGTCTAGGCCAGAAGATCGTTTGAAGCAGGTCCTCTCCGAGGCGACGCCAAAGTAGGGGCCCCTTTGTGCCAGAACACGCAGTAACCATTCACAGGATTTTTGTAGCTCAGACTCTGCAAACTCAGATGGTTCAGGCTGTGCACGGCTTATCGTACATCGCTCCAGGGATCGAGAGGTCACAGGTTGAAGTACTAGTGCTGCCTTGGCTGGATGCGGAGCAGAAGGCAGACAGAAACACCAGCAGCACCTCGAAAGCAAGCAACGCACACAAGCAAAGGGGATGACTGCTTAAGCAAATGAGTAGCGTATTCGTAGCCTCCAAGCACTTGTAGTCCAGTTTGACATCATTGGGTCTATGTTAGGCAGAGCTACATCATGCACAACTTGGGGGGTTACGAAAATAGGGAACCCCTAATATAGACCCCCACATAGTAGGAGCCCCTTCAAGAAGAAAAAGAGACAATAAGGATTCCAATAAGGTACCCCCTATTATCGTAAGCCCCCACTTCGTTTTCCTTGGGCACCTTCGCCCGCAGCGTTGTTATAAGCACTGTTGGTCCGCCACCTGCCATGTTAACGACTCTGAATCCTCAAGCCACGTTGGGAGGTTGAGTCTGGCAGTTCGGCAAGCTTTGATTCTTCAGGCCTGAGCACAGGTATTCAGCATTGTACCGCATATGCTACAGAAACTGAATTGGCGATCGGGGTGTGGGGGAGGAGGAGCTTTGTGCTGTCCTCGCCTTTGTGGATGATTGCTTAGAGCTATTGTCACCCTGTGGCTGTTCGACTTGCCGTGGGACCGCTGGATATATCAGTTCCCTGCTGTTGGACAGGAGCAGGTTTAGACGCGCGGCGTGATCGAGACGCTGTGCACAACGCCTTCCAAAGGCCTGCCTCTAAACATGATGCTGCAGCTAGCGGTGCAGCAACCTTCTGATCAGTTCAAAATTTTAGTTGAAGAAGATCAGGCATGCGCAGGGCTTATGCTGGGATTCGCCTCGCCGCTGGCGGGGTTCATACTGTATGTCAAATTTGGAGTGTTTGGAGAGAGGCATGCTGAACAACCAGGAAACGAAGAACTGTTAATTATGCATCGTATGCAAAGACTCTACAGTGCGAGTGGCCTTGGTAGTCATGCAATGTCACGCCAACCTCCTGAGATATCTGTATCTGTTTTGCTTACCTCATTTTTTTTTCTCTCTCTCTCTCTCTCTGTCTCCTCCTCTCTCGCTCCATTCTCTTGTTGCCTTTTCTCTATCTGTTTATATGTACATACATAGCCGTCTGACCCTCAAACTTGCAGGTCGCTTCGGGAAAGTGCCTGGTGCCCAGATGTCATTTCCGAATGCCAAGGCCTCTGACGTGTAAATAGTTTTTTTTTTTTTGTGTGTGTGTGTGTGTGTGTACGCGTGTGTTGGCTTTGAGCAGCTTGCGTGCTGCCCAGAAACAGGTCCAGAGTGGCGAATGCTCTAGCCAAGTCTTGAAGCTTACAAACCCCAAGTTCACTTCTTGAGCCCGGACCCACAGTCCCTGGTGAGGTCATCGGCCGAGTGGACCGCTTGTGTCCGCTCGACGTTCGCGAAAGCTTGATGATGTCATTTCGGGCGCCTCGCAGCTTATTAGCCAGGTTTTGTGATGATTTGGTGGTTGCGGGTTCAACGATTCAGGTTTCCGAGTCTGACTTAAGTGACTTAAGGCTTTCTTGGTCCAAGTTGGGCTTTCGGAGGTTTGGTCTAAAAAGGTTCACTTCATTTCATTTCATAGTGAACCCCCTTTTCTCCCACTCAAGCTGTATGGCCAGGGCTCGGTAATTGCAAGATTCTGGCACTACATGTCCAGCCAGAGCAGGTGCACTTAGTACGATTAGGGGCTTGACTTCAGCAAAGAAAGAACAAGCTGGCTGCTTTTTCGGGGTCGCTTGGCCGAGGACAACCCCAGGAGTTTCTGAGAGCACACAGTTTTAGGATCCTCGCCTGGGTTTCGGGCAATTGTGCTGGTCGTTGGGACATGACTTTTCTCATCCGGGCTTTTTGGCTCCTATGCCGTCCCCCCCCCCCCACCCCCCCGACCCCCTTCCAGGATGATCGTTTCAATGTACTCTAAACTGTCCGTGCCCACGATCTCCTGAAGAAGCGAGGAGTTGGCAGCGCCGCCGCTTGTGCGCCCAGCGCGGGCGACATGGCCAGGGGGCCCGCAGAGCCAGCTGCTGTTGGAGGCCCAAGGGTTCACCGGGTTGCTGAGGTAGCCGTCAGCCGTAACTATGCAGCAATCCAGCTTAGGTCCCTATGTTATGAAAGTCATGATATCTGCACCTACTTCTTCTTACTCTCAATAGGGCAGGACAGATGCATCCGAGGGCCTTTCTAGATTTAGTAATGGGTCCATCCTGGCGGGGTGCTTGCTAGCGCGCTACAGTTCAGCAGAGCGGATTCAGATGGGGGAGCGTGAGGGGCTTGGGAATGGCGGGAATGGGTTCCCATGAATTCTTGAGCTTGCTGTGCTGGGATGCGATCAGGGAGCACAAAAGAGAGACTTGGGAAGGCCAGAAAACGGATCAGGCAGTTTTGTCGACGAGCTCGCCCTCGCAGCATTCAGTTTTGGAATGCGTGTTGTCAAACAAGACGGAATCGACCACCAGAAATCCCAAGCGCTACGTTTCGGGAAAGAAACTCTTAACCGAAAACACCAAGCGCCTACAGTAAGCCCGCCCAGAAACCTCCCCGAAGCTCTGAGAGTTGCGCTAGTTGAGCTGGCCCTGTTCGCGCATATCGGGAATCTGCTTGCGTGCCGTGATGCTAAGGCCAGAAGGTAAAGTTCTGGAAGATATGTGTCGACTGCAAACTTCGAACCGACTCCACCGCCATGTGGCAGAAACCTTTGAGAAAACGAAGCCTTGTATATAGGGCACCCCACGAGGGACCATCACTGAATTCCCCCCCCCCCCTCCCCCATGCAGCTGAGTGAGCTTGCAGGTTTTGGCCTCCGTCCCTCAGGAGGGCGCCAGGCCCACGCAAGTGAGTGCAGTTTGATGGTTCTGCTCTGGTGAATCCCTACAAGCTTCATAAACTCCGAAATGCCTAAAGAAGCTCATGAACATCATATACCCTGACACACTAAATCCTAAACCTGGCCCAGAAACCCTAAACCCACTGAACCCGAACCTCTCTAAACCCTCTTGACCCTAAACCCTAAAATCCCAGAAAGCCCTAAACTCCATAAACCCACTTAACCCTAAACTCCCTAAACCCACCTAACCCTAAACCCTGAAATCCCCAAAAAACCCAAACTCACTCTGAACCCACTTAACCCTACCTGCTTCCGATTGAAGCAGAGAGCCAGGCGTTCCAAGCAGGCGTACCCCGGTCGGTTCCTGGAGATCTTGGAGGAGGCAAAGCCCCCGAACAGAGTTTAGGGTTTAGGGTGTTTTAGGGTTCAGGGTGTATGGTTCAGGGTTTAGGGTTTTACAACTATATAGGAGAGCGATAGTTATAATCATTCGGGCATTGCACCATTTCGGGCTTGCCTCGCCAGCATATTATACACGCTCCATACGAAGAGGACAACGCGTAGCCTGTACCGGTACAACAACTGTCCGCAGGCGGTTGCCGAATATCTTTCAACACACATATATATATATATATTGACGCCACAGGCACTGTACAAGCAAGTGGGACCAAGGACTTTTCGACGCGCAAAAACCAAATCAAGACTCTGACGCGTTTGGAGTTTGGGTCTGTTGTTTGAGGGTGTTTAGTTCAAGCTTAGGGTTTGGGGGTTCGGGCTTTTTGAGTTGCGTCTTTGGTGGTCCAACACCCTAAACCCATAGTCCAAAACCCGAAGCCACTGTGGCCAGGAGACTCCCGGAGAGAAGCGCATGGATGACGCCAGGCAGCGAGTTTCGCGGTTTATAAGGGCAGAGTTAGGGTGTTGGGTCGTATGGGTCTAGGACTGGTATCCATGAGGGTTTAGGGTTTAGGGTTTAGGGTGAGCGACTTCAGAGCGTCTGGCATCGGGCCTGCAAGTCGGGAGATCAGATTCAGCTGCCGAGGGAAGCTTCCTGCGGCCCATGAAGCATCCTGAAAACACCTCGCTTCAAGGGTGGAGTTGCCAACATACCACAAGGAAACCACAGACTGCACTGTATATACTGTTTATACAGTACATACATACATACCATAAGATATTGGCTTCTCTGCCCGTGGAGGCCGCCAATCTTCGGCCAGTCCGAGGGGCGCGGATGCTCAGCAACCTTTTTTTGCTCACAGCAAGTCAGCCCCCCCCCCCCCCACCCCCCTCGCAGATTGCCTCAGTGACATGACCTGCTTCAAGCCCTTCGTTTGGTTCACGCTATATATTATATCATGCTATACTGTATTGCATTGTATTTTGCATTCCAGCATTTTATATACATATACATATATATATATATATATGTCTTTATATATATATATATGTATGCACATATATATAGGTATAATTTTGTATGCATAGATATATACACGTGTTGTGTGTATATACAAAAATATGCACACTGTCATGTTTCAGTAGCTTATGCGATGTGTTAGTATGTTCTATTGTATTATGCAATTACACTACATTTTGTTGTGTGATATAATATATATATATATATATATATATAATGGGTAATACGTTGCACATTTTATGCTAGGCAGTGATATCGTTGCATTCTGCATGCTATATCATGCATTCTTTAATTATAACATATCCAGAATAGCCATGTTATGTAGTTATTCTGTGTTCTATCATATTCTGTGGTTCTATTGGATGATGTTAAGCTATATGCCATTGGGGGGCTGCTAGTGGCTCCAAATGCCAAGCCCAGGCCTTCCTCCTTCCCGTTCTGCTCTGGCGTTTGCTCCGGGAAAAGTCTGGAGTGAGCCAGAACTCACACTGTTTAGGCAGTAGCACTAAACCCTAAACCCTCAACCCTAAACCCTTGCAAGTTTTAGCCAGGGCCGCCTCATTTCAATTCACACTTTGTGGGCTTTGGCTGCCGTGGGCGCCGGGCCGCAGTTCCACGGTCTCACTGACACAGCGGTGCCCAAAGGAGGCACATGTGCAAGAGCCTACCGAGATTGAACCTCGCTCGGGGGGTGGAAAACGTGGAGCCGTGAACATCCCGCCGCCGTTTCCCCATGGTGCAGTCTGCATGTCACGTCTGCATTTCATGAGTGTTTCGGTGCTCAGGGAATCGGTCAGACGGAATGTTGTTTAGGGTTTTTTAACCCATAAATGATTTTTACCATAGATGATTTTTTATTTTTGTTATTGGCTGTCAGGCTCCATCTCCTGCAGACCAGAAGGAGGCAGCCGAGCCACAATTTTCAGTGTTTGGGATTCTTTATAGACTCCGGCAAGCAAGAAAAGGGCATGTTTCTTGATTCATATAGGTTGGGATGTTCCCCCTTAAACTAGCAGTCTTTAGTAGGGACCATAGTACCCCGCCCATTGTAATGCCTCTTAAGGACTGCTAGTATAAGGGGGGACATCTCAACTTATAGGTTATCTCTCTGCTCCAAATCTCTTGTGTGGGCAGACCCTCACACATGGGGGTTTCCGAAATTCGGGGTGTCTTTTGGGTCCTTATAAGGGGATCCTACTATTTGGCAGTCCATATTGCGGGTCCCTCATCTTCGTAAACCCCCACATCAGGAGTTCACATCAGCTTCCTTTCTCTCCGGTGCTCCGATGGAACAGGCCATCGCCGCGGCATTCAAGGAGCTCGTGGCACAAGGCCGCGAAAGCGGATGCTGAGGAATTTGGGTTTAGGGTTTAGGGTTTGGGGTTTGGGGTTTGGGGTTTGGGGTTTGGGGCTGATCGTTCCTCTGCGATGAATCCGCAACCATCGACAAGCAACAGAACTGAGCAAAATGGTTAGAGCTCCCGATGTTGTCGTCCTTTGCTTGAGTCCCTATCATAAGTCCCCCGCACCTTGCATTTCTGGTCTCCAAAAACAGGGACCACAAAGAACCTCCAAGCCGACCTGGGGCCCTGACCCCTCAAACCTTTAGGGCCCCCAATCCCGCGAACATGCGCAGGAATGCCGCCCAACGAGGCGGCCATAGAGGCGATTCGGCCCTGCTGGCTGGGTTGGTATCCCTAAACCCTAAACCCTAAACCCTAAACCCTAAACCCTAAACCCTAAACCCTAAACCCTAAACCCTAAACCCTAAACCCTAAACCCTAACAGCTCTGAACTCTGAACCTCGTGAACGTTTGGATGACTCTGATGACAGCAAGGCGGCCCTTTACCGAACCTTCGTAAGAAAAGGGAATGTCGCTTTCAGTTACCTTAACTTGGGTAGGTTCGCGATACCGGCATCGTTGTCAGCCAAGTTGAGGGCGAGGACATATTTGGCGTTCAGCAGTGCGTGATCCACGTGAAAGCACCATTTCGCAGGGCTCGAGATGCAAGCAGCAAGGTTGCGAAAGACACCGGACATGTTGAGATTTTGCCGTTGCCCAGTGGCAGCTGAGAAAACTAGATGCCTTCCAGGCGAACAACTCCCCGAGGATTCTACCTGCGCCTATAGATAGAACTCGGAGTAAAAACAGCGCGATACAAAGAAAGAAGCCTTTCTCGTTAATACTCAAAGCTTATTTCGGTACCTTGGAAGATTCAGAAGATGAGAAGCTGTTAGGACACATCCGCAGAACAGACAAAGATGGCCCGCTGAGGCCAGCAAATTTCGAGTCCGGAACCACGTCGCCGAGACAAAGCTTTTTGAGAAGACCACGAGCTGTCTGGAACGACGAAAGATGAGTTGAACACATGCAGATTTTTTGCACAACATGCTGTCAGATGCGGCTTCTGTGTTCCTTCAAAACACGGAAGTATAGTACAGCCAATCCCGACTTTGAGCCACATGCGACACGGATGCTCAGATTCACATCGTGCTGAAACAATAAAAAGCACCTGACATCGTCCTGGACAACACGCCCCAATCAGCCTCAGGGCTGACAAAGGCTTACAAATAAATGCACAAGAAGCAGAGTTTCATGCCGCCAGTCTCCACTTCCATGCCTTGTGTCTAGGTACAACCCCTGTGTAGGTGGTTTCACCCGTGCCGCATTCCTATCCTCGGACTTGGCCACCACGTAAGTGAAAAAATGACTAGTGGCATCCGTTTGCTTGTCTACCTCGGGGTCGCGCGGATGCAAGTTCATTGGCCAGATTGGTGCGCCCCGCCGGCGGGCAGGCTGCCCCGGCCGGGCCCTCAGAACGCCTGCTTTCACATGACAGGTCTCATCAACACCGGCGAAGCTTAAAGGATGAGAGAGGCCTCAGTTACTTGGGGGTTTGGATTGGGTTTTCTTGGAGAATTCATAGGGAGGTCTGGGTTACCAGTGCTAAGGCTGTAGTACAACTAGATGAGGGGAAGCGTTTTTTCCCCAAAAGCACACCCAAAATGTGCATTTACACCAAGGGTTGTCCCTTTCAGTGTCATCAGCCGAGAGGAAGAGAGAGCCCTAAACCCTAAACCCTAAACCCCAAAACCCTAAACCCTAAACCCTAAACCCCAAACTCTAAACTGTAAACCCTAAACCCTAAACCCTAAACCCTACACCCTAAACCCTAAACCCTAAACCCCTAGACCCTAGAGCTTCAGGCTCCAAAGCCGGCTTCTGCTGCTGAAGAGAGCTTGGAAGTGGACTGCCCTGGAGGCCCACATGCCTACACCCATATGTACACTCTACTGCACATACAGCAGGTTCATTCGTATGTGTATGTAAAAATATATTGTATATGTATATAATTCTAGCATACATATATATATATGTATTTATTTATCTAGTTATTTATACATGTGCATATATGTTTTAATGCGTGCTCGAATTGTACGTTGCATATGGTAAGTAGTCAGGGAAACTAAGGGAAACTAGGACCGTCGCGCTCCGGCAAATTTCAGTTTGCACCTTGAGGTCGAAAGTAGTCATCCTTAACCATTGAACGTCACTGTGAGGGCAGCCGGCTTGAAACACCAATGTCGCCGGTTCATCATGGTTCATCGTTGATGCCGAAACAAGCCAGTGGGACGTGGAAGTTTGCCATCTGCTGCGACCAAAAACTTGAGAATGGGAGGGTGACTGACCCATGTACACTCGCAGATCGCGGTTGTTCTGTCTTGCGTGAGGCCCATACACCTGCTTCATTTGCACTGAGGCACCAGCTTTGGCGATGTCTTTGATTCAAGTCGGTTGCATCATGACGAGGGTGATCTAGTGCAAGTGCACGGCATCAGCGGTTAGTTCCATGCAGGCCAAAGATGCCTCCGAGCGGTTTCTTCCGCACAGGCTGATGGCTGCTAGTGTACATGTTCCCGGCTGAGCAGCGCTGCTTGAACTCTCAGATGACATGATCGTGCGACAGTGGGTCAGTAGGTTGCAACATTTACCAGTCGGGGCCTCCCTAGGACAGCCAGTCATAGCTAAGTCCTTGTTGCAGAGCCTGTGGCTGTTTGGAATGACATTGGCCACTGGACAGTAAACAGCATGCGTCTTTGCGCATTGCTGCGTTTTCTAGCTTAGCAGCTTCGGCAAAGCGCAATGCCAAACCTGCAGCCAAACCCCATGCGACGGTGAGATCTGGCTGCGAGCCATCTTGGCAACACCAAAATTTCGTCAAGCTGCAATCGGGCAGTTCTTGACTAGCTGGCAGACACATGGATTCTCTTAGTCTGAGAGGGGAATCTCAGAAACGCAGTTTGCGTGAGAACGCGTCCCCACTAGCTCCATAGTAACCGCAGAGAAGTCCTAAGAACCGCCAGCGTGGCAATTTCTTTGGTTGTTTAGGGCTGCACTGCTTAAAGGCTCAGGGGACTCAGAAAGTAGGGCACCCTAATTAGGGTGCTTCTACCCCTACTTACTAAGTCCCATGATCCTCCAAGTACAGCTTGCTCAACTTCATGAAACCTAAACCCTCACCGACAGGTGCCCCGAGCTGCCCGAGTCCCTCTGCTGCAAGCCATGCTTCGTGGCCTGGGCCCGGAGCTTGGGGGGCTGTGGCGGGGAATGATGGATGTCAGGGCGCGTGTGTAGTATGTGTGTTGGGAAGGTTTTGAGTGCATCTGTTTCTTTTTCAGGTGGAGTCGCAGATCGATGCTGACTCTCCCAACATCAAGTGCTGCCACTGCGACATGGTGGCTCCACTGGGGCGTGGGAGTGAGCAGACATGCTGGAGGTTCATGGGTGGATATAGCTACGGATATATGTATGGTAAGTACACTTATAGCCCGATTGAGGGTACTTATAACCTTACTTATCACTACCCATGAACCTCCAAGTGAGTTCAGAGAGGCATACCACATCCTTTGCTCCAGCCCTGGTCCATGGCTGTCGCGCCTCACTTGGTACCAGATGTTTCATATGGAGGTCTACGATAAACAGGGACCCCGAATATAGACCCCCAAATAGTAGAATCCCTTTACAATAAGGTCCTAGGTACCCCCTAGTATCGTAAACCCCCCCATATAGGTACTGGTGGCATATCAAGGATGTCATGATGTGCCCGGGAGGAGCTTTCCGTCGCGACCCTCCAGCATCTCGTAGATGCCGCGCACAGGGAGAGGCACCTGCAAAAACCTCCCCAAACCCCCCACACCAAAACCCAAATGGGGTCTCTTTGCCGGCTGCCCCTCATCATTTCGATAGCATTTTCAGGTCTCTTTGCCGGCTGCCCCTCGTCATTTCGATAGCATTGTCCGGTCTCTTTGCCGGCTGCCCCTCATCATTTCGATATCATTTTCAGGTCTCTTTGCCGACTGCCCCTCATCATTTCATGGGTAGTTTTAGGTATTTCGTATCCCATCACAAAGTTTAAAGTTAAAGGTCACATGCATAAGTTACTCTATTTATCGCTTAAAAATCCTCACTTGAACTACCAACCTCCAAAGGCACCGCTCTTTTGCCAGTGTGCCACTGGGAGGTACTGCGACTCCGCATTGCAGCGGTCACTGAAAAGGGATGCCCACTTCATTTGGTGTTCCAAGCGCTCTCCTAAGCATGGCAGCTTTTCAGCCAAACAGACATGCGCAGCTTCGCGTCGGAATAACTACTAGTAGTATTCCCTTATGGTCCCTTTTAAATGTACTATAATAGCCCCCAAAACCCTTTTCGAATCATTCAGGCCCCTATAGTAGTCCTAAACTGGCTGAAGCCCCACACCCAGGTGCCCAGGCGGCGGCTGGGTGGATCCATCGCACCTGGCCGGCATAGCGGATCGGGTCCTATTGTCGCTATGCCTTGGAGCCAGCCTGTGCCGGAAGCAACACCTGTTCGGGGTTTAGGGTTTAGAGTTTAGGGTTGAGGGTTGAGGGTTCGGAGCCAAAACCCTACATTCCCTACGTTTATGCCTACAAAGCATCAAGACCGTTCAGCTGCTGCTCCAAGCGGGGGCAGCTGAAAGTGAAAGTTGTGCCAACGCAGGGAAGATCCAGCACTCTCCAAGGCAGCCAACATCCAAGTGTGGTTGGAACTGCCCTTTGCCACTCGGATGGATGCAGTGGTTTAGGGTTTAGGGTTTAGGGGGTTCGGGGTTCGGGACCGGCAAGATATTTGAGTTTGAGGTAATAGGAGACTCTGTGCCAACCTGACTTGCTGTATGTCCAAACAGCCCTAAGGTTACTTTACTCCCGACACCCTAAGCCCTCAATTGGGTTTGGACAAGTGGACTTACTTACCTGTATGACAATCATGCATCCGAAGTTTACCCACAAGGCAGTATACGCTCTGGCCAGGTGCGACAACAGCTTTGTCTACTGCCCCCTGTGTCGCAGGCTGGTTGAACTGGCACCCTTGCCCGCACCCCCCTGGAAAATCTGGAGTTTTCAAGGCAGCACCAACCGCCCGGTAGGTCCTGTGTAGTGTCGCTTGCAGGGACCATGGTAGCATCAGCTGCAAGCGCTTCCATCGGTTGCGCAAAGAGGCCCGTATTTCCGAAGGCTTGCAATTGGGGTGGCGGTTTTCGGTCCGACTTGTACGGATGAGACCTTTCGGGGATCAAAAAAGGTTTCTGGAGCGCGTAGAGTATATTAAAACTTCGAACAGCCCATCCTCTTATCTCTCATTCTCTCATGACTAGTTATTTAAGAATGCAACGACAGCGAGCGTAAGGCAGTGGAGACGCGCATTCGCAAGATAAGACAGTGGAGATTTGTGTTGGCTACCCCCCACACAGGTAGAAACTGAAGGGGGTAGGTACCATGGCATACATACAGATATGAATGAAATGTAAAAAATATGTGATATATATATATATATATATATGTATGTACATACATCCTTCCTAGATGTCTTATTTTTTCAATCAACTCCCCTAGACCTGCAGGTCATGTTGGGCAAGCAGCAGACCCAAGAGCAAGACTCCGCCGCCCCGCACTTGGCTTGGTGTAGGGCTTGGGGCTTAGGGTTTATAGGGTTTAGGGTTTATAGGGTTTAGGGTTTAGGGTTTGGGGTTTAGGGTTTAGGGTTTAGGGTTGCAGCCAAACCCTAGAACTCCAGGTTTACAAGAAATCATACTCGAGGGTTAAATGTTCACATATATAACTCGAATTGTGATTTTCTACTTCCGTCGACCGGTCGGTCAGATTCTTCGGCCAGTGAGGCCGAATTCCTCAACAGCATTCCACCTTTTCTGAAAGGTTCGTGTAAACCCTCCCTCATGGACTCCCTCTCTCCCCGGCCCCCCCCCCCCCCCCCCCCCCCTGATGCCCGGACCCCAAAGACCGCCACCTAAGCATTGCCTCTCTTGAAAAAGGGTGTGGTCCAACGAAGTTCCAAGAGCTGTCCCTCGTGCCCGGTGCTTGGACAGCATGGCCAGGATGACAGTGCTTGAGGTTCCTAACAAGGGTTTAGGGTTTAGGGTTTAGGGTTTAGGGTTTAGGAGGGTGTTGAGGTGTCAGGGTGGAAGGCCTTCAGGCCTAGATTGTCTGGCAATCCCAAGTTCGCAGCCCGGGTGTGTGTGGGCATGAGCTGGCGTGGGGTGCCCTTGTCTGCTTGAAGGGTGGCCTGTGACAGCTGTGATTCGAAAGTGCTTCATGTAAGATTTCGGCCGAGTGTTTGGGGTTATATAGGCTGCTGGGTTGATAAGCCGGGTTTCGCTACACGGGTTCTCGACGGGAAGGTTGGAGGTTACCTTCAGAGTCACTGGAATCGGTAGGGCGGTCGTCGTTGCATGGCTTTTCAGATCTTGCCTCCGGAGGCAAGATGCCCATCCAGAAGGCGGAGCCCCCAGCGCTTCTGCCTGGGCTGTGTATCAAGCTGAAGTAAAAGGCCCTGGCTGTTGACAGCCCTCGTTGCTTTCGAGGATGGTGGCTGCAATTACATGGACTGCCCCAACTGCCGTCGCCACTTCTGCTGGAGCTGTGGCTAGGGCCCTAGCCGGTGTTTCCGCTGATCGCGCCCAAACCAGGACCTCATGACTCAATGGCCTCCAAGCCGAAGAAAACTCTACAAGCCCTTAAGCCCTAAAGTGCAACTTGCATGTCCAGGACCATCCCCCAGTCCCCGACCTCAACTCCGAGCCCCGAGCCTGAAGCTTCATGCTCTGAGCTGGAAGGTGTTGGGTGCAGATAACCCTAAACCCTAAACCCTAAACCCTAAACCCTAATGTGGATCCTGCAAGCCAGCTTATGTTCGCTTGCGGCTCAGGTCAGATCATGAAGGCATCGCACCAGGCCTCTTCTCCGGCTGTAATCATCCAGTTTATTTGGGTTTGCAGGGGTCTGGCAGAGGTGCAGCCACTGCCAACGTCCACCGTAGCGTTTCGGGCTCCGAGTACAGAATTGGGGCTGAGGGTTCAGGGCTGTGGGGCTTAGGACTTATAGGGCTCAGGATGCGTTGGTAGCGGAAACTCTGGCCCACTGCGGTGCTGTGGCGCAGACTTGGCGCACCCCTTGCAGCAAACTGTTAGACTTCGAAACCCTAAACTCCCGAAACCCTCCACCTTCAATCCCTCCCAACCCCTAGGCACCCTAAACCCTAAACCCTAAATCTTGTCGCTCGGGCAGAAGCACAAGTGCGACGCTGGCTTCGAAGCTTCGGAAGCCCTGGGCCCAGCTCCAATTCGCGCAGGGGGGCTGGTGGCAAGAGCGTACCCTATATCAGGCATCGACCGTACTTCCGCTTTTTGTCTTGCCATGGGTTTTTCGTATCGGCAAAGGGCCACCCTAAACCTCAAACCCTCACCCCAAACCCCAAACCCTAAACCCTAAACCCGAACCCTAAGCCCTGTACAGAATGCAACAAAGTGGGACATGAGTGGGGTTTCAAGCCGATGGTGTAAACTTCGAGGAATCGAGGCACAGGATTCATGACACAGGGTTTAAGGTTGGTTAGGTTTAGAGTTTAGAGTTTTTGGTTTTTTGTCTTAGGGTTTGCAGGGTTCGTAGGGTTTAGGGTTTAGGGTTCAGGGTTCAGGGTTTATAGGGTTTGGGGTTTTGGATTTAGGGAGGCTTTAACTAAGTGGGGTTTGAACAGAAACCCTGACCCGACGCGAAAGCTTGACCGAAGCGGGGCAGCCGGAGCACGATAGAGCCGAGATGGTAAGACGCAGCCGGTTCCGGTTCAGCAACCCCAAAACATCCCCCTAAACCCTGAACCCTCATAAAGCCCTGTACTAGAAAACGGAAGCCTAAATCCCGAAGTCCTTTCAATTGTTTCAACTTCGAACTTCTCCGCCCGGGAAGTGGCGGGCTCACTCTGAAGTAGGGCACTCCTGGAGGGATGCTCTGGGGATACTCTGTTGGGCACTCCTGGGATTCTGTGGGGATACTCTGGGGTTGGGATGCGGGTGATGGGCGAGCAGTGCGCCGGGCCAGGAGAAGAGTTGAGTTTAAGATCTAACAACTCCACACCGAGGGTGGGGAAAAAGAATCATAAAAACCTACACAAAACCTCGAAAAGCTCCCAAAACCCTAAACCTCTAAACCCCTAAACCCCTAAACCCCTAAACCCCTAAACCCCTAAACCCCTAAACCCCTGAACCCCTAAACCCCTAAACCCCCTAAGCCCTAAACCCATAACCCCTAAAGCCCAAGGTCGTTGCCAAGACGAGCCAGGGCCGACCGTGCGTTGAGCTAACGAGGCTGCTGCCTGAGAATTGACCACCTTCAAGGCTTAGGGTTCTAGGGGTTTTAGGGGTCTAGGGGTTTTAGGGTTTAGGGGGTTTAGGGTTTTGGGGGGTTTTAGGGGTTTAGGGGTTTGGGGTTTTAGGGTTTAGGAGTTTTGGGGTTTCAGGGGCTCAGGGGTCCGTAGGAGTTGAGGGTTTAGGGTACGGGGGGACAACCAAGGAAGGAAATCAACTCCCCTAATCGCCCTGAACTTATATTTCCCAGATCGAACCAAGAAACAACCAAGAACACGGATAAGAGCAACCCAGGGGGAAAGGAAAGGGGGGAAGGAATCCACACCCTTACCAAACCCTAAGAACCCAGGCACTACTTTTTGAACTTGTGGCTTTCTGTTCAAGCCCATCTTGAGCCAAACATGGTTTACGGGTTCATTAACCCTTTCAACTTCCAACACTAACTCCTTTCTACAATACCAATTGCAGCTCCGCACTCCCCCTGTCCTAGGATTTCCTAGGACACATTGGAGATGCAGGTCTTTTGGCCAAAAACTGCCATTAAGGCAGCAGCCAGCTGCTTGAAATGCAAGTTGTGGTTTAACGTCTTCCAGGACGGAATTATAGCACATTGGCTAACCTACTACCCATAGAGAATCTCTTTTCACCATGATCCTCTCATCACTGAAGACTCCTTGGCCTTCTTCACCACAAACCGTGGTCTTCGCTACGCGAAAAGCTACTGACTTCTACTATCAGGGATTTCCATACCCTTAATAGTAACCACCACATTGTCAGCACATTGGCTGTTCCAGCGCACCCGTCTCCAGAAAGAGAAAAACTATCCCTTCATCCATACCATCCAATCACTTCTTTTTCCGATTGTTGGCAATCTTGAGGTGAAGTTGCAGCAGAATATACTCCAGGTCCGAAACTGTAAGAACAGGATCCTGTACGCCCCTTTGAATTGAGGATACCAATCCTTCTCTCTTTGCGTCCTCAATCGCCTGGCAAGATTGACCCAGCTCTTCATTCGCAGTGGCAGACCCTGGTGCATCCGCATCAGATGGACGATCCTTTTCCTCAGGATCTTGCACCATTACCACCTCTTCTTTTTTGGGACTCTGACTTTTCTCCCTCTTCTTTGTCTTTCCACCGACATTTGACTTTGTGCGCGTCTTCGAGGATTTTTCCACTGCAGAAGCCACCACATTGGATGTTGATCCACCCTTCTCAATGATCGTCGGCATCTTCTTCGGCTTTGGAACCATGAGAGTGTAAGGATCTTCGATAGCTGCAGCTTTCCTCTTCTTTTTTACCTTTTTCTTCTCTTCTTCAACGGCAACCTCCGTCTCCGAAGTCTCAACCACTCCTTTTTCGGCAGGAATATCCTTGCTGGACTCCCTTTCTAGGGATCTCTTTTTACCTCTTTTGGGATCCTTTTCCTCTCCCAAATTGGCTCGCTCATACCATATCCTCAGGTCATTGACCCATTCTTCCACCTCCGCGAGCGAAACCTCATACGACTTCACTACTTCGAGAAGTTCCAGCACGGTCAACATTTCAGTGGTCCACGAAACCCATACTTGATCCATTTGGTCAGCATCTCCAGTGAACTTCAGGAGTTTGAACAATGGGTCCGCCTCTGCTCGAGCCAAATCTGGCTTGCCACCGGACAGAAATGAAATCGCCTCCATCAACAGTTCCGTCATCTTGGTCTCTTCGTCATAAACCATAAAATCCTCCTCATCATCATCGAACTGTTCAGGAGAGATCTCCTTTTCTCCACCATTTGCACCAGACTTTCTCCTTGGACCATCCCTTGGGGGCGTCCTTGGAGACCTTGGCCTCTGTTCTTCCAACGGAACACCATGCTCGAAGACACACCTGTCACCAAATCGACACTTCCCAGACCGAGCAAACTGGACGCACCTCACACCAGTTGCATCATGCGAGAACCCACAATCCTTTCCAGCGAAACATTCTCTCCCTGCCACATAGTATTTGCACCAATATGAATGTAGCACCACATCATCTTCGGAATGGATGAATTTGCAGTCGTCACCGAATTTGCAGCGATCTTTCCCCTTGCCGAACCAATAGCAGAAACCCTTCTTCCTCTTCTCCAAGCGCTCTGCCTCATACCGGTCCATAGGGCGATTGTGCTCTACATGAACATTGCCATGTACCTGGGGACTGCTCCCTTCACCCGACGTGCTATCAGTATTTGGTGCTTGGAGTACAGCTGGAAAACCTGGCCTTGGTCCTACCACCTTCATGATCGGTTTTCCGCCAACTCCTGAGCCATGCTGAGACGATCCAAAAACATTGAACATCTTCATGAAGGCCTTTCTAGTGCCAATCTTCTGCACCCTTTTGATTGGACATTTCATTGCTCCAACCTTGCATCCAGATGCGTTCAAACGACACAACCTCCTATAACCAACTCTATGTCCCTTCTTCCAAAGAGCCATAAGAATTTTAGAGGCAGTAACATTCTCCACCTCTACCTTTTCCAATGGTCCCTCACTTCCCGGAACAAACCCATCCATATCTGAAGACCTTTCCATCTTTTTTGACACCACTTCGTCGAGGTAGTCTTCCGAGATCCAGGGTAAGTTCCCCTTAGAGGAAGGATTGTCATCATTGTTTGGTCCTTCACCAGGATACCCTTTTGTGCTGTCAAAGATCTTACCAGTAGTGCGGTCCTGCATAGAGAAATTCGAAGCCACGCGGGAGTACACTGACCACAAGAAAATCCTTGTGTCGGCCAGTCTTGATGACCCACTGGATGTCTCCTCTTCCGGAGAAACTTCTGGCGCTTTGCCATCCCCTCCAGTGTCACCACTTGTCTCACCTCCAGCATCTTCAATGGGAATAAGGGATTCATTGTTCCCTTGATCAAGCACCGCACCCTCTGGTCCAAGAACTTCCAGCACCGCTGTCGAAGGATCCACCTCTTCATCAGCATCGTCGTCCATCCTTCTCCAGAGAGCCTCCAATTGGTCCGCACAAGTCGCCGCTTGAAGGAACTCCATCAACCGAGCCCTCCCGCGCTGCCAGAGAAATTCCGAAACCATCACCGACCCTTGGGCTCCCAGATTCAGGAATGGGTGAACCATTTTGGCTACCCTCGCCATAAGTTCAATATGAACTTCCATGCCTGGACTGCGGCTCCAATCATAGGCAATTGCCTCCATAGCAGTTCCAAACTTGTCAGTATTCTTGAATTCCCCTTCCAGACCAGGAGACAACAAGGCACCCATCACTGAAAGAGGATAATTCCCCACCGCCGGCAAGCACGGGTTGTCATGGAACGAATGATGCAGGTCAGTATAATGTCCTTGATCTCTCCTTTGAAAAAGGAGTGCTCCAGTCCCTAGCTGGGCATTCATTTCATCCACTTGAACCATTTCAGCACATATCCTCTGTGCCATGTACGCCATTGCTGGCCAGACGGAACGATCGGTAAGACCGCGACGCATAACCCAATCAGTTGTTGGCGACTGAATCAGCGTCCTTGGATCATACACCAGAACAACCATCGCACCGTCACCCATTGACTGATCAGCATCGTCCTCCAGTGCCAGGTTCTCATCCTGTTCGCTTGCACCCTCGGATGACATGCTAATAACCAAATTTCGATCCATCTTATTGGACCCTTTTTGGCAGTCTCTTTGCCCCACCGGCAACTTGCCAACTGCAACCTTCCAATAAATCCGAGTCAGAAGGCCTTTAACCAGCAATTGCTGAAGGTCACTCCTCACCGGACCACCATCCAATATCTTCGCATCATCACCACGGAGGTCATTGCTCCCACCTTCTCCTTCTTTTTGGTCAGTCTCCTCGCCAGAAATCTGTACTGCTCCTTCCGGCGCCGTCTCCTGTCCAGCCACTTCTTGCCCAGGAAGAACTTGAGCGCTTTCAGAGACATTCACCTGTCCAGCAACACCTTGCCCAGGTAAAACCTCATCCGTGGAGCCCACCGCCAGCGAACCAACCATAACTGAACCATCCCTTGCTCTTTTTTGAGACCGTTCAGCTCGACGAGAAGGTTGTGGTAGCGAAAAAACTTGTGAAGTCACTTCTTGGCGGGTCTCCCCCCGCGACGCTTTGTCGCGCCCTTCGCCAAGGTGAACCGATTTTTTCGGCCCGTCATTGGAGCCTGAAGAACCACTTTGCGGAACATTGCCACGATTCGCAGTTCTCTGTGAATCCCTTTCTTGCAAAAAGATTTCCTTCAGGCGTTGTACGGCATTGGTCTCCTCTTCGCTTGAATCGCTTGAGGAAGCGGCATACGAGACCAAAGCCTCCGCCTGTTCATCATCATCCACCACATCTGCCCACGCTCTGCTGAACCGATACGACAACCCACCACGAGGCTTCAGTTCCAGTGGCTTCGGCTTTTCCACCACTTCCGCCGGTTGCACTCGTCGTTGTGACCGAGAGCGTGGCACCTGTCGCACCTGTTTTTTGTCCAGCAAGGGCCTTCCCCTTCTCACAGGGTTTGATCTTGACCGATACTTTTTTGTTGGTGGATTCACCGGCGGCATTCCAACTCCCACCAACCGCAGCTTCTGTACGCACAACGGAGACCTCTGCGCAAGCGTCCAACCATCACGGTACCTGACCTTATCAAAAAGCTCCCGATAGGAGCCTCTCGGCATAGTTTTTGCACCGGAGTCTTCAGCTTCACGCACCTGAGTGAGGGTTCGCACCGCCGCTCTTCCAGTCCCTTTGTTCCCAGAAGATTGTTGTACCCGTACAGATGCATCAGAAGGAACTGCCTTTTCCGGTCCTCCCGGCCGATATCGGACATCACCCACCAATTGCAGAATTTTGCATGCGGTCACTTTGTTGATCCCTTTGTCAACCAAATCTTCCACAAAGATGAACTCTTGCAAGTCCGACACATTGGTCACACCAAGCGTAATCATCACCTCACTTACATGAGGGGTATACACCCACAGGTGTGCGTTGCGAGCCATCCAATTTTCAATTGGCTCCTCCGGATTTTGAAGCTGAGTACCAGTGGATGCAGCCACTGAATTCTTTTGTTCATCAGCTTCTGCTTCATCCAGAGTACCTTTTTCACCATCTTTTTGTGACACATTGGTCATTTGCAGTGCTTTCGGTGCCGAGGATGAGGAAGATTCAGCTCCCCCACTTGCAGGTGGCTGAAACGTGCTTCTATCCGTAATCTCCCACCCTCTCTCTTTTTCAAACCGGACCTGATTGGCCACCTGTACCAAGTGTTTCAGGAGCGACAGCCGCTCCTCTGACATCTCGTCATGGGAGTACTTGCAGAAATATAACCCTTTCCGGCAACGTCCTGGGAGGTAATAATCGAAACAGCAATTGTGGAACCCTGCGTCCCTTAGTGACTTCCTGGAAGCATTGTCCCAAGATTTGCCGGGCTCCCAAGTCCCTTCCAATGCTATGTCATCGTTGTGAAGGTACCTGCATGCAGTCCCATATTTACAACCACCTTGATTGTAATACAGACACAGCCGACCTTTTGGCTCACCCGACGTAGGCTCACCCTTTAATGCACCTTTGCCAAAATTGTACTTGGCCCGGAAGGCTAAATCCTCCCGCTCCTGCTGTGCCTCATCCACTGTACCTTCCTCTGTGGGAGGGTCACCGATGTTCCCATCCTCATCATCAGCTTCTTGGCTATTCTTTGGATCAGTTGACCCTCCTCCTGGCCAACCTTCACCATAACGACGATGCTCATAGGAACACTCATCACCATTGCGACACCTTCCCCGATTGAAGAACTTGCACAGCTTGCTGTAACCAGGTGACAACACAGTCTTTGGTGTCATGTAAGCCTTTTTGTACTGGTCAGGGTCCATGTAGGCTTCCATTGGCTTGTTCTCCCTTTTGCTCATGGATTGCACTGCACCATCAAGCTCCTGCAAAAATAGCTTGGTGTCCAACCAAAGCGCGTTCCAAAACTCATCTTCCCCTTGATTCAGCACCGTTGCCACCGCTTCACCCACAACTGGTCGAGAAAATCTCCTTTTTTTGCATGCCAGTTCGAAAAGCGCGTTGTGGTACTGTTTTCGGGAAAAAGTGGTTAACTTCCCCAAGCCTGTGCTTTCTGTACCATCAGGCTTCCAACCACCATTTTGCAAGATGCCATACGCGCGCCGAGCTTCCGCATTGAGGAATGCCTGATCTGCAACACACTCCTGTAAATCTTCCATCGGGCGACCCAACAGCATCCCTGTAATTTTGCCAACATAGGCTTCCTCTTCGTTTCCATTCTCCAGAAGAGCTTTGTAGATCTTTTCTCCATAAAGTTGTCTTTCTTCTCGTTCTTCAGAGGATAACTCCTGTACCACAAGCTCCTCATCGGATTGCTCTTCCTCCTGTTTCCAGTCCCATTGACCGTTGGAATCTCGGTACCACTGACCAACATACCATGAATTCGTCCACCACGTACTCCAGCCGCTGGGTTTCCACTTCCGCAGCGTTGAGGAAGAGTCCTCCACGTCCTCTTCCAAAACCAGAAAGGTGTCCAAGATTATGGTACCATCATCTTCCACTAGTTTCACTGTTCCATTGACAGTATCACCAAATCTGAAATGACACGTATTGTTCCCCTCTGCAGGAATCAATACATTCAAATCACCAAGGTCCAAAAATGCTCCATACCCATTGATGCAGCGCACTAGACCCATGATCTCATCTCCCTCTTGATAGCAACGTGTCCCAGGTGATTCCAAGGCTCCCGCTCGGGGCACTTTCTTTGCGTGCTCTTCAGAAACCACCTCTGTATCATCGGCTCCTGGCGCATCCTTTGTTTTCACCTTTGAGTCACACTGCTCGTCCTGCTCCACGAGTCCCACAAGCTCATCTTTTTTGTGCTCCTGGACTTCAGGACCTCTCTTTTTCTCCGCCAAAGGCTTTGCCTCATCTGCTGTAATTCGCTCGGTGTCGACTTCCGGCGAACTTCCAGACGGCAACACTTCTCCCTTCATGGGAGTGGACCCATCATTGGAGTCCTTTGTCACACCTTCTGCAGCAGGCAAATCTTCCTCCACTGCAGGGCAATTGAGTCGATCATCCACGGCAGGCACGCTTTCTTCCACCGCAGGCTCCTTTGGTTCCATGGCTTCCAAAGGAGAATTTCCACCATCGTTGACCACAGCTGCCTCATTGGCTCCGGTGTAGCCCTTGTCATTTCGTTCCTCGCGGCTAACTTCAGGTTGCACCAGTGCGTCCACCTGTGAACCTCCATCATCAGCTGCTGCGGAGACCTGCGCCCCATTGTTGCAGGCGCCCGTGGAACGTAACACCATATGCACCTCAACCCGTGCTTCCTTCGCACTCCAGGTAATATCTGGCGCATCGACCCGCGCATCATTGGCGCTCCAGGCCTCATTTTTCAGATCTTCTGTGTCTCCAGCTATTCCAGAAGCTTCTTTTTCCCTTTGAATGGCAGGAACCTTGGCACCAAACGAAGAGACCTCCTCAGTCGCAACACACGACCTTTTCCCTCCGTCTTCCAAATCTCCAGGACCACATTCCTGAACGACAGGTACCACATCCACCACTCGATCTTCTGCAGCCGACACAGTTCCGATCTCCACATTGGGAATCTTTTCTTCTGGACCTACCGATTCCACCGCTGCCACACCCTCAGAAAGTGCTCCCATTCCTTCCCGATCCAGATGTTGAGCTCCAGCGATGTCTGTTCGGTTTCCAGGAATCTCCTCCTCATCAGGAGAACCCGAGGTCGGGGCGTCACCACCAGCCCTAGGACCGCTATCCCTGATAGTAGAGGAAAAATCTTTTTCACCTAAACTATTTACACTACCCTGGAATGCCCTCGTAGACTCAGTCTTCGGAGTAGAGGATGAAGAATCCAGTGCCGCCTCCATTTCCAGCTCATTGCCCGAAGGAGACCCAACCACCTCGTCACTCTTCATCTTTTCACCTACCACCGGCAATGTCCACTTGCTTTCCTGCGTATCCAGGCAGTAATAATATTGTCTCCCATCTTCATGGAGGTGCCATTCCCACGTTGTCCCATCGCACGCTTTGATCAGATGCTCGTCTTTCCGAAAACCATCCCTTTCAGAGACCTGTCGCATCTCGTCCTCTTCTTCGGACAACTGTCGCAACCTCTCAGCCTCCATCTGTAGGATCTCCTCCTCCCCCATGGCGTATCCAGCAGCAGGTGCAGCTTCAAAGCTGTCCGCACCCTTCTGTTCATGACCGCTTCCACCACCTTGGGAACTCGAAGATGGATCCCTTTTGATCTTGTTCAGAGGCCTCCTGGCCGCTTGCAGCACTTCTCCAATCAGATCGGTCTGAGACTCTTGGTCTACCATTCGACCCGAAGTCGAAGACGACGGCTGATACCCGTGTTTGTGCAACACTCGTAAAACAGTCACCTCCATTTCACGATCTATACCACCAGTCGCGTCCCAGTTCCTTTTCTCACCAGGCTTTGGCGATACAGAAACAGCACGTCCTTCAGCTTCAGCATTGCTAACCATATCCACATTGGGATTCATACCCACATTGGGGCTCACCTCTTCCAACACCGATCTTTCACCCAGAGACTCAGCTGCACCATTTCCAGCTCCACCATCTTGTCCACCATCCGAGGCAAGTTGGAGCCATCGCTTCGGAGAAGGCATTGCTTCTTGATCCCAAGAACCTTGAAAGAACACTTAACCGCAGGGAACCTAATTTGGGCTCATAACCTACGGGGGGACAACCAAGGAAGGAAATCAACTCCCCTAATCGCCCTGAACTTATATTTCCCAGATCGAACCAAGAAACAACCAAGAACACGGATAAGAGCAACCCAGGGGGAAAGGAAAGGGGGGAAGGAATCCACACCCTTACCAAACCCTAAGAACCCAGGCACTACTTTTTGAACTTGTGGCTTTCTGTTCAAGCCCATCTTGAGCCAAACATGGTTTACGGGTTCATTAACCCTTTCAACTTCCAACACTAACTCCTTTCTACAATACCAATTGCAGCTCCGCATAGGGTCCAGGGGTTAGGGGTTCTTGGTAGCCCAGTCGCGCCCTTTTTCCCCAAATTATTTTGGTTCAAAGTTCCCTTAGCAGCCTTAGCTACTTCAGTACCCTTACTATAACTTGGTCCCTGGGCTACCAAGGGTTTGGGGGCTTAGGGTTTGGGACCCACAAACTGGCTACGACTCATGGCTGCCAGGCTGTTCATGAACGTCATCGACATTGATTCTCTTGAAGTCATGAATGTCGCCTCGGACTCGGCCTCTTTGTCAGGAGGGGCCTGTGCATGTGCCGTGCTCAACCTCCTTCCCTCGCAAGGCCTACAGTGATGGGCCCAGGGTTGCAACACTCTACAGCCTCCATGAGGATGACCCTAAACCCGAAACCCTAAAACCCCGAAACCCAGGATGCCGAGGATCTTCAGGACTGTCGGGACATGTTGGTGCCCACCGCGGATCAGGAGGCTCGTGTGGGGCGGAGGGATCTCTGTTTTAGGAGCCTAGGGCGCCCAAGAGTAGGCTGAGTCCCTTTCAATGATTCTCTTTTGAAGCAACAAAGAGTGAGTCCCTTTTTAACGCTACGCGACCCGCCTCGGCCCGGCCCAGCGCATCCGCGTGAGCATGGTGATTCCGCAGCGCCCAAGTCGCTGGACCCCAAGCAATAAGGGTTGGGTTTGGGGTTTAGGGTTCCGGGTTTGTGGTTTATGGTTTGGGGTTTAGGGTTGAGGGTTAGTTTAGGGTTGAGGGCTTGGGGCTCAAGGTTCACGGTTTGGGGTTTAGGGTTTTTTTGGGTTTAGGGTTCAAGGTTCAAGGTTCAAGGTTCAAGGTTGAGGGTTGAGACGGTTCGGCTTGGATTGATCGTAAAGTTGAGCCCGGCCCCTGGGGCAGGAGGGGTGGGGGGGGTGGGAAGGCTGGAAAGGGTGGGGCCTGCTAGGCGGGGCTTCAGCTGCTTCTGGTCCTGGTGAACCGTCCGCTTTCAGATTGTGGTCGCCCACGGAAATGTGCCCTTTGCAGGTAAGAAAAGGGGTCCGGCAGGTTGGGGGGAGGATCAGGAGGGGGGTGCCTGTTCTGACAACCTATACACCTTCGGCCCGAGGCCTTGGCGGATTATTCTCTTTTGAAGCAGCAAAGAGGCCCTACTGTGAACCTCTCAACCCTTAAAACCCGAAAACCTACGCCCAACAGTACCCTTCTAGCCCCAATTTCAAGGCTCAGGTCCTCAACCCTCTCTTGAAACCAACCCTAATACCCTATCCTTGCCAGAGGCGAAGTCTCCGCTGTTCGTTGGGCCAAGCCAGATGGATGGCGAAATCTTGTTAAGGCTCCGGCTTTGCTGGTTCTGGCTGCAGTTGTTTTGGGAGTCTGTGAAATGGTGTTTGGGGGTAAGGGTATTTTCGGGGTTGAAGGATTCAGGCCCCGTTTAGCGTTCAGAAATTTTGGGTTTGGGGCATGACACGCAATGTTCGACGGATGTGCGGGAGTGGCAAAACAGGGAATGAACGGGAGGTGGTGGAGCAGGGTGTGGGTGGGAGGGTGGTGTTGGGGGGCTGAGACCTGCGGCCCGAGGCGGAGAAATAGAAGATAATTGAAGACTGGATGGCCACCAAGCTAGAACAAGAAACCCTGAACCCCCTAAACCCAAGGAGCTCAAACCCTTGAAGCCCTCAAGATCGTCAGCCAGAAAGCTTCGAAATCGACTTGTGCCTTCGGTTCTCACCTGCAAATGGGGGGGTTGGACTTTTGAGAAAAGTCGGATTGTACCCTTCTTTGGGGTTCCCATAATCAGGATTGTACATGTGTGATCAGTGGTTCGTTTCTTGTTTTGTTTTTTTGGGGGGGAGGTGTTCCCCGCGAGGATTGTAGCATTTTGTGTTTTTTGGAGGGTGCCTTACTTGAGAAAAGCACAAAAAGCAGGACTAGCCCAACGACAATTCTTCTTACTACGAGGGCGTGGTGCACAAGTGAAGAAACCTTGAGACCCGAAGCCCTAACCCCAACAGCCTGAAACTCCCTTGGCACTCGGCAGGCTTCCTTTCAATTTTACCAACGCCATATCCTGGGAGGTGCGGGTGCCTCAGAGTCGTCAGCTCGAGGCATGTGAGCTATATGGCTAAAACCCTTCTATCTACTATTTGCTTAAGAACCCCAAAAGAATAACACATAATTAATAATCCCTTTTTTACAAGATATGCAAACAGGCGCCCCGCGTGACGTCGAACTCTGAGGACTCACATCCATGTGCGGGCGACTCACCCGCCCGCACCAAATTGCTGTCGACCGAAGTCACTGGGGCCAGGGACTTACAAGCCTTTCCTAAGATTTGCAGAGCACTTCGGGTTGATGATCGTGAGACCACCATTCCAAACCCTGATAGCTCACCTCGAGAGCTGAGCATGTGCGTCAGCGGTCGAGCTCGGACTCGCAGTAGCCAAGACGAAACCAGAAAATCATGCCAGCCTAATCGGTGTCCAGTATGGCGACAAGTTCATATCTCCGAAGATTTGACCTCGTCAAGCTGCGAGGCTGCTGGCAAATTCACCGAGCGCCACTTTCAGCGACTTCGACGACAGTACCGCAGTGACTGTCGATCTGGAGGACGGGAGACGGGAAGAACTTGGCACTCGGGTGCAAGGGTCAAGTATACTTGCCAACAGCATTTCATGATATTTTCCAGCTCATCCTTGCCGGGTTCCTCCGCCCCGTCTTCAGAGATGACATACGCATCTGCTCGGAGGTTCAAAAACAGGTCTAGCTGGAGCGACATACAGATGGAATGCACAGGACGTGGGCAGCGGCGTCTTTCGAGCCTCGCTGGAGCCTTTCCGGACGAGAGGAGCCCGAACTCCGAACCCCCCGCCTCCCCTCCCCTCCCCCCCTTAACAACCAAGGAAAGTCAAACCTCAACTCCTAGAACCCGAAGACGCTAAAGCCCTTACACCACAAGACCCTTCAACCATCTTCAACAAGCCTCGAAGGTCGAGTCGTGAGGGGACTGGGGGCTGGTTCTCAAGGTTGACAACCGCAGAACCCTTCCCTGAGATGTGTTTGGGCCCTCAATCTCCTGCTATTTTCTGGCGGGGCGAGGGTTGTGTAGCACCGGCTCATTTCTAGGCCTTTAGGAAACACTAGATGCTGGTTTCTCGAGCTCCTTCAGCCCGGCGACCCTAGTTAAGAAGTAGGAAAGAGCCCAAACAGTTCTCATTTTGCCTTGCTTTGCAGGCACTTTCAAGCGGATCACGTGCCTTGCTGTCAAGGTCTCGGCGGTGGCCTGGCTCCGATTTCGGCTTCCGGGTTTTTTGGGGGCTTTGGAACCCTACTTGGAGGATCATGGGACGGGTTACAAGTGCCCAAGTTGGGGTTATAAACAATCGTCACAATAGCTGCCCCAGTTGTAACCCTACTGACTACATCCCCTGATCCTTGAAGGAAGCCCTAAACCCTGAACAGGGTTTAGGGTTTAGGGTTTAGGGTTTAGGGTTTAGGGTTTAAGGGTCCATGCCCTGAACTCACATGTCATGATCGGCCTTAGTCGGAGCTCCCTGAGCTCACGCCCCTAAAAGCCTCCCTGGAGGTTCATGGTACTTGGTTAACCAATCATAACTGTTCTTGTAGCTATACTTGTAACCATATTAGGGCACTTAAGGGGCCTTTAAGTGGGTTATAAGTACAGTTGTAATTGGTTAGTAAGTACCATGAACCTCCAAGTACTTAACCTGCGGAGTCATACGTTACGGAACTGGATCCACCGAGGCTTCTGCCGGAGAGCACGAAGATCAGCTTCAAGGAAGGGAGTAGTTCGATTCTGAAGGCTTCTGATCGAGTGGAGATCTTAGGGTGCAGGGATGCGTCTTGCAAAGTTCTTGTGCTTGAAGCCTGCTTAGGCCGCGCCATTGACCCACAACTCCCATATCGCACTGCAAGCCTTCAAGCAGCAGCACCATGTAGCACCTACAAGACTACCAAATCACGTGCACAAATGTCCTCTTCAGCCCCATCCAAAGCCACAGCAGCTCGCCAGTCTTTTTCAACGGCATCTCCGTGTTTGGCGTCCCTGGGGATGTTGCAGCGAGCTCACGCAGGACCTTGCGCGTGGAGCCTGTGGCACTACCTGGGGCGCACTCCTTCAAGCCTGAAGCCGATAAACCCTGAAGCATTAACGGCTCTAGTTGTGGAGATGCACCATGAGGTCATCTGTGACATTGGAGTCTAGTGATTTTTCTATGACACAGTTTCGTATCTCTGAGCTTTCTGCGCCGTTTCGGCTCGCTGGGCTGTAGATCCCCCTCCGTAGTGCTAAGAAGCCCGGAGGGGAAGCCAAGATGCCGGAATCTCAGCTCTACTGCGAAACCATTTAAGCGAATCCTGCTGATAAATGAGCCAACGAGGCGTGACTTCGCTAGCCCTAAGAACCCTAAACCCTGAAACCCGAAATAAGCTCTGCTACACCCTGGTGCTCCCCAAAATCCTGCGAAGTCTGCCTAAGGGGAGTTTGCATCTCAGGCCACCAAAGAAGCAAGATGCGCAACCGCTTCCGGAGGCACCTTCTCTTTAGCCTTTGTTGAGCAGGAGGCTAGGAAGTTGTATATGGCTTTTAAAGTGGAGCAACTTGAACTTGGAATAGCTTCAGTGCGGGCTTACATTACAGCCAGAATCTTGGGGGGTGGGGGTGGAGGGGGCAGATGCATAAGCCTAAACCCTAAACCCTAAACCCTAAACCCGCGTCAGGTGGAAGAGGAGGTGGCCTTGCCAGAGGAGCTCCAGCTGCTTTTGGGGTGTCATGGGGGGTGATCAGTATAGATGTGCAAGGCATCTCTAAGGCCAGGAATGCCCGGCACTAGATTTTTTGGCACCATGGGGCTCTGATTACTCCCGAAGTCCTTGCTCCAATCAAGCTGCTCTTGCTTGTCATCAGCCGTCCGTGGAAGAACGCATCCCGCGCAGGAGGTCAGTGGCAGCCCAAGATGCAGATCCGGAGTCAGTTTCTGTAGCCTTGATCTCCCTGCGCCCTGCGCGTGTGCGGCAGGATATCTCAGAAGCAAAGCCTATGATTCATCATGCTAGACTTCTTAAACGTTTGCCGACCTTGAGGCGATTTCCAGGAGCCTTCCTTTTGTTTGGCCGTCCCCTCAGCACTTCATTGGTCGTCTCACAGCACAGCATAGCACAGCTTCTTGAGCATGGGTTCCGCTACGCCACCCGGTCCTTGAAACCTCCCCCGCATAGGAATTCGGAAGCACGGTTCGAAAAGCGCAGCGGGTGGCTGCCAGACCATGTTTCAATATGTTTCAATATGTTTCAATATGTTTCAATATGTTTCAATATGTTTCAATATGTTTCAATATGTTTCAATATGTTTCAACATGCAGGTCCTCGGACATCTGGCAGGCGAGCGGTGATGCACATGTTCGCCACGATGGTGCTTAGGCAATATAGCCAGTTCTCTAGATCATGATTTCCAACATTGCAAAGTAAATAAACGTATAACATGAAGGTATATATGTATATATATAAATAGAATATGTATATATATATATATATGTATTTATGTATTTATGTATATGTATAGATCATGTAACTTTAACGCTGCGCTACCTTCCTCGACCGGGGCCTGCCCGAAGGCTAGTTGGCGAGTTCAACCTCTGGGCTTTCCCCTTTTCTTTTGGGATCCTGTTGTACGTAACACGCAGGTTCATGTATACAGCACTGCACTCCAAATGTGGCCCAGAATTTAGGGAGTCCTTGCCGTGCTGAATGTACACGACGAAAGTCGGCCACGGATGCCCTGGTCCGCCGTTCTGATGTTTGACTGCCTTTGCTCCCTAGACCATGCCGCCCAGCAGCAATGCCAACTCAGCTACCCCAATGTTGCCTCCAAGACTTACCCCGACATCCCACGGCGGAAGCACATCCCCCCACCCCCTCCCCCAAGAAGCTGGGAACAGGTTCGAATTTCCGGGTGCAGCCGCCCCCGGCAGCCCCCGACCCGGAGTCGGGGGAGCCGGCGCCACCTGCCCCGCTGCAGGAGATGCGGTTCGGGGTACCGGCGGAGGGGGGGGGGGGGGGTGGAGGGAAGGGGTTTTGCGGCTTCAGGGCTTTAGGATTCGGGTCTTGAGCCTTGAATCTTTCTTGAAGTCGAGGGTTTGGTTGCAGAAGTTTTTGAAATTTTGTTTTGGGGGGGGGGGGGGGGGGGGGGAAGGCGTATAATCCGCATGGGACTTGCAGTGTCTTCCTCACCTTTACCATCGGGTGCTCCTTGCCACGTCATCCTCAGCAAGGCCCCTACAAGCAGCTCTTAACCAAAAGGATCCGCTTCTGCCAGGACTTCGAGCCTAGCAGTCTGGTGCTGGCCCAGGTACGACCTGAAGTGGCCCAATGTACGGGGCACATGTTTAAGAATTCAGCAGAATGTTGTTTTGGTTGTTTTGTTACCTTATGAAAAAAAGCAGATTAGAAAAGGATGATATTGGTATCTGTTTAAAGTCCTGTAGAAGGCTGTGCAAGCGTGGGCAAGTTTAGCAGGCATGGCTTCCCTTTCCGCAGGCCAAACAGACGCCTGCCGATGCACCAGCACGAATCGCAGCGGGCCAAGCATTGCAGATCATCTTGCAGTGGAAGTCAGAGGGATACAAACATCTCTCTGAGGGAGACAAACCTATGTCCAGGTCTAGTTGGAATCATGAGTTCGGGGGTGGGAAGGCGAATGAAAGTTGCTTGTTAATTGTTTGCCTTCCAGAATTGCCAGAATAGAGGGGCATGATGATGGGTCCATGTACATGTGGAAAGCGCCATTTCTTGCCCGGTGTGGAGAGGCCAAAGGACGCACCCTTCTCTGTCTTGCCCTTTTTTTTGTGTTGAGGAGTAGCCATGACGGCTCAGATGGACCTCTCAACCTCTCACTCTCAACCCTAAGGTCCTCCTTGAAAAGGAGGACATGCAGGCATACTGCACGGAAGCCTATGGCCTACAGGACTGGGTGGGTCTCGGGTTAAGGGTTTAGGGTTTAGGGGTTTAGGGGTTTAAGGTTGAAGGCCGGTACCGAGCATGTCTATCGTGTTGGGAGTGCCTTGGGAGTAAGGCAGAAGGTGATGTTTGGCCTTTTTGGGCTGTCCCTGTCGTGAAGAGATCTGGTGAGCTGGTGAGCCGTCTGGGTCCAAGCGTAGGCCGCCCACATGCCGACAGATCCTCGCAAAGTGTGAAGCCCTCACCAGCCAGCACCCGCACAGTCTGCCCGCAAAAGAGACTGTTGCACAGGTATATCAAGAGTACAGAGCATCTATAAATAAATATATGTATGTATATACCGTTATCAATTTAGACGTGTCGTAAAGAAGCCCTGCTTGACCCTCCCATCGAGGACCAGTCGCTTTGGGCAGGTCTGAAACTTCGCCTGGAAAAGGAGAGTTGCAGAGTTCATGCGGGGACTTGGGGTTTAGGGTTTACGGTTTGGGGTTTAGGGTTTAGGGGGATCAGCCGTTGAGATTCTACATGCCTTGCAGTTAAGTTGATGAGATGCATGCTTCCCTTCAGATGCTCCCGCATGTAGCGGTGATCTTGCGGCATGCGCGTTGCGACATGAAACGCTGTGAAGGAGCGTGCGGCAAGAAGCCGCGCAAAGTCCAATGCGGCCAGGCAAAAGGCCACTGTTCGAAGTTCCGCTCTGGATGCTTGATCTTTTTTCTATTTCGTGCCACAGGTGCTGTAGAGCTAAGTAGGAGTCGTAGAGTATAATCTGGCCCACCATCGGGGCCTTGCGGGGGATGCCAGCCCAGGCTCCCCCAGCGCGGTACGAAACACTGAGCCACAGACCTGAAGCAAAAGCAACAAACCCTAAACCCTAGGAATTCAAGCCCTGAAGCACCTAAACTCTCACCATTGAACTTCGACCCCCCCCTCCCCCCCCCAAGACCCTCAACAGCAGGCCATCGCCGCACTCGAAGTTCCCGAGGACGGCCTCGCACCCAGCCTGCGTCGTATTTGTTCTAAGACATATATACACAACAAATTTAGAATAGTATCACTTACTTGTATATGTTAATTGTTCTAGACATATATATATATATATATATACATATGCAACAAATCGAACATCAAGGGTGTCGGGTTTAGGCCTGTCCAGGGCCTTGATGGAACCACGCAGCCCCTCTAAACCCTAATACCCCAAACTGTCACCAAACCAACCCCGCAACCCGACCTGAAATCCGAGGCGATCGAGCCCAAAGGGAGCTCCTTCTTAAGCCCTGCTTTGTTTAGGGGCTCAGAGCTAAGGATATAGGTTTTCGCGGTTTCGGGCTTAGGGTTTGGAGCTTAGTGGGCAGAACTGGGGCAGGGTGGCTGTGATGAAGGCGGGCTATCGCCCTACTCCGGTCTTAAAGCTCTTGCTCTACTAGGCTTCTCATAGCTCCATGCGCTCCCATGTTGGGCCCCTATGAACACCCCTATCAACACCCCACCAGCACCCGATCAACACCCCACCAGCACCCTATATCAAAACGCTCCTATCCACACCCTATAGCTCCCGAGCTGCTGAGCTCCTGGGGTGGCATTCCAAAGGCGAGGCAGAAGAGTTGAAAGAGGCGACGCCCGCCTCGGAGGCCTCGGAGTTTACTTGGAGGTTCATGGGGTGTAACCCTACAAGTAGGGTTAGAAGTATGGGAACTGCATGTTGTTACCACCTTATTTACGGGTGCCTATAACACGACTGATAGCTACCCATGAACCTCCAAGTAGGTTTCAGGGTTTAGGGTTTTGGGCGTCCACGCGGGAAGCTCTACGGTGTGTTGGAAAGCGTTTAGGGGTTCTTTGTTGGCTTCTTTTTTTTGTTGTTGAGGGCTTGCCCCTGAAGCTCTGAAACCTGGAGGGCTTGATGCTGGAGGGTTGGGACCTCGGGAAGCTTGAGGATTTACAAGGGTTAAGGTCGGGTTTGCAGGGAGGTTCAGCAGCCGGCATTGCCCCCTTCACTCACTCCCTTAGGCCCGCCAGCCTGAAACCCCTAAACCCTTATCCCTTATCCCTTGTCCCTTGTCCCTTAACCCTAACCCTAAACCCTAAACCCCGACAGGAGCAGGTGGATGTCGTATTCCTGATCGAGGCTCCGGCAGATGCAGAGGAGCTCCAGGCGATGTCCGATGCAGGTTCGCCGGGAATGGGCTCGGAGAGGTGGGTTTAGGGTTTAGGGTTTAGGGTTTAGGGTTTAGGGTTAGGGTTTAGGGTTTAGGGTTTAGGGCAGGTCCACAGAAGGCGAAGGTCCGGTGGCTGTGCGTCTGGTAGGAACTCAGTACAGCAATGACATTCACATCATTCACATCGTAAAAGCATTCTTTGAGTCCTGTATACCTCATATTCTTCAACGCTGATGTCCCAGCAGCGTCCTCACCCCTGAGCTCTGAAGCAGCAGGTCTCTACGAAGTCGTGGACCTCTGGGCCAACATCTACTTCGCAGGTAGGGCGCCACTGGTGTCTCACGACATGCCCGCCTTCAACACGGACAAAGTAGCGGCTGAGATGTTCGGGAACGCCAGCCCATTGTGGGCAGTCTCCGGACCATGCTCATGGTGCGTAGCGCGCACGTGTGCACCAGGCAAGTCGGTGGACGAAGCTGACCCATCTGCAGAGGCACGTTCATGTGGGCATTTTGCCAAAATTGGGGCAGCCCCAATCTCCCCCCAAAAAACTATCATCCTTGTTATGGGAACCCCCCCAAAGATGATACCCCTGTCTTCGGAAACTCCTGATCATGGGAATCCCCAAATAGTCAAATAGGGTACCCCCTACTTCAGGAACACCCCCGCCTTTTCTGCAGCTTCCACGCACAGCCCTGGAGCTTGATGCAGGTAGATTGCGAGGTGCCTTCGGGCCTGCAGCTCTTTTACGAGGCCCGCAACATGACTTGCCAAGTTGCTTGATGCTTATCCCGCCCGCCGCCCCCCCCCCCCCCCCCCGCCCCCCCCCCCCCCCCGCCCCCCCCCCCCCCCGCCCCCCCGCCCCCCCCCCCCCCGCCCCCCCCCCCCCCCAATGGGTTTATGGTTTAGGC